>VUYV01000012.1:1871387-2091638 GCA_008711295.1 Anarhynchus alexandrinus | reverse complement strand
GCTCCGCGCCCCCCGCCGCCGCCGCCCGGGCAGAGGCCATCTTGCGCCTGCGCAGCTCTCCCGCCTCGCGCCCGCGGAACTTCCCCCGCGCGCCGCCAGATTCGAACGGGGCGCGCGGTGGGGGCGGCGCGTGCGGGGAACCCCCTTCGGGCGCTCCGCGCAGGTACCGCGCAGGCACTGCGCAACGCCGCGCAACGCCGTCCCCCAACCACGGCACCGCCCGCTCAGCCTCCGCCGGTGCGGGGCGGCCGCGGCGGGATGCGGTGCGCCGCTTCGCCGCCGCCGGGTCGGGTCGGGTCGGGTCGGGCCAGGCCGGGCCGGGCCGGGGTGCGGGGGAGGCGGGAGCGCCAGGCAGGCAGCACACCCGATGGCAGCAGCCCTCCGCCGAGGCGTAGCGGTGCAGCCACCGCCCCCGCACCGCCCTGCGCCCCCTCCTGCCCTCCCATCCCCCCCACTCCTCGCCCTGCCCTTAGGGTGCTCCAGCGAGCCCCGGTATTTGGGGGTGTGCGTGCCGGGATGGGGGCACCGGGACGTGGCTTTTCGGCATCCTCCCGAGCGGCTGCGGGGCGCCGCGATTCCCTCTCCCCGTCCGTCCTTCCGCAGGGTCCCGGCCTCGCTCAGAGGCCGGCCGGCCCCAGCCCTCCCCGGGGCACGGCAGGGTCCCGGGGCGCCCCGACCTCCCCCAGAGAGAGGAGGGGGGGGGCGCGGTAGCCATTTGGCGCCTGTATTTTCATGGCACGCAGCTGAATATCGCACCTCGTCTAGAGAGACAAAGGGCTGTATGTTCCCCATAGCCAGGGAAAGGCAGATGCTTTCCCCGCTCCCCGCGCCGATGCTCTCAACGGTGTTGGCGGGGGGATATTCCCCAGGGAGCGGTGGGGTGACATCTCCCCGGTGCCAGGGAGGCACTTTTCCGATAGCAGAGGCAGCCAGCAGCCCTTCCCCCTCCGCGCCCGCTGCCGGGCTCCGCGCCGCCGGTGTCTCTCGCACGCCGCATCTCCGGTGGAGGAGGAGGCCGAGGCCGGGAGGCGCCGCCCCGCATCCCCGGGCCTCCGCTGACCGCGGACCTCCCGGGCACCTCTGCCAGCACCGGCGTTTCTCGCTCCTGCCTCCGCATGTGCTGGGGGATGCTCGAGAGGTGCCTCTTCAACGAGGCACTTTCTGGTCTATGAGACAACATCGTGCCAAAGATCCTGCGGCTGGTGGAGGCCTCCGAAACGCGCTGATCCTAATAATAAGGGAAAGAAACATTTAAAAAAAAAACCAAACAAACAACACCACAACAAAAAGCAACCACCCCCAAACAGCTCCGCGTACACAAGCCCAAAAACTTTAAATGGGAAATGCGAAAAGAAAAACCCAAACCAAAAAAAACAACCAAAACCAAAAATCCCAACCAAAACCAAAAATCCCAAAAAGCAACGCGCAAAAGGTGCTGGCAGGGAAGTTGTTGGCACGGCCGGGATGCTGGGCGAGTGATGACCCTGCCAGGCAGCTGTCGCTGCGCGGGATGCGGAGCCTGCGCACACCCTCCGTGGGTTGACGGCGCCGGCAGCCCGCGTACCGGAGCTGGGCTTCGCGGGGCGCAGAGCCGCGGCTCCGCCCGGCTACCGGGTGCTCCGGTGCAGCCGGTCGGGACGTGTCCCACCCGGAGCGATGGGAGTTTGATCTCCAGGCTGGATGGGCTGCTTGCGGAGGGCGAAGGGCTGCGGCCGGAGCCCCGGGGGACAACAGCGCTGCTGCTCCCCGGGCTGGGGCGCTGACCCCGGACAGGCGGGCGCGCAGGGACAGCCCCCGGGCACCGAGGAGCTGGCAGCGGGGGGAAAACCGGCGGAGGCGAGGCAGGCGCTTAGCGCCGAGAGGGATGCCTACAAGCCACGAGCTGCCATTTTGTCTCTTTTAAGTGGGTTGCCTTTCCCCTCTCCTGGAGCGCAGTGTGCGGCGGTGGCAGCGGTGTCCCCGCCACGTCCTGCCCCTCCTCGGCCGCCCTCCGGGGAGGCAGCCCGGGGCTGTACGGCAGATCCCCTCGGGAAAGCGCCCACCAGCCCCAACCTCCCCAGCCCTGGCGTTTTCCTTGCCACCTCCGCCCTAGGTGCTCGGGGTTTGCAGGCTGTTCAGCTGATTTGTTGCTAATAGCAACCACACGACAGCGATTTGCAGCCTTTTCTGCTGCTGGTGCCTCTCGTTACACCTTCTTCTGCAGACTGGGATATCGTCGTCTGGCTGCTGCGTGTCCCCACCCCTCTAACCACAGCAGCCAGGGACAATGATGCGGCAGGAGGACGGGGCGGCCGCGGGCTCCGCGCCGGGCGTCGCGCAAATTTGGTCCGTCCAGATGAAGAGAGAAATACTGGCCAGCCCCTCCGCCGCCGCAGCCGCGCAGGCTCCGCGTATTTTTGGCATTGTCTGGCAGCATTGTTGTGAGCTGCCAGCGCCCGCGATCCTACCGGCGCGGGGGGGGACGACGACACACAGCGCTGTTGGGTTTACATATGTAGATGCGGGCAGCGTTCAGCGCCAAGCCGACACACACCCTCCCCCGGAGCAACAGACACAAAGGAAGACCTCGTTCCTTTCAAGTCCCCAGAATAAATTAAGCCCCGGCTTTCAGTTTTGGAACGTCCCAAAAATATTTGTCNTTTTTTTTTTTTTTTTTTTTTTTTAATGGCACTGCACAAGCGCGGACGGTTCCGCAGGAAACCAGAGGTGTAACCGTATACACGTGGTAAAAAGGGCTCAGCCCTACCAGCTAATATTTCCTGGTCCCATCCTGCAAGTCAGCCTGAAATGTTTCGCTCTTTTCCAGTTTATTCATCCCTTATAATTTTTGTTCCGTCTTTGCGTAGCGCAATGGCGACACACCAACATCCACTAGCCAAATCTACACCGTTTACACGTTCACGGCTACAAACGCCTGCTCTCATGCATGCGTCGTCCTCTTAGGTGAAGAAAAAGGAGAAGTCCTCTATCTAGAGCGTTTGAAGTGCCTCAGCGTTTCTGTCTTCGCCGCACAGAACTAGCTTAGTCTATAGGAAAGTCTCACAAACTAAACTCACTACCAAACATCCGGAGAGGGGACTCCAGAATATTGTGAGTTGCCGGAGCCCCGAGCCAAAGCTCAGGGAAAAAGAGAGGGGACTCTGCACTGCTAAGGTCCCTCTGACAGAGTTTTTGCTAAAAACAGGCAATGGCAAAGCCCGACTTAAATTGGAAAATTAAATTACTCAAGGATTCAAATGTTGCATTTTGGTAGAGGCTATAGACGGAGATCCCTCACTCAGCACACTCTCTTCCAGAGAGCACTTCAGCACTACGTCCCATTTGCTCCCGCTAACCTTTCCACGCTTAACCTCCGCGCTTTCAGTAGCCCGGCGCTTCCAACTCCGATCCGCGGGAGCGAGCGCAGGAGTTTGCGCGTTGCTCTTCCCCCCAAGTGCGTTCAGTCGTCCGAGCGCGGGATTGAAAAACTAATTTCTCTAACCCTGCAAATATCTGCTTCAAAGCCTTGAACAGTTTGCCAGGCGTGTGGCAAGCGGAGGAGACCCTCCAGAGGCAGATCGGGCGACCCAGCGCGGTGCCGAGGGGCGCGGGGGGACGGCCGGGGGGCTGTCCCTCAGCCCCGGAGGGCTGTCCCCAGGGGGATCCCGCAGCCGGTGGGAAAGCCGCCACACCAAGACGCGGGGAAGACCTCACCTTTTAATGAGCGTCGCGCAGTTTCAAGCCTCAGAGGAGCAGCCACAGCTTGGCCATCCGCGGCACGGCGGGGCATGAGCCGTCGAGGGGCAGCGAACCCGGCCCGGGAGATGCCACCCAGCGCCCTTCCAGCCGGGGGTTCCTGAGGGGGGGACCCGGTTGCTCCCGTGCGTGGGCTGAGCCACCTGTTGTCCCACACCCGCGGGGACGGGACCGAACCGGGAAAAGCCCGTGGGAAGCCCCACCGGCACCCCTCACCCCCCCCAAAAAACCTCCAAGAGCAACTTCGCCCTTCACCGGCTTGGGGAAAATGATGCTTCCCCGCCCCGTTATGGGCGTATTTCCGAATGAATCAAAGGCTGAGATTAAAGAACACCCACCAGAAAGCGAACGCACGTTATTAATTTAGATAATTGTTGACTGTTCCCCTGGTCTCCGGTTTATTTTATAAGCTGACGTGTGCGGTAACGCGGTCGTTACTAACACCACCCGCCTAAGGATACAGGTTTCCTACTAATGAGTACCCCAGCAGCAGGCAATGAAGTCTCACAACTACGTCATTTCCATAAATGATTTTCCGTCTTCAGTACTTTTGCAAGAACCGGTGACATTTCCGTAGACCGCATTTGCATGGTGTTTATCCCTCATTATTATTATTAACCATGTGAACCGACTCTCAGTATCAAGCGACGAAATGTACCAGCAAGTTTTGGAGGTACTCAGGGTGCGTTTTGTTGTTTCACTTATCCGAACATTAGACTTAATTAGACAGATAAATCAATTTATCTTTAATCGACACATCTGCTTTTTAAAAAAACCCAAACCTCTGGAAGCAATTCATCACCGTTTGTTTATTTTTTTTTTTATTTAACTTAAGAACAGAAATAAGTATAAAGAAATGTGTTTAACAGCTGTTCCCTTCTCAAGTACACATGGTGACGATTTCCCAAAATATTTTCTGTGGCAAACGACCTTCTCACCAATCTGATTTAATTTGTCTCATTTATTTGTAAAGAACAACACATCGCCTGTTTTGTTTGTTTGCTTAAAGAGAGATTTTTTTCGCATTAAATACTCCTGGAAACACGTGGCTCATTCGAGACCATGATATTATTTATGTTAGCTCAACTCTTTTCAGTTGAGCAAACCCAGAGATGATTTATTAAAATTAGACGTCTTTCTTACACTTTTTCAAACTTTTAAAATGCGGCTGAAGTAACTTCAGCCTTTCAACTTTAAGGTATGAGACAAAACTTTATACTACCTATCAAATAATATATTTGTATAGTGTCACTCACCTGATTTTGTACATTTAGAGCTTTGCAGAACAAAACACCAGCCTAGGAAATCCTGAAGCCACTGCGCGTTACAGGGTGGCTACAGAAAGAGGCATTTTTTATTGAAGGATTTGACTCTGGTTTTCTGCTGTGCATCACAATTTCACTTGGAGCAGCCTTACCGATAGCAGAGCTAACCAGTAACTTCATTCACAAATATCCAGCGTCTTAAGAATCGCCCTCAAAAGATACCGGAGGAGGTGTAGAGCCTATTTCCATTCAAATCCTGATAACCCTGATTTCATTTTGCAGTCCCGCCGTTCGCATTAGTTGCTGTGAAGACCTCCAAGGCTGGGTCTACTCATAGACGGGACCATGCTCTGGCCGACCGCTTACGAAGAGAATTATTCGTAAATAGTCCTTAAAGCCGGAGACACCAAGGTGCGAGAAGTGGGAGGCAGTCACCGGGTTATCTATCAGAATGATACACTGTTGAAAAAAAAATATTAAAAAATACTCTTATGGGACAGTGGAATAACTAGTACCTGTGCTTGGCAAAGTCAGAGGGCTGCTGTCGGACTGCCCCCCTCACACCCCCGTGCCCCTTCCAGCGCTGCTCCCCCCTCCGCGAAGAGAGCACAAGCGGTCCCCCCAGCAAAAGCTCCCGGCGCTGCGCGGGTGGGTGCGCTTAGGCTTATCACTGACTCTGCGCGGGTGTACGGCGTGAACAAAGCCTTTCTTCCCCCTCCTTCCCCCCCGCGGGGACCGCGCTACCCCCGCGGCACGACCCGCCTGGCTCCCAGCAGAGGCGGTGGCTGTAGCCCACGGGGTTCACCCCTGCCCGCACCGCGGAAGAGCCGCCGCGCTCCGCGGCCGTGGGTGGGTGTGTGGGGGGCCTCCGCGGCCCTGCGCGGGGCGAGTTTATCCCCCCCGTGAGGCGCGAAAAAATCCCGGCGTGGGCCGGCGCGACGGTGTAAGGCAATCGCGGAGATCCCCGGGGAGGAATCGCAGTGGTGGTAAGAAAATGAAAAAAAAAAAAAAAAGAACAAATTAAAATCAAAGGACCCCCTCCCCGAAGAATGAAGGCGCGGCGGGGGCAGCTCCGGGAGCATTTATTTTTCCTTTTTTCTTCCTTTTTTTTTCTTCCCCCACCCCGGGAGCGGAGGGGGAGCGGGAGCCGGGCAGGGGCACCCCGCCGGAGCTGCCGGGCGGTGCCTGCGGCTCAGCAGGGGCTCCCCCGCCCGCCGGGCCCTGGGCGAGCTGCGCAGCGTCGGAGCGGGACGCGGCAAGTCCCTGCGCGGAGCCCGGCACCGTCCCGCGGGCCCTGCCCGTCCCCATCCTTCCCCGGCGCTCCCCAGGACAAGCGGTGCCGGTATAGAGCTGAGCTGCCTATAGACATTCTTATATAACTTCGTGTTCATATACACCCCTACATACATCTCCACGCCGCTGTATATGTATTTGTGGTATAGAGGCGTGACGTCTTCTCCTCGCAGACCCGTAGGTCCGTACGCCCCCGCGCATCTCCGCAGGACATCTGTACTTACACCTATACCTGTACCTACACCCACACCTGTGCCTATACATTTAACACACGCGTGCGACACGCCGCCATCCTGACACATCCCTCCTGGGCTGTGTCTCGTCCCCGCCCGCGCACGTCCCCCCGCTGGCGCACAGCGCGGGTGCGGGACCGAGGGGCGCGGGGCAGCGCGAAGCGGAGCCCGGTGCTGCGCGGGGCGGCGGGCGGGCGCGCTGACGTCACGGGCGGCGTTGGCGCGTCCCCGCCCCTCTCCGCGGCGCGGCTTCCGCCCGGTTGCCAGGGCGACGGGTACAACAGTGCGGCCCTGCGCGGGCGCGCAGCCGGCCGCGCCGCCGCCATGAGCCAGAGGCAGGTTCTGCAAGGTAGGCCGGGGTGGCGGCGGCCGGGGCTGGGGGCCGGTGGCCGAGGGCTGGCGGCCGAGGGCTGGCGGGGAGGCCTCTAACCCGGTGCCCCGGCGCTGCCGCCCCCCGCAGTTTTCGAGCAGTACCAGCGCGCCCGGACGCAGTTCGTGCAGGCGGTGGCCGAGCTCGCCGCCCGGCCGCAGAACATCGAGACCCTCCAAAACGCAGGTACGCGCCCGCCGCCGTGCGCGGCCGCGGGGGTTTCCGCGTCCCGGCGCCGTTGCGGTGGACGGCTGGCGGCGGGGAAGGGGGAGCGGGGCCGGGGCCGGGCCCGTGGGGCTGCCAGGGCGCTTTGCTGTTTCTCCTCCCCGCCCTCCCCCCCGCCAGGTTGGCCGCTTGGTTTCCAAGGATTTTTCTTTTTTTTTCCCGGTGGGATCCCCCGGCCCCGCGGCGGGAGGACGGGCCTGGGGAGTCCCCTGCGGCGCGGTGGGAAAGTTACTGAGGCTTGTCAGCTACAGGCGCGGGTTGCCCCGCTGGTCCGCAGGGTTCTTTCGGTGTTTGTTTTGAGGTCGATGTCCCTGGCTGTCATCTCATAACGTGCTTTTATTTCAGGGCAAATTTCTCAGTCTAACCCACTTCTTTCATTGACTTCTTCCTGCTTCCGATATAGCTTTATGTAAAGCATAGAAAATGGAATTCCCAGTGAAAGTCAGAGCTGACTTGCCAAAGAAAACCTACTTTAGAAGTAACTATTTTTATACTGGCTTTACAAGTTGTTCCTAAATTCTGCAATGCTTTTTTTTTTTTTTTTGCCAGCAGATTTGCTCAGCTTAGGAGGGATTCGCTTTTGTTATATTGCTGTCGTGGGATGTTGTGAACCAAATTGGGCATTTTTAGAAACGGGAGCTGCGGGAGCACTTCTACCAGCTGTTTTGCTGCTGGCATCTGGCAGACCCACTCTGCTTGTCCAGAGTTCCTGAGCCTAAAAGAGGAAAAAAAAGTGCTCAGTAATTGATTACCTGAAAAGCAGATTGAAAAAGTGCTATAAATCCATAGTTGGTTTACCATATGGTATTCATGAATTGATTATGTTTTGGTTTGTCTTGATTTTGTTTTTAATGCTTGTTTCCCAAATCTAGTAAAGCTGTCAATCTTTTTGAGACACAATGAAAACAAACAAACAAAAAAGAAAACAAATCACGTAAATACTTTCAGCTTTCGGTTGCTATATTTACAACTGTCTATTAAATTGGTTTTGTTGAAAACCTATCACTTAAATTCTTGTTAAAGAAACATTTGCTTTGATTTTGGGAGTGACGCATTGATACCAGGCCTCGCTGTGCGTCTTCATTTTTTTTCCCTGTCTTTCAACGAGTTAATGCCACTGCTTTAGTTTATACAAATGACCTCTATTTACCAAAGGGACATCTTGGCTGTGGGAATAATTTATGTGTTATTTGTAAGAAGAAGTCCTTCTATGTCCTTTTACAGTTGTGATTTTTAGCTCTTCACAGAGATCCCATTCAGGCAGCGTTTCTATTTTAAGAAAGCAAACAAAGTGCCAAGCTAACTTTAATTACGTTATATTTCTTGTTCTTAAAATAATCATTTGATGCAATCTGGTTGGTAGCTCTACCTCAGAACTGATTTGTTGCTTGTGCAGAAGAAATAATCAGTTCAGAGGCCTGAAACTTTCTTCTGCACACAGCTGGCGTTGGTCTGAAGGTTAACTTTACAAGGATGCAGCTCTGGGGTAGTAATATGGAAATGTGCGTTTGTGTAGGTTATAATCCTTCAGGTGCTAGAGAAGAGGGAAATGTCTGCAAATATAGTGTTTCCTATTACAATTTATTTGAATGGCTGAGGCCCACAAATATTTTACCCTTTTCCCCAACTTGTGCCTTTAAGTCTCATTCATAGTTCTATAATTATAGCTGTTATTTTTTTTTTCCTCTGGATGTGCTAGATTTTAAGAAGGTTTTAAAACCTTCTCTTAAATGAAATGTAATTAAGGCGGTTTTAAAACTTCCCCCCAAATAAAATGTGATTTTGTCCTTTTTTAAAGGACTTGCACAAATATTTTGAGACATAGCTGTCCAGCAGATAACTGGCATACCTTTTATGGTCTTGATATAGTGAGCTCTGGAGCACTGATTTGAGAAAGAAAGATGTCTGTCTATACATGTATCTCTGTATAAATCCATATATAAAAGGGTTGGGGGTTCATTTCTTGGAGGTGACTGTTTTAAGATGAATGTGGAAGGTCTTTGCCTGCTGTCATTTTCCATTAGCTTTAGGAGTCAGGGGCACCTTGCAGGGTTCTTCGGCTGGATCTCAAATGTTATCAGGGTTTAGTCTGTTTCTGACTGAAGCAGAAGGCAAGATGACACAGTGACTTGAATTTGAACAAAATTGAGCACTTAATGTACTGTACTGTACTCTTGTATTATTTGCCTTGGTTTATATTCCTGGAATATCTGTAATTCACATTGGCAGCAATGAAAGATCAGTGCTCAAGGAATAAAGTGTTTGGTCTCATTTTTAGAAGTCCTTTTGATAAATACTTAATATCTTAGAAGGAAAATAAAGACTAGTTTGAGACCTTGTTCTTTGTGGAGGTGTCTCTAGACACTGTGCTAGCATCATGAAAGATGGAGGTGTGTTTAAAAAATGATTCTTAACTACATTATAAGCCCTGCTTCTGTGGTATTAAACCAGGTACAAGCAGTGGTATTGGTGCAGAGTAGGATATGGCAGACTGCACCATGGAGGGGAGCAAGCGGCCAGGGTCAGAGGTGGCAGTTCTTATGCTGGCTTTGCTGTTGAGGAACCTCAAGGTACCATTCTTATGGAGGCTCCTGTGTATGACCTGTAAGGAAAACTGGTGGGAACTGTCAAACTGGAAAGATGGTCAGAGAGGGCCAAGAGGAAACCCACCTTTTCCCAGGGCATCTCTCTTCTGAAGCTTCTGTATCTCATAAAGCTCTGGAGCTGCCTTTCCTACTGAGCAGGGATCCCAAAGGTGGTTGTAACCGGGGAACTGGAATCTGGCCCTGGACTTTGGCACATTTACAGGGCACTGGCTCTGTCATGGTCGGGAATGTCCTGTGGCGTTAGTGGCTGGGAGCTCAGCAGCTTTCTGGTGGCGGGGAAGTGCAAGGAATGATCAGAGAAATTCCTTTGTCAGAACTCATTCCTGTGTGTTTTCCAGTTGTGTGGTTGGCTTTGATAAGATTGTTCCTTATGATTAAATACTACCATGAACAATAATTGCAGGATTCGTCCTTTGAATGTGTAACTAATGAATACTTGGGAAAAAAATCTTCTCCAAAACTCCTAAACTTTTTTCCATTTAGTAAATATGTACTTGGAACAATGGCAGACAATTAATTTATCAAATCTAGTTTCTGGAGGGCTGCTGAATAATGGGAGAAGCTACTTTGATAGTAACGATTTTAAACATTATTTAAAAATAAACCTATTAATTTGGCAGCTACAGCTCATGAAGTTTGGTACTGGAATGCATTATTGAGTCCCACCCCCCCCCCCTTCCAAAACTTAAAATCCTAGATGTAGACTATTTTCAATTATAATGGCAGATGAACTTGAGCTCTCTTTTTTGCACTGAGGTTTAGGCAGCTTTCTGTCTTGTAAAAAATTTAGGAGAAGAACTGAACTGGTTCTAGTACGGTTCTAAGAGTGGTAGTCACTGAGGGCCTAATTCTGCCTTGTGAAGTGCAGCACTCTGTAAATAAATAGTCCCTTTGAAATAGTGTTTTGTTTTGATTTTTTTTTTTGAGAGGCATTTACAATTCAGCATTAATAAATGTATCAGAATAACACTTGAATTACTTCTGGGTATTCATTTTTGTATTCTTTCATAGTATGAATTAATTTTTTATTTATTTATTTTGCATTAGAGCTTGTGGTGATGGGATTGTTGCTTTTAATTTGTAAGGTAGTTAAGGATATAATTTGGATTAAGAAACAGTTTAGTCTAGCAACTTTGACTTTAAAGATATTACAAGATCAGCTCTTTAACCCCTTTCTTGGGGCAGATCACATTCTTAAGCATAATGGCTCTGGAAGTCATAGAGAAAGCTGTCTGGAACATGGAAAAAGAAATTTGAAGCTGTGTGGTCTGGCAGCCTGTGTGTTGCCAGGGGACTCTGTGTGCTGGGACCCTGCACACCTGGGTTTCCTTCTCATTGCTGCTGGGGTATTTTTGTCATCTTGGGGAGATAGCTTCAACTTCTGTTGCTCTGCCTTATCTACTTGCTGGTCAATCTGCAGGGTTCCAGGAGCCAAGTTCCAAAATGCCAGTGTAAAAGAAGACCCTTTCCCATCCTCACACTCCACCAGCCCACAACTCCCTACCCCAAACCCAGGTCCCTGCCTTATGTGTCCTTTTGATTCTATCTGGTATCAAGCTACTTCTGAGTTTCTGAGGCCTTGCAATCCAGCATACAAGCTACGCTTTGCCTCCAGGACTGAGTGCTCTCCTCCTGTTACCTCTGGGCATCTTCTGTATCTGTTCCTCACAATCTGTGTTGGCAAGAGGTTGTAGACTGGGGGCAGGGCTTGTCTGTGTCTAACTTGGGCTTCATCACAAACACTTGTGGCATGGCAGATTTTCCCCTACTTCATGGTCTGTTTTTATGCAGGTAAAGGATGATGTTGTAAGTGTTAGTTCTCTCCGGGCTCCAGAGCTATTCCACTGGTGACAGGTTTTAAAAGCTGTATTTCCAAATCTTTGGGATGGTTTTAGGAGTCCTTATTTTTGAGAAAAGGCTGTTCAAATTTATTTCCCTCATCCAATTACATTGAGTCTTTTTGCCTATGCTTTTCTCAGCTTTTCCTAGTGTGCATATTTTAAATGTACCTGTTTTAAATGCAACATTTGGATGCTTCACCGTGTGTAAGGAGGATCAGACTCTGGGAAGGGATTTCAGAATGTAGTGTCACATTTTAAATAATATTGAAGTATATGCTCTGATAGCTTTGTAGAAAGCCTGCTGGGAACATAGGGTGTGTAGGGAGGATGGCTATCGAGTCAGTTTTGCAGAAAAAGAGCTGCTCCTTTAAAGCACCTGTGTTCTTGCCCTATCTGGATCTTGCAAGTGGATATGCATGGACAGACTCCAGTGCCACCGGGTTTCAACATTTGAGTTTATACACACTCCTGTGAAGGATTCACTTTTTTTTTTTGGTTATTTTTATTTTGAGTTGAAAGCTTTGCTGAGCTAAGTGGCAGAGAAGTATGCAATGTGGCACAAAAGGCAAAAGGTTATCTTTGGAGTTGTAGTAGATCAAGTGAGGAGAGTGGCTTTCCCTGAGGCTTGATGATGTGGTGGTGCCTGATGAAGGGAAGAAGGAGGCTCTGTATTAAGAAAAGTACCAGAGAGATGACAAAGAAGGAGAAAGTGAATGTAGCTGAAGCTGGAGGACTGGCTTTTTCTGTAACTCGATCAACTGAAAGCTCAACCGCTCCAGGATTCCTCCTCTTCTCAGCCTCCTGGCTTGTTTAGAGGAGATTTGCATGTAGAAATTTCAAAGCCAGAATTTGTTGGGAACTTCTGTCTCATCTTAGCAAGTGGCCATTAAAAAGAAGCAGCTTCTTGTGACCACCTTGGCTTTTGTGTGTCTGTGAAGGACTGAGTGGTGGCCACTAACTAGCCCTGTGAGGGGCATTTACAGAAACTCGCTCCTTTTGGAACAGGATTAGTTCTGCTCCATTAATGCAGAAACGGGGTCTGGAAAATGATCAGCTGGATCAGCTTTTAAGGAGGAGAAACTCACTGCTCCTCGATCCTTCAGAAATCTCCAGCCCTGCTGTCAACCTGAATCTGCATTATGTCCCACACCATCTGGTAATTGCTGTACGAATTACTTGATTTCCCAGAGTCTCTGTTACTAAACTGTATATATGTTCCCTTTGATATTTGAAGGATTGTAGTTGTGTTGTGCATGGAACTGTCGCAGTGAGGAGTCCTTTCTTGGGGTGAGTCACACTTGAGGAGTATGTACTTGAGATGTGTGTACCGCATTGTCTCTGGAAGAGGATGTGTCAAGATGAGTGAGTGTGAAAGTTCTCTCTCTCACTATTCTTCTGGGAAGTTTGTTTTAAGTCTCCTACTTAAAACTCACTGCTATGCTGCCTCTGGGAAAGGGTAGTTCAAGATAGGGAGCTGGGGTGAGGCAGAAATAAATTTCCATTTTATTTCCTTGTTAAATCAGCTGAATTTGACATCAGGAGCCCTGAAAAATCAAGGTGATATGATGAATGAGTGCTAATGTTAGTTTGGTGAATGTTCTTGCTGTAACAGGTAGCACACAAAAATGAGAAGAAAACATTGTATTGGATCCAAAGCATAAATTAGAAGGACATCATCTTAAAGATAAGAGTGTGTCCAGAGATACCACCAGTGTAGAATGACTTTTTTTTTTCACATTTACATTTTAAAATGGAAATAAATTTTGGGGTTTTTTTTAGGAAGGAGAATAGGATAGGAGTGATCATCTTCAGGTGCAGAAATGGAGAGAACTTGAAATGTAGAGTGGTGTTCCTCTGACTTGTGACTAGTCAAGTTTGACAAAGGTTTGTCAGGGGCGGGAGGATGGTAGAGCAATTTTGCCTGATTTCCCAGTGGTTTTCCCCAAGAAATCAAAATGACCAAGTGAAGATTGCTATATCCAGAATAGTGACTGTTTGGCTACAAAAACTTGGAATGAAAAAGCTTTAAACTTGCTGCTGCTGAGTGTTTTCTTGTAGTTGGTTGTTTGTTGTTCCCCCCCGCCCCGCCAGATAGGCATCAGCCAGCACTTGCTTACTAAAAGAAAGTGCAACAGGCCAGTGCACAACAGCTCCACTTGAGAAGTGTGTATAAGGGTGATTCAGCTTCTAAAGTGTGTCATTCTTTGAAACAAATCTGAGTGGGAAACTGAGGATAGAAAGTGGAATCATTCCTTGCCCAAGGTTAGTCAAGGTTCCGTGATGCAAGAGAGAATATTTGGCAGTAATTCTTTGTTACTCTGTTTCCGAGTTGCTAGTGGGAACTCTTCCAAAACAAATCTAGTCCAGTGGTCTAAATGCCTTATTTTGTAGTTTACATTCTGTGTTGCTGCCTTTGAATTAGACTTAATGAATTTCCTACTTCTGTCACAAGAGACTTATTTAGAAGACCACCAAAGAGTTCTCCTAAAGTTTTTGGCAGCAAGACACTGCTACTCCCTGCTCTGTATGGCCCTGTTCGCTTGAGTGAATGGTAGAGGTAAAAGGAAGTTGTTGGAAGGGTCTTACCTATTTTCATGCCTTAAGATAATGCTAAAGAAATTCGAGTGTAATTTAAAATGCTGATAGGAATCCTGGTTTGGGCCTCTTCGGAGAAGAGGGGTAGACTTTGCTGTAGAGAGGACAAAATAAACAAAGAGATCAAATAGAGCTCACCAAATACAACTGTCTCTGGGAGAAAGAGCTAGTTGGACAGGAAGGCCTCCTCCTATGTCAGGCACATCTGTCCTTTCCAGCACTGTCTTCAAAAGTCGTTGAAGGGAAGGTGGACATCTTGGTTTTCCTATAGAAGTTTTAGGGAAGACCATATAATCTCTATGTGGCTGTTTTGACACGCTCGAAATTTTTTGTTTGTTTTTTTTTTCAAAGTGCTGTAAAGAGAGAAATACTCAGTTTGCTGAGGATGTAAAAATCATGCCAATATTGAAAACTCCTCAAGCAGTTGATCTTGCAGAGGAATCAGAGGTGATAGATTGCACCTTGATGCAGAGAAAGAAACTGGTTATAGAGGAGGTGGGAAGTAGAGGTAGAAGCTTTTAATTATGTTCAATGCACAGGCATAATCTAGGCCTATTCACTCCTCTCAATTCTCAGTTAATTTGATGTCAATATAAGGCTTGTACAGAAACAGGAATTGATTTTTCTTTTTCTCGTTCCACCAAAGCTCTTGTCACGGTAATTATTTGTTCACTGTCTTTTCTTGCATGTAGACACCGCTTTGGGAAAATATGTTTTCCTTGAGGATCAGCACAGTTTCTATTATTTCTAAACATTTTCCATGCATTCACTGTTTTTTGGGTTTTTTTTTTCAACCCTGTTTTAACATCTTCTGTCTCTTCTTCAAACAGTAACTCTCACTTCACTTTTTGTCTCTGTCCTCACCTTCAGTTTCATCAGCTAAAATAATTTGTGATAGAACATTTTGTGCCAACACTTAAATGTCACCAAGTTTTACATGGCTTATACTGCAGTGAAATGAATGGTATTGGTCATGGGGAGGCATGCTGCTTGGAAGCATTTTCAGGCTCAAGGCTTTTTAGCCTATTCTAGAAGTGACTAATCTTGAAAATACAAATGATATAAATCTCATTTGGGACAACTCGAAGCATAAACTTTCTTAAATGTGGTTTTACATTTTGCAGTGTCTAGGTATGTCATGCAGGTCAGAAACATGTCACGTGGTCTGGATCTAGCTCGTGGGTTCCTCCTGGGTAAAGTGATTCTAGTCTGTTTAAATTTCACTGGATTTTGAGACCAGAATTGAACTGTCTGGCACATCCTGCTTGAATGTCCCACCTATCAGGCTGTTGGCTTTTCTAAGATCAGGAACACTGCACACAAAGGTGCTCCTGTTTTTTTTTTCCCCCAACCACTTCTAATAGTATCTTTTAGATCAATAAAGCTTTTTATTTTTATGTTTTTTCTTGTTCATTAAATAATCTTGTTTTCATATTATCGCAACTTAAAGGCTCAAATGTAGTATCTGTACACTAAATACAAGTTTGCTACTTCTAACTGTTCCTGCTTTACTGAAATAACTTCAGTGTAAAGAGTCACAAGAGCATGAGGTCACCTTAGGAATTTCAGCAGCTGTTTGACCATGTAACTGATGTTAGAGGGAAGGACAAGAAAATGCACTCTCATAGTGGGTGCAGGTGACTTGCCAGAAGATAGGTCACTAAAGGGGGTTGGCACCAACTCACATGTGTTTTTTTATTTTAACTTTTAATTTGTCGTATAAAGTACTTAGTATGTTTTGATATGAAGCTAACTTGCTAATGGGACCCTACCTGCTATTTGGGAGAGTTCGTGAGAAGATGTCAATATGATGACCACATTCTGAAGTAGTGATTTCTGCAAAGTGCTAAATGAATTCACATTGATCTTGCCACACTGGAGGGTCTAGCTTTTGTCTGTTGGTGCACAGGAGGCCTCTTTCAGCTCCCAGTGGCTTTGATAGAAGTGTGAGCAGGCCCCAGCTATACTACCTATTTCCATAGGTTCTGCATGTACCTGTTCAATTAATGCATGTTACAGACCCATTTTTGGTGCTTCTATAGTGCTATTCAGACATCACAAGTTCATTTCACTTTCCTCCTTTTACTGCGTTGCCCCCCTGAGACTTTTGTTGTTTTGACTTGTGAACATCCTGGGAGGCTGTACCTCTCCTGGCAGTGCAGCTTCTGTCTGGAGTATTGACCTTCTCAGAACAAATTCATTGGTGGTCAGCATGGCCTCCATGGTTAGTTTTATCCCCCTACCACTTTCTCAGAGCCATCTATAGATTATTAGGCTATTTTCTTCTTGCTGGGAGCAATTTGGTTTTAATTTAAAATAAATGTTCTCTATGAGAATTACACTGCTGCTCAATTTTTTTTTTCTTCTTTTCAGAGTGCTCTTCTATACAGAAGTGTGCTATAGGTGTAACTTGTTATAGCCTGCATCCCTTTGGACTATTTCTTGCTCTAAGGCCCTCAGCTTTTCCTTGTCATGGTGTGCCTGTTCAACACCTGGGTGTCATCTGCCATTAGGCTCTGATCCCACTGTTGTGGGACTGTTGCACTGAAAGACCTTTGTTCAGTGCTTATAACTGCACGAGCCCTAGGAAGTCTTGCTTTCTTCCACATTCACCCAGCTAAATCTTTATTTTGTTAGGAAAAAAAAATGTAGTGGAAAGAGCTGAGACAGCTGATATGGAGTTTCTGACTATAGCTCTGAGTGTTTGGTGTTCCGTTGTAGCACTTTTGCATCTGCAAAGAGCGTTGATTTACCTCGGAGGTATAAACCTCACAGGTATTAATTCATGCAGCGGGCTGGTACAGGGACAACACTTTCAAAGAATTGCAATACAAGTAAATTTCCCTTCCCAGACCTTACAATCATATTTTTTATGTAACCATGTGGATTTCATTGTCCTGGTTTGAGGTAAAACGGGACCCATTTTGTTCAGTAACTTTACTTTTTAGCTGGGCCTCTTCTAACTACTGAAATTGTCAGCATATTGTGCAGAAACTGATAATTCTCAGAGTGATAAGACCTATGTTTATAGTTGATGCCAAGGAATGGTATGCAGAGAGGCTCTTGCTTATACTTACTGCTGTAACCCCCAAGGCCAGCTCACTTTATTTGCCCCATTGGAGGGTCAGAAACAAAAAAGCGTAGAAGGTCCCACCTGCAGGGAGAAGCGGACAGGACAGGTGACCCAAAACTGACCAACAGGGTATTCCATCCCATCTGCCTCATGCACGGTATAAAAGCTGAGAGATCAAAGCGTCAGCCCTCTTTCTTCAGTGGCTGGCATCTGAGGAGGACTCTCTCTGTTCGTCTGCCTTTGATCCAGATTCGGAATCCAGTTCCTGTCCATCACTCAGTCTGGGACTTCCCAGACTCCCATTGTCATCTTGGGAGCTTGATATGATTTTGTATATATTTCATTATTTTCCTTTTTATTTGATTATTAATATTTCACTAAAGTGGTTTAGTTCCTTCCAAACTCATAAGTCTCTCTCTGTCTCCTGCCTCTCTTTGAAAGCAGTGAGCATCTGTTGTTTGCCCAGTGGCTGGTTTGGCCCAAACCATGACACTCATTTATATCCCTATTGAAGAAGGGATATGTGAACTGTAGGAAGATATATGAACTGTAGGAAGAGCTTCCACGTACAGAGTGGTCATCTTTGATCATCCTTGTTGCCTTTCACTGAATCTTTTCAACTTGTATTGTAGGGGAGGGTATTAAATGCAGGATAGATTTATACAGTGATTTATACAGATTTATACAGACCATAGTGATGGTCTCTGCTTTGGCTGCTATTCATTTCCAAATAATCCTGAACGCTCTGTATATTTCTGTGGGTAAAATTTCTTTTCTGCTACTGTGCAATGAGCTGGTATCTTCATGGAACTGTCTGTTCTAACATCGAGGTCTTTCTCCTGGGTGGTAGTGATTTGTTTGGGGTCCATCACTGCATATATGAGGTTGGGATTGGCTCCCCCGTATGTATTCCGTTTCACTTGCCATTTTGTTACCCAGTCATTCAGTCTCTAGTTCCCTACAGTTTACCTCCTTGGTACTACCTTGAATAACTCTTGAGTTGCCAGCAAAGTCTCAGCTCACTGTTCATGCCCTGTTCCAGATCAGAGATGAATAGTGAATGGCACATGTCATGGAGGCCTGAAGAACTGCACTGTGACCTCCTCCCTCCTACTACAAGAATGGAAAGTTTACTCCTCCAACTTCCTATTTTTAGCCAGATGTTCATCGGTGTAAGGACTTTCTTAAGCCGTAACTGCTAATGGTTCATGTCATGGCTGCTTACCTTACCTATAATTTCAAGTACATATTGTAAGAGCACCTTAGAGAATGGACTTTTGCATTCTTTCATGTTTAACTCATACATTGTGGACTCATCAGTGAATGTATGTCATAAATAATAACATGATAAGAAAATCTTCAACTCTTCTGTCTGGAGTGTAATATGTTATGGATATTGGTTCCCAAATCAATCATTGCTTATAATAGATGAAATGTAGTTTGGTATAATTCAACGGAGAGGATCTGTTGGCATGCTGAATGAGTGACATGCTGATGTCAGCTCACCAGAACCTCCAGATGGAGTTTCCTGTGTGTACTTTAACACATGCGTTTTATATATGTTTGAATATACCTTATTTTCTTGTGTATACTTTAACACATGTATTTTATAGAAGTTTGAATATAGCTTATTTCTACATTTGACTTTTTTTTTATATTTCAGAAGTGTTTTGTACCTATGAAAAATGGGCAGAAACATTGCTATGCATCAGCAGTGCTATCCAAGCGCCGACTTCATTTCAGAGAAACACCTGGATTTCCTACAAGTTCTTATTACCCGGAAGAGTAATTTAATAGGTTTTTATGAATAAAGGCAAATATTTAGAAAAATTCCTGCTTACCAAATTGGCTTTTCTCTTTCTGGTGTAACTCAGGTGTAATGTCTTTGCTGAGACCTCTTTTGCTGGATGTCGTCCCAACTATTCAACAGACTGCTGCTTTGGCTCTTGGGAGACTTGCCAATTATAACGATACCCTGGCAGAGGCAGTTGTGAAGGGAAACATTCTTCCACATCTCGTGTGTTCATTGTCTGAGCAGAATGTAAGGCATCATTGTTTTCTTAAGTAATCTTTTTTTTAATTATTGCACAGGGAAAGGGAAATCTTTCTCTAACAGCTATCTGATGTTATTCTAATATAGCAATAAAGGTACTGAAGTCAGAGACAGCATGTATGTTTGAACTCCTGAGAGATCAATATGTACTGTGTGCCCAAGTTTGACTTTAAATAAATTTGCCTTTAAAATATCATCTTACCTTTTAGTGCACTATAAAAAAAAAATCTATTCGTGGCACTGCTATGTTTTTTGAAATGTTGAGTGATCCTTTATAAAAGGTCCCTCTTTAAAAGTAAGACAATTTGAAAGCTGTAGTGATAATTGACTAGGACTTGTTGATAATACCAAACACTTGTAAAATACATATAAAAAAATGAACTTCTGTAATGAAATATTTAACATCTCCAAATATAGCCTTTTGGAAATTTGTAGCATGAGAAATATCAAACCACTGCCACAGGAAAATACAGCAAAAGGTTTTCATCTTCGTATTTGTCAAAAAACCAATAACAACAAATTGTCATAATTGCAATGCAAATAAATCTGGTGGTCTCTCTTTCTCCCTTCTTGCCATTTTTCTTCAGGTTTTGCATATATTCCAGCTTTGCTATTCCAGTGATCCTAACCTAAATTAACAGAAATACTTTCAAATAATGTTCCTAATAACTGGAAGAAGAGACAGCTGAGAGTGAAGTGCATTGATATTGCAGACATACTTAGGTTGCAGTTTTGATTTATTAGATTTAGGAGAAGTAGGATTTAAATGGATATATAATTTGGAAAACTATATATTTTCATTTTCAATCTTTTGAGGAAAACATAAATGTAAGTACTCATTGCAGATTTTTTGTGCGTATCTGGACATTGCCTATACAATTAATCTTTAAAAAAAAAAAGCCAAAGAAAAACCTTGATGTCAGGATACTGGTGTAGCATGGAAAGAAAGTTAACATTTTAGTTCGACAAATTTATAACCATTTTGGTTATTTCTATTTTTATGGGAAGAAGGGGAACAAAACTCTTCATCCTCTCTATTTTTGAGTTGGAACCACCCCCTTGCTACAAATCAAAGCCCTCACTAAATTAGCTTGAGTACCCTGATTTATCTCTTCCATGTTACTGCCTGTGCTGTCGTTACATCGAGATGGCTGTAATTCAGAATCACTTGGGCAGCAGCAAGATTAGCGTGGGGTCATGGAAAGCCTACTATGCCTTGGTGACTGAGGGCAAGTGAAGGAAACTCATTATCCAGTTCATGCAGAGTTTAGCAATGTGTGCAGTTTGTTACTTCCCATAGGTCTGTCATCTGTCCGTGTCCGTCCCCCCCCCCGCCCCCGCCCCCAAGTTTCCATTCCACACACTCTTTGTGTATCAACATATATATTTAAGGAGGAGATTCTTTGAGCACACAATAAATACTGATTCTGCTGATTTATGGAGAACAGTTACAGGGTCACATCCCAGATCAATGTTTTGTCAATTGAACTGAGCAAAATACAGTTTTACAGTGTGTTCAGACTGCCTGTGAATATGGTTTGTTGGTAAATAAATGTGTTTTGAATAATAAAAACAAAAGTGTTTTTCTTTGCCAGGAGCATAATTATTTAACATTAATAACATACCCATATTTGCACAGACATATACTGGTGTATAGTCTCTATAGCTCATTTGAGTTCAGCAAAACTTACAGTAACTTGCATTAGCTGGGGATTTGACCATTTGTCTGTACTGTTTCCCTTAACTTCTGTTCCCCCTAAATGATGTTTAATGCTTTGCTTGTAAATTACGTTTAATGTACCTGCTTGTAGGCCTTAACTTAGAAGACTGGATTTTTGGTGTTAAGGAATTATATCAGCATTGGTAAGCTAAAGAGGGTCGGGGCATATGTTTGAGCACTGGAAGATGACTGTGCTCTTTAATCGTTAACGTGCTCTCTGATGTGGTTTTAGCCAATGCCAACCATCAAACTACTTGGTAATGCCTGGACATGGTTTAGGGGATAGCACAAGGCAAGGGATGGTTTCCAGTAGTACAGATGAGGCCATGGTGCCTTGAGGGAAGGGGAGTGTAGGTGGTGGTGTGGTGTGCTGTGTCACTTTCCTTCAGGGCCAGGGAGTGGCCCTGGGTCCATTTTACTTTGTGTGGAGCCATTGCAGATATTCCTCTGTTGCTCTACCTTAGTGTTTTAGATCAGACTTTTGAAGGTGTTTGGGCACCTCACAGGATGCACAAAAGCACTCACGTGGTTCTTTGTTTCTCTGGACTTGATCCAAAAGGGATGTGGGCTTTGTATTGTTGAAGTTTTGGGTACCTTGACAGTAGGAATCTATCAGTGTGAAATGCTTAGGCTCCCTGTGCAGAGCAGGGGAGAATCAAGCACCTTGGAATAAAATTCAAGCCAGCTGGCACACAGAGAGAGAGCTCTCTAGAGCTTGTCCATAGGGCTGATCTGTCAACTGCCAGGCTTGAGAGCATACTCTGGGCACATGGACGTAGCAGTAGATTACTCGTGTCCCAATGAATCTTGCACTCATTGCTGCACCGTGGGGAACTGGCTTTCTCCCAACACAGTTGTCTCTGGCCAGAGTACTTTAACTGGGCTCTGAATTTTGAAACTGTAAGGCAGGGGAAGAAATTTAATCTTCAGCTTCCACTTCCCAAATATAGTTATGAAACTGGAGGAGGAGACTGAAATGTGACTTTTGGGGGGAAGACTTTGTGCTTTTAGAAGGGGCTACAACTACCACTGCAATTTACATGGAACCCCATGATGTGTGCAGCATCATACATTATAAATATGCAAAACATGTATTTGGTCCGACACTGACGGAGATGGGTAGAACTGAGACAAGTGCTTGGATTTTGCTTGAGTTTATGACAGGGGTGCTAAGCTGCTTAGTCCTGTTGAAAGTGAGCTGTTTCTGGGCGCCTGCAGGAGTAAAATTGCAGGCTGCCTGGTCAAAACCGAGGGCCGTCCAGTGTTGGGTGTTTGGTGGGATAGGTTCTCAGGATCTTAGCTGTGGGCTTAGGCAGTATTCAGGTATTTCAGAATTCAGATCCTAAACCCTTTTGTTGGATCTAATTCTCTGTCTCTCGATTTCCTGTTTGTAAATGTAAACAGTGTTTTCTCATAGAGAAGTTGTGAGGGTTTATATGTTAGAAATTGTGAAACCTTGCCAGTGTCACAGATGGGTAGAATTATTTTAGGAGCTTGCTCTGCATAACCTGTGTAATCTGGTTAAATATGTTAAGAGCTATTGTTTTTGAAGCTCTTATCGTTCACTACTCACTTAAACAAACAGACTTATCTAGACTATTATCTTTTCCCCATATCCTCTTAGCCCTCTCATTTTTTCTGTTTGTTTATGCACTTACTGCAAATTTTAGATCATGAGCTGTCTCAAAGAAGGACTGTAGGTTCATTGTGTGATGTCTGGTGGTCCTGATTTGGATCTGTATGAGATATTGCTGCTACTAAAAAAGTCTAATTTATGCGTGTCTGTACTGTATTATGCTTTGAACTACTTAATGTTAGTAAAAGCTTTTTTTTTTTTTTCCTAATTTGTATAGCGTTTCTACAAGAAAGCAGCTGCATTTGTGCTAAGAGCAGTTGGTAAGCATTCTCCGCAGCTAGCTCAGGCAATAGTTCAGTGTGGAGCACTGGAAATGCTTGTGATTTGCTTGGAAGATTTTGACCCTGGAGTCAAAGAAGCTGCATCTTGGGCACTTGGGTATATTGCCCGACACAATTCAGGTAACAGGTTTCACATGTGTTAACTTTCAGCTTAATGTTACGTAAGAATTATAATAAATTGCATTACTGTAATGTTCATAAATAGAACAAGATTTTTTTTTCTCTATTGTTATAAAAACTTAAATTTGGAATAAAAACCTTCTCTAACTGTAGCAGTGTGACAGTGCTATACCTTTTGTGGGAAACTGGCATATCTGACACCAGCAGTGCCTGGTTATGAGAGGTGCTCTAAGAGGAGATGCATTTGGCCTGTGGCCAGGAGACAACACTATGTTTTATTCTGTTTCATGAAGAAATTTCAGAATCTTTATGTATTGTATAACTGTTACTGTGGAACAAAGTTTCTTTTGCTCGACATTAGTTCTTATTTTATACACGTAGCAAAATGGAGAGGGCTGGACAGAACCAAGTTTCATTCAGCTCACAGCAGTGCCTGCAGGATAAATGTGCCAAATTCATTGCACTGACTATATTATCATTAGCCCGTAGACCACACTCTTCTCTGAGAGTCAGGAATAGATCCTAGGAATCCGATATCGAGCAGTTCACTGCTGTCTCGCAAGCAGTTGTATAACTCACTGGCAGTGTCATGTTCCTATTTAAAAGCTGATCCATGTGGTTGGTAATTCTTTTACCAGCTATTTATATAGTTTAAGTAAAAGTTTAGAGCTATGAATCAAAGAAATGAGTGAAGAAACTGCTGGATGGAAAGGGTGGGAGAAATGGCTTGTGTTCATATATTTTAAAGATAACATTTTTCTAGGATCACAACATTAACTCATGCATTTATGTTTGATTTTGGCTCTAAAATGTACGTCAACTGAATTTGGAAGTGATTTTCTTCTTTCTTTTTTTAATCAATATGGAGTGCTGGACTGCGGAAATCATGGGGGATTTCCCCTTCCCACTTAGAGAGAGGGTTAACTTACTGGAACAGACTCCAAAGTTGTCAGCACCTTTCTAACACTACTTTTTCTGGGGAACAAATTCATTCTTGGGGCACGTCTATGTGCTAAAGATCTTTTATCTTTTGGTCATTGGGTCTGAGTCCCACCCTTGGTTGAAAATAATTGTTGCTTCCATCTGAAAGATATTTACTTAAGTGTCATTTGAAAGTGTTCCTTTGTATAAATGTGTGTAGTGTAAGTGTGTGTCTATGTTACTCTTAACATAAACATTTCTGTAGTTTTGTTATGTCAGTAAATCAATATTGACTCACCTCAATTGCCCTTCATGCTATTCACTGCATGAATGCTGGCTGATCTTTAGGGTGATCCAGTTCACTCTGTGATGACATTGTCTGCAAAGATGGAGATGATGTGGGGGTATTGAAGAGAACAAACTCCTTGTACAAATTTTTATTCCATAATTAAGAATTATTTATTTGAACAGCATTTTCAGAAATCAGGTTGAAATTGCAAGTGCTACCAGGCTGCAAGCATCAGGACGTAGACAGATCGCTAGATGTAATCAGTTAAAACAAAACAAACCAAAAACCAGAATAACCCCCCCCAAAACCCTGAAAAAAATCGTTCTTCCCCTGCACAGCTATGGCCAATTCAGGGGATTTACCTTTCTCACAGGAAGTCTCTTACTGAAAGTAGAGGAGTTATACTGAAGAAAGATCACTCTGTGCGTGGTATATTTCTTACACTCCTACAAGCATGCCTTTGCAACAGGATATTGTTGGAGATGGGATACAAAGATAGATGGACCTTTTTGTATCAACATCTGGTGTTTACTGTTCAAGAAACTCTGGATTAGACTCACACGCTTGTGTTGATAAAATTTGGCAGTTGTGATTTTTCTGTCATTGACTGTCTGTGGACATATATTGTAGCTTAAACTCTAAAAATAGAGTTGCGTGTGAAATGGTTTTCCCCACCCACAAGAGGTTTTTCGGTTTCAAAAATTGTTTCGGTTCCAAACTGGGACAACATTAAGACAAGATTTTTTTTCTCTCCTGAAAAGACTGGGGGGTAGGGAGGCTTATTTGCCCCCAGCAAGAATGGTTCAATAATTAGGGCATATGTCTGGGATGTATGTGGGAGACAGATTAAAGTCCTGATCTGTCTCAGGCAGGATGTGAACCTCTGTTTCCCTGAATGCAAGCAAAGGCTCCCAGCATTAGGTGATAACTGTTTGCAATGGGAGGGTCTGTCTGCTTTTAATCAGAAATTCCATCTGTGACGTAGTAAAGCTGCTCTCTAGGAACTGCGGTGTATGTTCCCATGAGAAGACTTCAATTTTGAGAAATCAAGACTTCTTTTTTTTCCCTCATGAACACGTTTTCTGGTTAGCAAGTTCACTACTGTCTTCATAAAACAGTCTCCTAAAATGCAGTTCTGTGAACAGGTGTTCCCAGAAGGTCTGTGAGATTTTAGATCAAAACAGATGTCTTGTGAGATTTCAAGACACTAGAAATCTTGCCAGGTCAGATTCCAAAATTTAGGAACAGCTCTTGCAGTTCTGCTTTTTCTTGAAGATCCCTTTGAGCTGAATTTCAGACACTGATCTTACCCTAAAGTATACAGATCAATGTGCTATAATTTTGCCATTCATTATTTCTACTGTATAATTTCTGTTATTTGTGTTTGAAAAGAAGTGTAAAGTGTTTCAAATACCATCAAGATACCTTCAAGTCCACAAAAAGTATTTTGTAGATTTTTACTTATACCATCATCAGTTACTTTTAAAATTCTTATGTTTGAGATATGCAGATAACTTAGCTTTCCATTTGCTTTGCCTGCATAAAAGGTGTAATTTATTAGTCATCTCATACCTGCCTCAGCATATTGTAAGTTGGTAGGAAAACAAAAATAAACAACACTATTTATACTCAAGCATATTGCTGAGAGTGGAGTTGTGCTCATTTTCTGTCATACAGCGGTAGTCTTAGGATCATAGGATAGCTCAGCTTGGAAAGGACCTCAGGAGGTCTCTAGTCGAGCTTCCTGCTCAAAGCAGGGTCAGCTACAAGGTTAGACCAGGTTGCTCGGATCTTCAGTGATTGGAGTCTAGCAGTAACTTTTTCTTATTCCAGGATCTAAGCTTGCCCTGTAATTAATGACCTCCGTCCTTCTCCTGATGAAAGGTTTTGCCACTGGTTCCAGCGGAATCTTTAGCACTGTGGTTGTAGCGATCTGCGCATAAACCTGTGATTTTGAAGTGCAGCCTTTGGGCTACTTGTGGGTGTTAGAGTCTTTCTACATGGCCATTACATGATCACGCAGTCCTCGGAAAAATTGGTGGTTGTTTTAGTCAAAACCTGTTATTTCCTGTGGATACACCTGCCACCACAGCTGGGTCTGTTTGAGAACCCTGGTCTGGTCTGAAACTTGCATTTGCTTCCAAGCAGAGATAGTTTTGCTGCTGCCGTCCACTATGTGAATATGGCATTTGTTCCCAAGTGATTTTCCTTCTCTGGCACTACCCCTGCACATTCGCTTTCTAACCTTCTTCTTTTCTCCCTAATCTTTTTTTTTTTTTGTCCATACTGTTACTGCCAGTATGTTAACGTTAGTACGGATTATTTTTTTTTGTAACACTTTAGGCCACTTTAGATCAATCCTACAAGACTTCTAATTGATTTCAGTGGGTATGTGCTTATTGACTCCTCTTTGTTCACTTTCCACTCTTACTGATCACATAAACTCATGACTAGGCCTCAACTTACTTTGAATTAATTTCGTAGTGCCTGATGAGTACTTTTGTATTGAGACAAATCAGTGCAACTCTAGTACAACTACTAGTTGAACTGGCAACTTCTTAAACTCCAAAGTCTTTCTTTATCAGTCTTTCTTTTACCTCCATGTCAGTCCGTCTTCATGTCTGCAGTATGTCCCTCTGCTAAAATCTTCCTCATGTTGTTCTGGACCAAAGCAACTAATTTATGGTGGGTTTTGAATCCAAATTCTCTTGTCTCTGATTGTATGTAGAATAACATTTCCTACTTTCCCTCATGTAGGGAGAAGTCCTACTTTATCATCATGTAGTTGGACAGGTTCCTTGGTCCATACCCCAAACTGAAGTTCCAAGCCCAGGAGTTTCATAACTTTCTGTGGACTTACATGAGGTTCATAAAGTAGTTTTTCTCTGCTTTCTCCTCTTCAACTACTGGTCTTGTCTTTGCCCATATAACACAATCTCGGCACAGTGTTCAGAAGTCTTTTGTTATTTGTTCCATCTTTTTAAATTTCTTTGACTGACTATTTGTTTTTAAAAATTTCTTCTTGACAACTGTATTTTCCCCTTTAACTCTTTCTCAGCCTTCATTTTTTACACATTTGCAAAATTTCATTAATTCTTTGGTGTATAGTCTGAATTAAAGATGTTCTACTAAGTGGGAAGGTTAATTGAGCCTCTCTTTGAGAAAAAAGAACTGCGATTATCGTAGAATCATTAATACTTAGAATCATAGTTTTGGGCTGATTTTGCAGAGGAATGTAGTGAGAAGATCTGTATTTTCTTTTGTCCCTGCCTCAGCTTTCCTGTTTTTCTGACAGTCCGCTTACTGCTTGACTGTTTTTTGACACATGGTCCAGCCCTCCATGTGGTAAGTTATTAGCCATGAACCTTATAAACACCACTGGAAGAACAACCATTTAATTAACCATGACCAACAGTAACCATCAGTATTTAAATGATATCAGATTTCTAACAGCAAGAGCTGATCTAAATTGAATCAGATTTAGTTTTCTCTTTTAAAATAACTGTTATGGCTACTTTTGCATGCCTGGGCATAGCTGTGACCTTAAAGTATTTCTCTTTCTATCCCTACTTGAACTTCATGATTTCAGCTTACAAGGCATCAAAGAAACCCACTCTTCTAGTATTACTCTATCCCCCTTGACGTGATTTTCCCGATATTAGCATCTCCTTGGCAGACTGTAGGCAATTGAGTTGGTTGCTCTGAAGTTGCATCTGAGGCACAGTCAGATGGATTAATCTGCACCGTTGGTCAGTAGTTCACGATGTATTCCACTTGGTCAGTGTACAGCATCAAAACACAGTTTGAAGAAAACAACTATGGCTTTTTCCATGAAAAGCTGAATGTAGCTTGTACCGCTTCTGTTGATTAGCCAGTTTTCAGGTTTGTTTTCAGATACGTTTCACTTACATTTAATTTCAAATTTCTAAAATTGCAGATATAGCATTTGGCAGCATTTCAGCATTTTGTTGAAATCTTATGATTTGTGTGTATTTGGAGGGTGCACACTCTGCATTTTCAGTCAAAAAGTTATTTGAAAAGTGAACCTTGAAGAGTTAATTTTGTATTAATTTAAAAAGTACTGCATTATATATTATAATTTTGTGAGGTAGTATTTATACTTTGTTTAAAATATATCATAAAATAACACACAGTGTAAATATTTAACTTATCACATGTATTGGAGTGTGTGGTTATAATTTACTAATTGAAAACAAATCTGGTCAGGAACATTATTTGGATATTAACAATGTAATGATGACATGACTTACAGATTCATGAAAAACTATATTAGTCTATGTATATTTAATGAAGTATGCTATATTTTTCTTAGTATGAAAATCTCTTTATGGATGGACTATAAATCAAAAGCTAAGTTAGAGTCTTGAAATACAACAGCCATATGTTGCCATGGTACTGTAAGTCAAGAAAAATGTTAAAGATAATAGTGGATATGCATAATAAGGTGTAGCAAAACTGGACTAAGAACCTAATAGATTATTGAATCCCCCATGATTTTTACCACTTTTTCAATACTATTTTAAAATAGCACAACTTGGTTATAGTATAAATTTTGCTTCTGATATCCAGTAATTCTTATTTTAGGACTGTGATTAATGCTGTATACACAGAGAGAGCTAATGAATTTCTAACAGTGTAATTTTTGTCCATGTCAGCTAATCATATGCTCAGATTATTATTTTTTTCTTTTTTATTTAAGGTGCAGTTAGTTAATGATATTGTGCTGATCACAGACACACAATATCCCACTGATGATATTTCTCATTTGTGTAATTGTGTATGATAACATTTTCATGTCATTAAAGTATAAATTCTGTCTGGTCCCATGTATAGTAGCAAAACCTAGTTTTGATCAGCAAGTTCCATTTTCCCAATCTTTTATGTAAGATAAATCTTTTATGTATGTTTTTTGTATTTCTGTTTTTGGCATTTGATCTATGCTAATATCTGCTTATCATTTAAAGAGGGTAAAATGCTCTCTAATTAGGTGGTTGGTAAAATTTTGGTACTTTGGCTTTCTGTGTTGTTGTTAGCCATGCATAAAATGCTTTCCTATTGATCAGTGTAGAATAGCCAGGGTTTAAACAGCTGACATCTGCTTACTTTAAAAAAAGAAAAAGAAAACAGAATAACAAACCATTTCAGCCTAATCTACCTCAAATGTGTGCATGTAAATGGGGGTCCATCTATTGACCTGCATTCTTTTCAGTTGTGGATTGGTCCACACGGTTTATGAAACCAGGAGGGCTGATTTGAAATGCAGATGTCGAGACAGTGAACTACACCCTCCCCTTTTTCCTTTGCTGTATCTGTCAGGGTGAAAAATGGCTTGCACAAGGGTCAGTCACCCATACTCACTTAATTACTTTCCTTGGACCTACAGAACTGTCACAAGCTGTGGTGGATGCAGGAGCTGTTCCTCTTTTAGTGCTCTGTATCCAGGAGCCAGAAATTGCTTTGAAAAGGATTGCTGCTTCAACTCTCAGTGATATTTCAAAGCATTCTCCAGAGTTAGCACAGACAGTAGTGGATGCAGGAGCTATCGCTCACTTAGCTCAGATGATCCTGAACCCTGATGCTAAACTGAAGGTACATTTAAAAATTATTTTTTAAAATCTCCATTATACCAGTCATTACTTGATATTGAATCAAAGACACTGATGTGCATATTTATTTAGGAAGCTCTTGTTTTGGGCATTAACAAAATGTAACTACATAGTTAGTGATGAAGAGTTCTGAACATATTCACAGATTTAGCTACTGGATAAAAACTGCCGCTCTGTGAGGAACAGCTAAACTGATCTTTAAAGTGAATGGTATGATTTTTTTTTAGAATTATGTAGTATGTGAAGAATGCAACAGATAGATATTTTTCATAGATAAAATTTGCACAATTCAGTTACAAAGAAGGTTTTGCATACTTAAGATTATAGTATAAACTGGTTAATATTAAATGTATTATTGCATTTTAGAATGTACTATCTGATGTGAATAGCTGTTGTCGAAGGTTTAATCACTAGAGTTTAATTGACAAAAAAATTGTTTCTTAATCTAATTAATTTTTCTGTCTTACCCTAACAGAAACAGAAGACAACATAAAAATGCCACTTCAAACAAATAGATAAAAATTCTTTAATATAAGATCTGACAGACCAAACTTATGCAAATAAACATACTTTCTATAGATTCCAATAAATTTTAAATTATAGTTTTAAATGGTGTATATATATAGTCTCTTTTTTAATACATAGCAAGCTTGAATGGGATAAAACAAAGGAGAAACTTTTATTCAGGAGCCAGCGAATGTTCTGTGCCATTATATTCGTGCATGAATTGACTCAGTGAATTGTAAAATAGCTGTAATTGTTTTCTCTATCCTGCTTTGTTTTCCTTGATGCAATAGATTTCTGTGCGCAGGAGGAGTGTGTGTTGTGGGATGTTTGTATACTATTGATTTTTTAACAATTTTTATTTACTAGCGTCAGGTGCTGTCAGCTCTAAGCCAAATAGCAAAGCATTCAGTGGATCTTGCAGAGTTGGTGGTTGAAGCAGAAATTTTCCCAGTTGTGCTCACATGCCTGAAGGACTCAGATGAATATGTCAAGAAAAATGGTGCAACTTTAATTAGAGAGATAGCAAAGCATACGCCTGAGGTAAAACCTTGAAAATGCAAATACAAGGTCATATCATTAGATTTTACACTTTAAATAAAATACAGGATTATTCTGTCATTTGCTTTTCGAAAGGGAGGGCAAATAGCTGTTTGGCATGTTCATTGGAAAAATATGGAAATGCTTGCTGATATTATGAGATGTGTATTGAATATGAATTGGGTTAAGAAACTGGGAATCATATAATGTATACCCAGCTACTTCATTCCATAAAATATCTGCGCAGAGAGGGAGTTTTAGGCTGACAGTATTGTCAGTCCTAGATATTAAAAATATCATGAGAAAAGCCGCACAGAAGTCATGATACCAGCTAATAAATGACAAGATCATCCTATAACAATAATAGATGGTGTGTGTCTTTTTAAAAAATCTTCTGGAGTGCTGGGATGACATTTTAATTATTTTTCCAATGACAATTAAGGTCAAAAATTCTCTTATTTATTATTAAACTGATAGTAGTTTCTTTTATTAGCTGGAGTTTGTAATTTGAGTCTCAGCATTTGCAGTGTTTTTGCCAATAATTAGTACAGGAAGGTGGGGATGTTTGGCAAAGTCAATACAAAATAAATAGGAAAAACAAATAATTATAACTAGGTTAATCTGTCAGACCATGGAGATAATTAAAAGGCTCTAAATATGATTCTGGAATGAAATACAAGCAATGCCTTTGTGGAACACACTAACGCTGAGCGCAGCCATTTAAAAATCCTGATACTAGCTTAACAATTGACAAGTGTTTAAACATGAATATCGTGCTGTTTCGTCAACCTGCTGGTCTTTAAGCTGCTGGTGATTAAAAGTTGCAGTCTTGTCACATTTCCTGCATTCTCTTTGCACCTCATGAGTGATGCAATGCAGCGCAACTTTCTCAAAAAGTGAAGAAATTATCATTCTCAAAGGGGGGCACTAGAGTTGGAAGCCAGAGGCCAAACTCACAAGACTGCAGGTTAAGTCAGAAGAGCTGCTAGCGCAGGATCCTCTATGCAAGGGCCATTGGCCATTCTAGCAGCTCTCCAAAGGAGCTGTAGGAAGTATCTGGGTGACTCCCAGTGGGAAGTCACAATCCACATTCGACTTCAGAGTGACAGTGGTTTCTGTCCATCTCTGAGCAACTCTATTTGAGCGACGTGTGTTGCAGCAGAGACAGATTGGCAAATGATATTTCTAGAGGAGCTGGCTGTGTCAGTCACGTGAGCATTGTGGCTTTTGGATCTCAGCTCTCTATCTGCATTATGCAGTAAAATTCATGTGAAGGTCAGGGTCTGGGGGAGTTGCAGTGGGGCCTGAGGCTCGCAGCACCAGGGAGAGTGTCTGTGCAGGAGCTCTGTGTACATGGCTGTGCCCAGATGTAGGACTTGGTCATCACTGGCTGCAGTTCACAATCATGTGAACAGTTTTTCCTAAGTAATAACTTTACATGTCATCTAGCTGTTTCATGAAAAAAACAATCCCCTTTTACAGGCTCTAAGGTAACAGTGGGGTTTTATGTTTATCTAAATCAGAAATACAAATGCCTTGGTTTTGTTAATTTGATTTCGACTTTAAGAATGTGTTTCTTTTACTTTGGAATCTTTGGACAAATGTGATATACCTAACGAGACAGAAGGAAAAAATCATAATACGAAATCATTTTAATTTCTATGCGTTGTTGTTATCATACACACACTACTGCTGTCCCTCAAGCGATGTGAGAAGTGGTACCTTTTGAAAAGAAACATGTTGCATAGCTTGATGCACACAGCAAACATCATAGACTATGGACATGATTATCATTTATAAGCAAGGCTATATAATAATTTGGTATTCCAGGGCAAACTCCATTGCCAATCCAGTGCGTTCCCTGGACATTTCCCTCAGAATACCCTAACACGGCAGAATGGTGTCATCCAAGTCAGTTTTGTGCATCCATGACAGTTGTCTTTGGCTTCATGCCTCAGTAGGGGGATCCACAAAGGCTTTTATGCTGCAGAGGTTGTCTAGAATGCAGGTGAGAGGAGGAGTGGGCCTTTCCCTCTGTCCTTGCACAGAACATATGATGTTGGCTTGGGAATGAGTGGACACTAGTATGAAAGAATATCGGGCTCAGTAGGTATGTCTTCAGGGGCATTCATGTATTAGGCTGTCATGTGCATGATTCTTTGGTCTGTACTAATGGAGTTGAGAATGTTTCATTCCATGCTATAAAGCATCAAGAATTCAGAGTCCTGATTTCCTTGCAGTAAAGTCAATCAAAAACAGAGTAGGAAAACAGCTTCATTCCTGAGAACCTCATGCTGCGCTTAGTGCCCAACAGCCTGTATGACATATCACTCTTATTCCAGCTTTATTTATAAATCAGGAGCAATACATTTAAAGACTTTTCTAATGTAGTGCTTTATGTCTGTTGATACTTCACAATATCTAATCTCTTCTGTTTATCTTTTCAGCTTTCACAGCTTATAGTAAATGCAGGTGGAGTTGCAGCTGTGATTGATTGTATTGGCAGCTGCAGAGGGACTGTCAGACTGCCTGGCATCATGATGCTTGGTTACGTAGCAGCTCATTCGGAGAACCTGTCAATGGCAGTGATTGTCTCCAAGGTTAGCTATCACTTTGTCGTCTTCCTATAATTCTTCAGTGGTATTCTGAGAAAGAGATACAAATTAACATAGGCAAAGAATGTATTTTGTGACAGAATTATATACTTGCTGTTGATGAATGCACTTTATCCCAATATTGCTGCTTGCTGTGGCTGAAATTATGTGGTAACCTGGTCAAAGTGTGCCTTTATGAAGTTGAGCCTTTTATAAAATGTCCTGGATTAGTTTGTGAACATCTATTGGTATTACAGTATGTGATTTTTCTGTGTCGCAGTTGCACAGGTACAGAAAATAAGTCAGTGAATTTCTATGGTCTGTTTCCTCTTAAAATGAATATTTGTGGCTACATCAAAACCCTTTTTGAAAGAAGAATGTTTAATGGCATATTCTCCATTGCACTAGCATGACTCTACTAGTACTGCTAGAGTAGTCTGGCAACAGAAATCTTCAGACTTTAAAAGACCTCAGTTCCTAATGTAGTATGTTTTGATTCAGTTGTGCAAGTGACATTTCAGATGAGATAAGCTATACATTTTCAGGTTTAAATTCTGCTGGGCAATGATACAGAAAGGAGAGAATTTGCAATATTCACAATAGGTGAAATTAGTGCCTGACATAATATTCTGATGTGAATAATACTAACTAATGATGGGAGGAAGAAAGTAATTTCACTGAGCATTGTTGGCCCATTTTCACACTGATTTAAAATATACTGTATGAGTGGAAACAATGAAACAATAAAAACAGAGGAACAGAAATATCTTCTAGAAGGAATACAAATTAAAAAATGGAAACTGCTACAACATAACATCCTTAAGTATGCAGGGAAGGTTAGAGTGATCAAAAAAATGCTCTTCTGCATTTGAAAATTAAAGAAATAGACACTTTTTCTTTTCCTTCTTTGGAGGCTCTTCTTCTCTGGATGCGTCTCTCTCCACTTTTAGGGATGCCTAGAGCAAATATGCTCTTGCTGTTGAGTGCTTGATGTTAAGTGGGACGAATCCAGGATTAAGTTCATGTGAAAGCACCTAAGTGATAAATTTTTGAAGAGTAATAATGGTTCCTACCATAACTGAATGGGAGCGCAGTGAGAGATTTTGTAGGTATCTGTGCAAACTCTCATGAAATTAAATATTTTAAAGAATAATCTACAAAAGAAACCCAAATAAACCCAAAACCCATATTAAAAAAAAGTTGCTTCAGGGGAGACTAAGCTTGTGGAATGGTACATAGTGCTGAGGACATGGCTTGGTAAACTGGAACTATTTGAAAGAAATGCACTGTGGCATAACCACATGCCATTACACAACTACAATGTTATGATGTAAAGTGATAGCTCCATTCTGCAGTACTGTATCTTGGAAAGGATGACTTTTGAAAAAATGATTTTTGGGGTTATACTGGACAAACACTTCATTGTGGTCTTCTGCTGCAGTGCAGTGGCAAGAAAAAAAGACAACTCAGTTCTTTGCAGTATTAAAGGGTGGAAGATGAAGCATTATCGGAAAAGAGAAATTAATCTATTTATAGCGCATATAGTTCTGTTGTCTGTATATGAAAAAAATCTTTAAAAACCCCCAAAGAGTATGCGGAAAAGACTAAGAAATGATCCATGGGATGGAGGAAAAGGTTTTCTAGTTAGAGGTTTGGTAGCCTTGCCTTACCTAAAGTAGCATGAAATGATTCCGCTTGAAGTATCCTGGCATAAAATACCAGCTACTAAGCAGCTGTGGAGAAAGGAGAACCTGAACCAGAAGAACTTCAGTAACAGCTGGATGTGAGTGAGGTATTCTCCATCTCTTGATGTCTTCAAATCAAGAATTGAAACCTTTCTGGAAGTGGTTGGATGATTCAATCATGAATTATTGGACTCAAGAAGAGGTTGATTAGTTGAAATTTAGTGCTGTGGATTAGATTAAAAAAAAGAAGAATGATTGAGCCCTTCTGGTCTTAAACTGCTTTCATAGATTCATAAACACTCAAATTCTTTTATTTTCAGTCTGACAAAACTGAAACCTTTACTCTTAGTACAGCCTGAATTATGTCATGTATTCCTTTTATCCCTTAAATTTGTGTTAGCTCAAACTGCCTTCTGACTTAGAACATTGAATCTGTTTCTCTCATTCTTTAACTAGATTTATTAAGATTTATTCAAACTTCTTGCTAGTCAAGATGTAAAAATATGACACCACTAGCATTCATTCTCTTGTAGCTTATTTTAGAAGAAGAGTGTAAATAGAGAAACATTTTCTAACAATCTGTATCACTTTCAAGTTGTCCTTCCCTGGTGTAGATTTGTGAAGTTTGTGCTTTTGATTAATGCTATAGGGAATACCACCACTGTGTGCCTGTTTGATAGAAGAACATGAAGATCATATTAAGGCAGCAGCTGCTTGGGCCTTGGGACAGGTTGGAAGACATACTCCTGAGCATGCACGTGCTGTTGCAGTAGCAAATGTGCTACCCACACTCCTTGCTATGTATTTGGACACACGCAGTTCAGAAGATCTTCAAATGAAAGCAAGTATATTTGTAGTATCTGCAGTATGATATATGTATTGTAAGTGCTTAAAAACTACTAAATGATATGTGCTTTATTGATGCTCATCGAGTCACAGATTTCCTAGGTGTAGGCCATTTGAAGGCTGTATGTCATTTATTAGGACTGGCTGGTCCTAATGCGTGTGCATATGGTACAGCCACAGCAGTCTAGTCCCTTATTTTCTTCTGAGTTTAGATCAGAGTTGCATACACCCATAAATATGTATCGTCTCGTGAGTAACTAATTTCTAATTATCTATTTTTCTTTTTTTTTAAGTATAAACCCTTGTACAAAATATTATAGTCCTTGTAGTAGATTTGCTTACATTTTTATTATTATAATAAAACTGTAACAAATACTCAAAGCTCAGCAAACATGCAACTGTTCATGTTTAGGGCCTTCCTTGTATGGGAGCTAGTAGAGTTGCAGTTTGGTAAAGTGTATTTTTGAGCGACAGTAAGCGAGCCAACTGAAGAGTATAATATGACAGGATATGGTCTCCCATGTTGCACTATGCTTCTGTACATTCCACTGAAGTATAACGTTCCAGATCTGTAAAATCTTTTGTATAGTCATTTTCAGTGGTCAACAAAGTATCAAGGCCAAATTAACTGTACCTGTAATCCTACACAAGAAGGTCATTACTGCTGGTAGCAGTCAACATCGAGTCTGTTTTCAGAAACTAAGCACTGATGTACAACTGTTTCTCTTTCCCTCCCTGCCTGGATGGTAGTGCACTTTGCTATCCCAGACCAGCAGACTCTCCTAGTAAGCCATTTCTAAAATACAATCTTTTAAAATGTGTTTTGATTTAGCTTTCTTATTATATTACAGTACTTCAATTTACTTAAAGGGTCTACTCCTGCTTCCATTGTAGTCAAAGGAAAATTGCCATTACTTTGACCGTAGATAACGTAATAATAATATGATGTACTGTGGGTTTGGAGGTTTAATAAATCTAAGTAGAAAATTGATTCTTCATTAAGTGACCTGATAGATATAATAATTTTTATTCAGAAAATGCTCTTTCAGAATTCTGATCAATTTGCTTTTTTGATCAGACTTCAGTGATACATAACATGAATTTTTGTTGTTTTCATTTATGTCTTACTAGAGAAATTTTATTTTTCATTTCAATAGACTAAAAAAGCCTTAAAGAATATCCTTCAGAAATGCACGTATCTTCCAGCACTTGAACCATTGCTGCACGATGCCCCTCCCAATATTATGAAACATATTGTTGGGCAGTTTAGTAAGGTAAGAAAAGTGATGAGTAATATGTTAATTGTTTTCCATTTAGCAAGGAAGCTATCTTTCCTCTAAAGGTCTCAGTTGTTTTCTCAGGATCCTCAAGTATCCCCTGCAGAAGCAGTTTGGAGCATCCCATTCTTTTGCCTGATAAAGCTGGATACTGTTTCATCTGAAACCTGCCATAATTCATCCTAAGACTAGGAAAACAGTTGCTTATAAGCAAGGTGGTTTTTTTTTCTTCCTTGCCTCTTGAGATTAAGTGGAATATTAACTCGTGCAAATATTTTCACTGAGCCAATGTACCACATAAATCCCAGTCACATCTGTTTTAGATAAAATACAAGCTGTCTGTACACGAGTGACTTAAGTCAGGTATTTTACAATAGTCTAGAGTATAAAGGCTTCACCACTTTTATCCTCATTAATTTTCAGTCTCAATTAAGTAAGTGCAAAAATCCCAAATCTTTTCTCATCCCTTTCAAAATTTGAAACTGTTTGTTGTTAATTACATTGTTGATTTGAGCGCAGCATGTAAAAAGCGATACAATTTAATCAAAACATTTCAAATTATTTGAATAATTGCTAACTATTCAGGAGATTTCCAGTGTCTGCAACGTTCACCAGCTGTTTGGAATCCTGCTCAACTATAGACTATGTTTTGTGCAATACTCTGCAGTGTACTCTGATAGCAGGGGGTACCAGGCTCTCTTGGTGAGATGTTCTTTCTGGAAATGGCCAAGTAAAACACTCTTGGTACTCAGTTCTGATTATCACAGATCTGGAAGCACTACTGTTTGTAGTGCAGATTCCTGATTACATTGCCACTCTTAGGTTTGTCCTGTCTTCTTGCTAAGTCTGTACAAAGATTGGAGATTTGCACAGAATCCAGTGCCTTTTTGCTTCTGTGTGCTGACTGGAGCTATTAATGAGCTGAGTGCATAGTAATTGGTCACCCGGTGTATAGATTTGAATGTTGTTTGCTGTTGAAGTGGTTTTGTACCCTTCATACCAACTGATCTTTTCTTTTGTTTTGTTTTTCTTCTTCTCCTGCATTGTATGAAACAAACTATACTTGTCTGGCATTTGCTCTTCTGAAGTATACATTTAAAACTAAGTTCTCTGCAGTAAAAGCATTTCTCTCTCCTGTACCATAGCTTGGGAATTTCCTATTCTTAGAGCTGTGGTGTATTACTTCTGTGGGCTTATTTATAGCACAGTAAAAGCCTTATTTCTGAGCTGTGCTTCAGAGTGGGATGCTATCCGTTCTTGGTGCTGGACTGTGTCATTTTAGCATTATCGTTTTCAGGGTCTGTGCAATTCTGTGCTGTCTCAGTTTGGATGGGGGGAAGGGACTGTGTCTCAGAGGTGATGTCTGTCATTAAAGCCTCTTCCAAGAGAGTTTTCTGCTGTCTTATCCAGCCTGGGAGTCACAGTGTGGAGGAGGAAGGCAGGCAAAGGGCCGTATCCTGTCTCCTTGCTAGTTCCTACTTGGCAGTTCTTGTTGTGGGAGATACATGGAAACAGCCATCTTTTCAGTTCCCACAATGAAATGATCACAGTTGTTCCTGACACTTCTATGGAGTATACAATAGGGAGAAGTCTCTGTGCTCCCCTGTTTTTTCTTTACCTGTCTGTTGATTTTGTACAGTCTAGAGGGACCAGAGAAATGAAAGCTGTTTGCCTATATGCATGGCAGAAATCTCACCCTTCTTTTCCTTCATCCTTTTAGGCAATCCCTTCCCCCTTTGAGGCTCTTGTTTTACACTGAGATATAATCAAATTTATGGCTTGATTTGTCTGACCAGTATGCAGGCTTACAAAATGATTTTGCCCCCATAGTATGTAACTCTCAGAGTTGGTTTTAAACCCATCTGGTTTTGTTGTAGACGCAGCTGACGTCTTGCATTTTCTCTCTCCCACACCCCTCCTTTTTTTTTTTTTTTTTTAAATATTACTGCAGCCCTGTGGGCCTATGGACTACATGCTGTCATTCTCCCTTGCCTGGCCCAGCCCCCACCTCCCTCCCTCCCGTCCTCTGGACAGAGCTGCATATTGGCATCACTCAGGGAGCACAGAATGTATTGTCTGATCATTTCTGCTTCTTATCCCCTTTGGCTGCAGAAACTTCACATTTTTGCTTTGTGTGTGTGTGTGTTTGTGTTTGTTAAAGGCTTCCATGGCTACACAGTGTGTTGTAGGATTTTAATATCTAGGAATTTAATAGTAGCATGTAATGCTTCAAGGCTGCATTGTTCACTTGCAACAATTCTCAGTATTGTTTTCATGCACTAATCTATACTAGATCATTATAATGATATAAAATTCTGCTCTACAATTAAACTGTGGGAATTGACATAAAAGACCTGAATAACTTGGTTTAAGTGGAACAGATGCTGTTGTTTTTCCATGTTAGTGTTCGGTTTTTATTGTCTGTTTAATCTCCACAATCTTATTGTCTCTGTAGAAATAATTCAAGAAATATTATTTACAAAAAGATAAATATTCAATTCATTATTTTTATATATGTTATGTATTAAAGTACATGTTAAATTATGTTATAACCATAAAGGGCTGGTTTATGATTTTTTTTCCTGTACTACGGGGTGTTAAAATACAGTAGTCATTACAGATGTTGTACCTCTGATGTTCCATTTTATCTGTCCTCTGAATTAAAAACAGATAAGTAATATTTGAATCTAGTAGCATAGAGGTTCCTTTAAAAGAAAATATTCTTTTTTTTTTTTAAATGTACTTTTCTGTGTGTAGGTGTTACCACATGACAGTAAAGCTCGTCGTCTCTTTGTAACAACTGGTGGACTTAAAAAGGTTCAAGAAATAAAAGCAGAACCCGGGTCACTTCTTCAGGAATATATCAACACTATTAACAATTGCTATCCAGAGGAAATAGTAAGGTAGGGAAAATGAAATTTAAAAAATTCGTACTTATGACATTGTTAGATGTTTTTCATAGGAACAACACAAAGCAAGGATTTAAAATATTAATTTAACTTCTACATAAATTTTGTTTTTAATAAAACAGCATAACTTTGGTTACCTGCCCCAGTGGTAACACAACTGCTAGACTCACTTTTGAACACTTTTGCTTTTCTGGTTGTTTTTGGAATCTAATTTCTCTAAGCCCAAATAATCAGGCTCTTGCAGGAAACTGGGAAGAAAAGTCAGTCCTGCACTGCCCATAGAGACTCTGAGGCTTCAGCACAGCCGCTCTCATATTAATGAATGTCTGTGGGAAGTTTAGTTTATCTTGGTAACTTATTTATGGATTACTCAGGCTCCAAAATACAGGTATTGGTGAATCTTTTGTTGCATCCTTGGCTTCCCTAAGAGCCTGTCTGAACTAGTGTATTCAGAGGCTTCTTTGAAACTTCCTCTGATGTACAGAGGGTCCAGAGGCTCTCCTGCACAGTTGCTCTGCCCACAGCTGCCCTTCCTCCCCCAGCCTCATCATGAGGCTTAAGTGTTATATAAAAGGACCATACACCAGCTGTCTGCACCAAGTTGAACTTTGCCCTTAATGAATACAGAAACACTATTAAATAGCTTACAGTCAAAATGTCACCATCCTAAATTGTAATAATGAGAGAAATGCCCTCCTAGATTCTAGATATCCATTTACCAGTCCTTCACTCCATCAACACATCAAAAGGATGTTGTACTCGTGCACTCCCTCTACAGGCTCTGAAAATCTGCATCATCAATTTTAATTACAGCAACAGAGTTCTTCAGCTAATAGTAGCTACAAACTAAGTCACGCAAAATGAAGCCCTGTTTGTCTCCACAAGGAAAAGCCAGTGGCTGTCAAATGGATAAAAGCAAAATCATAAAGACACTTTATTCCGCAGCGAATACTTAAGAGGGAAAGAGGACATTTGCTTACGCTTTTCTGGATATAATTAATGTTTCTTTGTTACAGCTATTTTTTTTCCCTGTAAATGAAACAAGGTTAGTCATGTAGGCTGGGATGTAATAAAGAAAAGGGCCCCTTCAAGCATCTCCTGCTTGCCTCTTTGTGCTACTGCCTGATGTTGGTTGTGCTGCCTGAGGCACAGCTGCTATAATAGACTCCAGCTCTGGGTTTGTCCTGGAGACCTGTTATTTTAGGCTGTTTGCAGACTGAATATAATAATGCATTGAAAAGTTTGCTTTACAATCAAAGAACTAACATGAGTTTTAAAAAGAGTTACATTATGCAGAATTGTCCAGAAAATGAAAATCAACAAGGTAAATGGATCTTCCTTCAATGTGAAAACATTGGGGATTTCTACTTGAATACCTTTCAGGCATGCATTATATGGAAGTGTGTACCTCTCCCTTTATAGTTAAAGCTTCTGGGGCTCAGAGGTGACAGTTCACATGCCTGCAAAACCAGAAATGTACTGAGTTGTATGTTTTCAGAATAACACAGTGATAAATTTCAGATACTTTTAAACTGGAAAACAAGAACTAAATGCAGCTTTGGTGATGCTTGCATATTGGAAGCATGTAGTTGGTCCATTGTGGAAAACCAACTGAATGACAGCAGGACAATAATGGCACCATAGAGTCCTACTCTAATGAAAACCTATTGGATAATCTCTGTCCTTGAGTTGGCATTAGAGACAGAAGGTCATTGTGATAATTTTTTTTGTTCCAGAATCAGTCTCTCGCATTGATGTAGACTTCACATTAGCTTTGGGGTGTGTGCTTATGGTTGACGAACAGCAGTAGACTATTGTCATCTGGCAGCCTATGGTTCTGTGTAAACTCATGCTTTTTTATTAAAGGCCATAATTTCAAAAGAAGTTACCATCTACATTTCTCAGTAAAGACAATGCTTATGGCTACTGAACCTATCTAAAACCTAGTCACTTACCTACATGACCTAAGAGAAGTTAAACATATTTTTGAAAATCTGACTTCCAAGTATAAATGATAACGTAAGTTGAAAAGCAGGCACTTAAAACATTGTAGAGGAATAGCTGTAGAGTTCCTTGACCAGTGTTTAATGCTGGGATTTTTTCCTGATCAATAGAAATATGAATAGTGTTTCATTACTGAGCACAGAACAGGCCTTGTAGTCTAATGCACAAACAAAATGTTTCTTTTTCAGGTATTATTCCCCTGGATATTCTGAGATACTTCTGGAAAGGGTGGAAAATTACCATCCAGTTATATAAACTTCAATTTTTTTATTAGAGCTGTATTTCACATTTATGCCTTTATGACTGTAATACAAATACAGCTGTTGAAACTCTTGTTTGATTCTGGAGTCTCCTTCTACTGTTTGAACTACTGAAAGAACTCAGCAATTCCAGCAAACTATATTTTGTTCTTTATAAACTTGTTTGTGGCTAAGTTTTTGTTCCTTTTTGTTTTTCTCTAACATTACTACTAGCTACTGCAGCATATATGAATGGAATTTCATGCAGGGGTGATGATTTATCACAGAAGCTGTTTTAGAATCAGTCATTTCCTTTTCCTTCCACAAGAAAGCTTTGTTATTATCTCATTCAAATTTTAGCCTTCTCAGTACTGTAACCATTTTCCCCTTTTGCCTTTGCATATTGTTTAGAGCTTCTCAAGCTTGAGGAGGGGGAAAAAGCTGGCCCCTGTGCTTTTTCTAATTATGGAATCCATTCTGCACTGAGATATCTCCTACTGCTACCTTTCAGAAAGTAAAGTGATCTGATTTTGCATCTCCAAAGATGTTAGTAGCTGCTAAATAAAGAAATAATCAGATGTGGTGATGATAAAAGGGCTGAATTCTGCATGATGTGATACTGTGGTGGTCCTGGCATGGTCGATAATCACAGAGTGAACTTAGAACTTCCATGGGCACAAAGGGAAAGGATCCTGGGAGGTTCGGCTCCATTTGGGTCAGCAGCAAATATGTGCGGCTCAGAAGAGAGAATTGCTTGGCTGCAGGAAGACTGTTAAAGTTCTGAGCACATTCAGAAAAAATCTGAGGATACTTTGAGTCCCACTGGTTTGAGTCATGTGACTAAGGCTGCTCAGTAGTTATTCTTCAAGAGCTGAAATTGCTGCAGAATTGAGTTGGAACACACTTGGAACTTAGTGTTGAAGTTGCAGATCACATCGATGTGGTGGTTATTGGAGGTATGAGCTCTTGTCTGTCTGTAGAACATCCTAAAAATATTTTTGCCTTCTAATGTAAAGTGAAAAGACTTTTACATTCTGCTTACTCCTTTGGTGTACTGTTGCAGCAGGGAGCAGCATATAACCCTTTAGTATTCCCTAATATGTAACTGTCATTTACCATTTTTTGTTCTTCTAACCATTTTTTGTTTCCTTGTATGCAGCAGTTTTTTGTGTTGTGTGGGTTTGTTTTTTTTGTTTGTTTTTTTTTTTTTTTTTCCCAAAGAGTAATAAACAGCGTTTCTGGAACAGGATGTTGAAATACTGGCAGCCACAAGGAAAGACAATATTTGAAAACCCCCGCAGGAGAGAAACTTGTCTACTTTCTTAAACATATTAACTGAATGAGTTTATAAAACAGGGATAGTCTCTTCTATTACTCGTAAAACAGGAGCAAAGACTTATTGCAGTTGGAAATGATTTAGAGTGGCTTTTCGCTGCCAAATTCCAAAGGACTATTTGCTTTTGTTCTTGTCAGCATATTTTTCAACAGTTCACAAAAACGTTGATGGGCTATCTTGTGTTAAGGTTTAATTCCACAGAGGGCTGTGCTCCTGCTGTGAGGTACTTGGTGCTCCCAGACTCTGCTCTTCAGGAGGAGCAGGGGATGCACAGTACCTTGCTGTACAGAGCCTAACTGAGATGGAAACTGTTGGTGTCTTGAATGCTGGTATAGAAAACACACCAGCTGGCTTCTTCCCTTAGCCCACATCGGAGTGAAAAGTCTTGGAACTGACTAGCTTCTACCAAATGCCTTTTTGGTTTTGGTGTTTATATTCTGACATTATTAATGCTAGGACACTAGTGGAAAAACATCAGGTCTATTAAAAAGATTGTTGTAATACTCAGTAATTTTCTCACATGCGTTATGGATATGTAAAAATCAAATCTTGTACAATCTCTAAAAGAAAATGTAATGGAAGGGCTTCCAGATGGTCTTGAAGGATCTGAAGCCTTTATTTTCCCTAATGGAACAGAAATGGGGCAGAGGGCTGAATGCAGTTGCAGTGCAGATGAGAGGCAGGGTAGGCATGGAGCTGCATACCCATAGCTGCGTCATGTGCTTGGGAGCACACCCACACCACACAATGCTGATGTATATGTTTTGTGCGGAGAGAGCAAAGAGGCTTCAGTCCCCTGACAAATGCGCTCCTGCTGTGTCACACTGTGCTACACTGTAAGGATTCCACAGGGTTAAATTTCAATGCCTAAACAATTTGTTCACAGTCTTTTCACAGTCTTTTTCTGATTCCTGACAAAGGAAATGATTGCACAAGGCAAACCTTCAAAGCGATCTGATTGTGCAGGGCACAATCTAAATCAGACCTAGCATAAATACATCTTTACACCAGCTAGGCAGTTCTGTCCTAGGCCAGTGGCTGTTTGGCCTCTTGTCACAAGACTCTGCTGGACGATGCCACATCCCATTAGGCAAAGTCATCTCCCACATACTTGGAGACCCCCTCAGCTCTCCTTTGCTGACAGGCTGCTTCCCTGCATTGTATGTACACCTTGTGATTGAGGCTTCCCTGGAGGTACGTGTCTGCATAAGGCAGATCTAGCCTTTTACAGCAGAATTATTGCTAATTTGTATTTTAGACTTATATTACTAGGGCAAGAGTTGCTTTTTACCTGTAGTGTTTCACAAGCTCTGATGTGCAGAGCCCTCATTTGGCTTAAGGGCTTAAGTCATCATCTAAAACTATATTAATGTTTGTAATTGCTACTCTGACAGGCTTCAAGAGTGTATCATTTTTCTCAGTTTCATAGAATAAAATGTAGATTTGTGTTTTAATCCATTGTGTAAACGCTGTTTTCATGCTAGTTTGTGACCGTGATGCTAGAGAAGATGAACAGGCTCATTTTGCAGCTTGAGCCCAACATTACCTTTGGATGTTTGTCTCAGCTTGCCACTCAACAGTGCCTACTTCTGAGCTTAGGACATACAAGCATTTCAAGTAAGAGTCCCTCTCACAGAGGTGGCTTATTAAGACACACAAAGAAAATTAAGCCAGTGCTTTGGCAGAATAAATGTAAGCGGAGACAGCCCTTAAATCATTTCACCAGTTCCTTTGACTGCAGCATTGGGACTTTTCAACCCAAGTTTTTAAAGATCTTCTCTGAGGGCCCAAGCCATGATTTTTGTCGACATTACCACAGCTATTATTACATCTACAGATGTAAACCAGGGACTTGAAAGAACATGTGGATGTGTAAAACTTTACCATATTTCATTCAGTGGATGGATTAACCGGCCTACAAAAGCTCCATTCTTTATCTGAATGACTGGAAACCAAGAGGATCTGAAAAGGGGAAATTCAAGGAGTTCAACTCTTGTGCATATAATATGTTCTGCGTTTCCAGAGGGATTTACCAAGGGATTGCTTTGTCTCATCTGAAGTGATCAATCTGCTGGAGTTCTGCATCTTAACAAACAAACGAACAAAATGTTGAAGGAGCTGAATGGAACTGGTGAAGGAAGAAATGAATCTCATTTTGTGAAGTAAAGCGTAAAGTTACTGTAATTAGGAAGTGGATGGAGTGTGGGTAGATCCTCAGTGTTCTTGATTTGGTCTAGGGGGTTGTGAATTTGCTTGGGCAAAAGGGAGTTTTAAGGCATGGAGGGTGCCATGGGATAGCCTTCAGCTTCTGGTGTAAATTGGAGTCCTCTGATTTCTGGGCATTAGGCGTGGCTGACTATTGTCCCTTCAGGTGAGGAATCTGTGAAAGCATGCTTGCCTCACTGTCTTCCTTAATGGCTGCTTGGTGTCCGATATCTTGGCTGTTAGAGTTTTAGATCTCACTATGACCAGAGTAGAAAGGAAATACAGAGAAGCGTTAGACTGCAAAGCCAGTGGTTGTACTTCTTGCACTGACGTACGATTACTTTTATGGTCTTGGATAATTATTACAAATCCCTATGTATCATCATTGTCAGCTGTGAAGTATCTGCTATACTCCTTTGTTAACTTGCAGAAGTGCAAGATGCATAAGCAAGAGCCTCTCTGCATGCCATTCCTTGGCATCAACTATAAACATAGGTCTTACCACTCGGAGAGTGAACAGTGTCTGCACAATATGCTGTTAATTTCAGTAGTTAGAAGAGGCCCAGCTAAAAAGTAAAGTTACTGAACAAAACGGGTCCTGTTTTACCTCAAACCAGGACAGAAAATTAAATTCATATGAGAGGTCGATGCAGCAGAACTTAAGTTCTTTATAACTAATACCATATTCAGAAAGGAATATTGTTCAAGAACCTACAAAAAATTATCTAAGAAATCTTTGAGATGCTGATTTTTAAAATTTGAGTTGAACTAAAAGCCGGTGGATTTTGTGAGTTTCCTCATCTGACACAATTTGAAGGGATCTTGGAGAAACAGCAAATTACAATGTCTCTCATGACTACACTAAAACTATTGATGTCATTTTTGTATAATACTTAACTGTTAATATTGATGCTACTATGCTGTATTCTGCAGTCAGCTCTATAATTTAGCTAGTGAAAATACTAATTACGTTATTACCACTGTACTGTATTTCTAGATACTGCACAAGAGATTGAATTAGAAAATACACATAAGCGATACAAAAGCATATTTTGATGATGAGAATGCCTTTTAAACCAGGAAATGGTATTGTGCTGCCTTTCACAAGAAGTTACCCTTACTTGGCTTAAACACATTTTGTAGTTGTTTGTGTTCCCTCCCACCCAGAGGTCTGATCACGAGGCTCATTGAGTGCTCAGTGAAGTGCTGAGGACCATGATCTACTGTCTGTAGCAGAAACCGGCTGTGTTCACTACCATCAGCAAGCTATGGGGAGGAACAATGCGAGTGTACTGATGTCATCATCTTAACAGATTTCTACAGAGCTTTTGAAGGCTTGCTTTTCCTTCATGAAAATATGCTTGTTCCTACTAGCTCCTACCTCCAAATTGAGTTGAAGAATAGGTACCCAGATTAACTTTAGCTATTCTATATTTTGTTCCTTTTATACAAAAAATTAAATTTTGAGAGGGAGGAAAGTGTGTTGATATCTTTAAAACAAAGTTCTTGATTATTTTTGTGTGAAAATCAGCAACAAAACTCTTCGTAATCTTTTGACAAGATCTGTGCCCTTTGCTTTCAAGGCAAGTTTTATCTTCACTGATACTGACTAGTGTGTTTTATCCTTGTTGTCCTATTTATAATTAGGTCTGATGGCCTCTGTACATGTTCACCTTTCAATATTAAGTCAGTGTTAAAGCCGTTATCAACCTAAAAGGTTGGATTACTACCAAGATTCAGCCTTTGTTGCCCCACAGTGCTATAAATTATATTACAATCTATTGTTAAAAATTAATAATATGCAACATAGAGGTCTGATGGAATCATGTTAATGAGAACACTGAAGCTTCATTGACTTGCAATATCATTAGAGCTCTGAGACAGGTTTATAGCCTTGTGCAAAGTATATTTGTGTTGGTTTAGACACAGTATTTATTTGGTCACACCCAGCCAAATGTTTCCTTACTAAATTAAAATAAATGCTGGTTAGCTCAATGAGCTACAAAGATATATAGCGTAATTTCAGGTTCTCAAGTCACAGAAAATAAGCCCTGACAATGGAAATCAGTAGAGGATCAAAAATGATGGCTATACTAGAGTGAATATGAACAAAGAGGGAAGGGAGTTTACTGAGTTGGGTGAAGTTAATTTTTTATAAGTGAAGCAACGTATAAAATTTGGAAAGAACAGCTCCCACTTGTAGTCTGCTCTGATCTTTATGTAACCCCTCCCTGTATACACATACATGCACACTTGCAAGCATGGTCAACCAAAATGTAATTGTAATGACTTCTGTCTTTGCTTTCACAAGGCTTGTCTCTGTAAAGCATCTTTAGTGGCTGGAGGAGAGCAGGTCATTGGCAGGTCCTCTGCTCACTAATGCCAGCTTTATGGTACTAATTTCCATTAAGGTCAGCAGCATCCACCTGATTTCCATTACAGTGAGAATCTGGCACTGGATTTGCATCACCTGTACTCATTTGTGCTCTGAACAGCTCTGCTTCTTGCCGGAAACAAAGCAGAAGTGATAAAATGACTTCCTTTTTTTCTTCCCCAGCAGTGCTTCAGATGAGGGAATGGTAGGAAAATGTTTCTAGAGCTTTTGGGGAATGGCTCGTGCTCTGTGTTGGAGAGTGAATCCCCAGCTGTGCAGGGCATGAAATAGAAAGGGAGATTAGAAGAATCAGTAACATACCGGTGTTGCAGCTATTACCTGTTTTGGGAAATGAATATGTAAGGAAGCTTCAAGTTTTTTATCTTCTTTCATGAGTAATACCTCCTTGCTGTAGCCATCTTTGAGTTTGGTCTTGGGGCTTGTCTCTGCCTCCTGCTTTGGGGCCAGGCGGTTGCATCAGTCAGTGACACAGTGGCAGTGCTGCTCATGCCAGCCTAGCGTTGGATCATGATTCCTACAGACGTTTTTGTTTTATGGGAACAGAAAGGAGGATAGCTGCAGCGATTCTATGAGCAGTTTAACAATATGAAACTTTCTTGCTTTCGGTCGCTCCAAAGCAAAGCCTACACCAGCTTATCTGTGAAGACTACAAGGGCTTGGAGCTCACCGGAGACAGGGAAATTTGGCAGTGGGAGGCCAGGCAGGGTTCAAGGAGAGCAGCCCTTGTACCTCTGCTGCTTGGTATGCCATCATACCCAGAGAGATGGAGCTGAAATCAGTCTGTCCTTAATTGCTTGGGTTAAGACCCCACCCTGCCCTGGAAAATGCCCATGAAAAGGCAGAGTACAGCATATACCCATAGGACTGAGAGGAATTATAGATTCCTCTCCCCTCCTGCATCCCATGTCCACTTGGCAGCAGTGCATCAACCTTACCTGGTTGGGTCTGGCACAGGGAGGGTTTCCACCTCCTCAGGATATCCCAGGGGTGTCATTCATTAGTGCTTTGAAGTTGAAAACTGCTATGAGTGCTAAGTGTTATTACTGTTTACCGATATGATCGATGTGTAGCTGACCTTAACTCATTTTCTTGTGGTAATTCCCTGGTTTAAGTGGAGAAAATGAACTGTTTTTATGACAGTGTTTTAAGAAGCTGCCATTTCAGAAGCTATAGCTATGTCTGTGATATATCGCCCTGTCCGACAGCAGGGGTGGAAACTTGGCTTTCTCTCTGAGGTGTGGAGCTCCAGTTTGGACCATGTCCCCATATTTATGTATATTTTTCTATCAGACATGATCTACTAGTAACAAAATCTGTTAAAATTTTTGCCACTGACTCAAATTATCATGACGTCATGAATCTTTATTTCAGGCCTAGCCCTTCCCCCTCCAAGTGTTTTTTAAAATCCTGATTTTGTGTTTATGCTAATGTAGTCGTGCAATAGGAATGTTTGGTAAAATTGCTGTTTAATTTACAATAGAATGGTACTTTAGCAGCTGTTTTATAGCAGTTTAACTACTCTGACCTAAATGACTGTTCTTAAGAGATTGAAAAGTAATTGAAAAGGTGAAAAAGTCCAGGGCTGTCCTCTCTCTCTTCTTTTTTTTTTTTTGTTTTGTGTGTTTCTTTTTTAAGACATCTTTGAAACAGCTTTGTAAACAATTTGAGTTCCTCTACATAATTCAGATGAGAGAGGAAATAATGCCAGTTTACTGGGACTTGTTTTCTGACCACCTGAGAAAAATGAGTTTTTCATACTCTTGAACATCATCTGGAGTTACAATAAAATGTGCTTTCAGCTGGATTCCTTCTGTGTGAAAACAGACAGAGCTACATCACTGCACACCTAAAGGAAGGACACAGAACTACGAAAGCAATCTGAAATCTGGATTTTTCCTGCTCCTCAGAGACCACAAGTAATTTTCTGTTATGTTAATGAAAATTATTTGAATCTTGAAGGAAGGATATACCTCTCCCTTTCCCTCAACCTGAGTAGTCCTGAGTTAGAGATCCTTTTATACACAGCTAAGTCGTCTATCAGGATCATAGCGTGGAAACCCCTAGCAATAGTTATTGAAGGAACTGAAAAAAATCTACAAAACTAAAAGGTAATTCGGGAAAATTCACTAGTAAGCTAATAAAACTTCAGCTGAATGTTCATTCCAATCTGTTGCAGATGAATGAAATATGGTGCCAGTGTTTTGGAATCCTGGGGTGATAGACACATGAAGAATACATAAAAGATGGATGTTAGTTAACTAATGCTGCAGACAGGCTGTCCTACTTGTCTGGGGAGCTGGTCCTGAAAACCCTCAGCCAGGCAAAAGCTTTTGTTGATTTGAGGGTGACTGTGCGCCAAAGGAGGGTTCCCGGGCATATGGCAGTCAGATGACGGCGGTGCAGCTCCCGTGATGTGCTCTGGACTGGTGGAATGGTTAGATGACAAAACTCTGCAACTTCACACAAGTACGCTGTAATTTGAAGCCGTTCTGCATGGAAACCGTAGGCAGCAAGTACAATTTCTAAGCCTGATATAAATTCCATCCTGTTTAACTGCCATCAGCTCTACTGCTGCAGATTAGCAAACCAAGTGAAAGAACAAAGCAATGGAGAGATTTGATCTGGCTTCACAATGCAGTTGAAAAACTCCTCATTAGAAGAGCATTTTCCATAGCCCCAAAAGCACAGTACTGAGGTCTTCGCTGTCTTCTGTTGCCGTATCGTTGTGCCCTGAGTGGGCAGATGGCCCATTTGCTTCGTTCCCATTCTCCTGCTGAACGAAATAGTGGTTCAGTCACTTTCTTCTGGATTTCCTTCATCCTGTCTCTCTTTTTTTTTTTTTTTATTCCTTTCATTTGCTTTAACTCAAATTCACCGATACACATATCTCATACATGACTTTTTCTGTGGGACAGACACAAGAATCTCTCCTTTAGCTCCTTCTGATGCCTTTCCAGACCTCAGGTACTCCTTCTGTTCCTTGATTCCATGTTGTGATGCACTTAAATAATTTGTCTTGTGTTTTTGTTTACTTGGCTAATTATTCTTCACCTCTCCTTCAGCCCTTCTAAATTATCACTCCACACATTTCTTGTCATAGTTCACACTCCCTTTGTTTGACTTTGCTTTCTCCAAGGCTAGTTACTGAGTCTTGGCAGAATTGTTAGAGCATCTCACAAACAGCTGGTTTTTGCTGTGACAATAGGCTGATGTATGCCTCAAAAGCGAACACACAGGCCTGCATATTAAATGCTTACAGTGTCGTGACAAGCATTTTGAAATCCTTTAAAAAAAATTAAGGCGGAGATTAAAAATATGAAATAATGGGCAAGAAACGTTCCCAAACTGAGGGGCGGGCATGCTTGAGATAAGCCACACAGTATCAGTTATGAGGAAAGTCTCAAAGAAGATCTTCTGCAGTGAAAGATCTGAAGAGGAGAGGAAAACACCGTGGGCCCTGTGATGTCCTGTGAATAGGTAATGTAGCACGTGGGTGCCTGAACAATTTCTGCTGGATTGTATGCCAGTAAAGGGATCACAGAGCAAATGCAGCTATGTGTGACAGGGTGTTCTTATTTTACAGAATTCATTTATTGCTTCAAATAAACTATTTTGTCAGATAACTACATCGTGATCACTCTGAGCATGTATTTTAATGACTGCTTTGTTTTAAAGCTGTGTGGAGTACACTACTGCCTTCCTCCTCCTCTCTTCTCTCTGTATCTTTCCTTCTTTTCCATTACTTTTCTCCATTAATGCTCAATGCATGCTGTAAGGTACGTCTGCCGGTGGGTATACTTTCACCAGCTTTTCTTTGCAGCAGTATGTCTATAAATGGCAGGCAGCATCATTCCTAATTACATGTTGCCCCCAGATGCTCCATGGGTGATGCTGATGGATTGCTGTGTGGGTGGTGTTGAAGGGGCTGGGGGAGGGGGAGCGGGGATGCAGCTCATCTAAGTGGTAGCAGAGGTCTGTCTTTGGGCTGTGCTCATCATTCTTCCCTCAGTAAAGCGAGCTCAGGAACCTCCGAGATCGCGCATCTGGGCATTGGAAAGGGGACGTGATGCAGGAAAGCATCGGGATACAACCCAAACAAACGGGGAAGCAGGAGGAGCTGGGCGCGAGAGAGAATTTACCTGTCACTGCAGAAACCACACAGCACGGAGGGCTGACAGGCTACACAAGCCGCTAAATCATGCTTTCTTGTTTTTTCCATCCCCCCCGCTCCATCCCCCCAGCCCTGGATGCTGTGCCGGGCGGTCTCAGCGCTGCGAGGCAGAGCTGCGCCGCGGCGACGGGAGGGCGGCTGCCCCGCCGGCTGCAGGGGCTCAGCTTCGGCTCCTTCGTGGTATTCCTGGCAGTGGCCTTCTGCGTGGATTAAGACATCCCCGTCGTGGTGGAGGGCAGACTGTGCTTTGGAACTGAATCAGGCCATTTTTGGCTAACCAGGAGCGCGGCTGCGGGGCTGCCCGCCTGAGCCGCCGACCTCCAGCAGCCGCCCGCTGCGAGGCCGCGTCCGTGGGGGCCGTGGGCAGAGCGGGGGCAGGAACGAGCATCAGCAGACCCTGCCTTTAAAAGCGACAGGCCTGCCTGCAGCTCGGGGATGGACATGCCTGCGCCAGCAGGCTGAAGAGGAAGAATGGAAAGCTGAGCGATCCTGCACCTCGAAAGGATGCTCGCCAAACCCCAGAGAAATCCCAGGAAAGGTGCAGAGGTGAAAGCAGGCATTTCCAGCCAAGTGTTTTGTCGGTTTTGCACAGATCTTTGCTCTTCAAGGGCTGCTAATGGAGAAGGAGGAAGTGAGAGAGTGCACGTGTGCGAAAGCGCATCTGCAAATTCTGTTTCCTTCTCTCTTTAACTGCCCTGTGGTCCTTGAAGAGTTTTATATTTAGGGTGCCTCGTAGCTCAGCCTGCCAGCCAGGCAGCTGCGAGGAAGACACAGAGGGAGGCAGGCGGTGCTGGCTTTGGGGACTGAAACACTTGGACTCCACGGGTTTTTAAATCCCAAGCTTAGTGCCAGGCCGGGAATTTGCCCCATCAGAGCGTGTACTGGAACTAGCAAGTGTCTTGGGACACCTTGCAGAAGCACATTTAAGAATGTAAGACATCAACTGCTGTATCAGACCAATGGTACATCCAGCCCCGAGTCTGTCTCCCGCAGCGGCAGGAGGCAGTGCTACCTACAGAGAGCAGGTGAGCCTGGTCAGGTCCTGCGGCCCGCCCTCTCTGTTCTGGCCTAGCACCCCCAGCTGTTGGATTGGGATGTTAGAGGCTCATCACTGCCTAACCTTTCTAGTATCTGCTTATGGACCCGTTCCCCACTCACTCAATTTTCTGAAGTCCTTCTAGAGTCTGAAAGAGCTTAGTGTCACATACAAACCTGAGGACTTCACTGTACGCTCCCGTCTTCAGGTACTCACTGAAGATGTTGAGTAAAGCCAGTCCCACCATGAATCCCACAGCGGGAAGACCTTGCTGATGCCTGTATTCCACCCTTAAAAGTGACTGTTAAGCCTTATCTTTTGCTTCATGTCCTGTATCCAATTTTCTATCTGTAAGTCTTTCCTCCCATCCTGTGGCAAGTTAGTTTCTCTGATAACCTTTGGTATGCAACCTCATCAAAAGCTTTTTAAAAATTGGACTGTTCTGCATCTGCTGGACCCACTTTCCATCTTTACTGATGCACTCCAAGGACTGTGGAGGGTTGCAAGGCAGGGTTTCTCTCTGCAGAGGCCACACTGCTTGGTTCCCAGCAGACCATGTTTATCCCTGTCTACAGTGACTTTACTTTTCTAGACCCTACTGCCATTAGCAAGGATGGACGGCAAACTTCCTGGTCTGCAATTCCCAAGATCCCTTCTAAAGTCCTTTTTGTGGCTGGGAGCTGCAATGGCAGCTTGCCAGCCCTCTGGCAGCCTGGTGCTTGCCATGCTGGGTTACCCTCCCCTTCCCACGCAGCCCAAGGCTGAGGGGTGAGGATGAACGGTAGTCAGGGACAGAGTGGAGCTTTACTCAGGAGTGGAAGCCACCATCCAGAGAAATGTCCGTAACTTGTGTTTTTTTAACTTCAAACCACATTTGCTCAGCTTCTGAAGGGAGTACTTAGGTGTCAGTTATTCTTTCCCGCTCCTCCCTCCATAGGGACAAGGCATTTTACATGGCTTCTCATACAATGGTCTGCAAAATACAGAGAAGATATATAGAGATTAGGTGATAATACAATTTCTGTCATAGGTCTCATACCTGCTATTGATACATAATTAGTAATTGGTGAGATACTCCCTACGGTGTGACAGGAATATCTGCATCGGCAGTTTATTGGAGTGAGAGAGGAGAGAGAGACTGTAACGCTATGCTAAAATCACATAGATTAAGATTTAACAGAAGAAATAAGCACAAAACTTTTAATTTAACAGAAGAAATAAGCACAAAACACAGCTAAATACAGACCCTTTGGGCTAGATAACACCACAATGAGAAGGTTTTGGCTCAACTATTCAACACAGATATTTCTTACATGACACCTGATGAGGGACAAATGCTGCTAAGGAGATTCTGAGGGGATCCAGTCTGGGAAAGAAGCTGGAATGCAGCAAAGCCTTTTCTTGTGCCCACTCACAGGCAAGGCAGTTTTGCGGGTAATGATCTTTACTCATCATCACCAAAATGGGGAGAAAGGAAAATACAAAAGCAAAAAAGAAATAGTGAACAGTAAATAAGGACACAGGAGGCAGCAGTAAAAGATGTCAGTTTTTTGTTGGGCTCGAAGTGACTGCCGAGGAGCTTTGTTCTGGGAAGAGAAAGTACCACAGCAGGACAGGAACGCTTGGCTTGGGCGGGTTGTCATATCTGTCATCATTATAAACATGGACAGATGATGATGATCTCTCCATTCTGTTTCTGGTTTTCCTCAGTCTCCAGAGATGCTGATCCAGCTGTTTTCACCACAAAATTTATTCAGCTAATTTGTCCACTTTCCTTACTCGTTTTCTTACAGCGCTTCTTACCTTCATCAAGCTGGCAGCATCTTCTCCATGCCCACTGCTACTTTCAGCCTTCCCTGTTCCTGGAGGTGCTGACTACTTTCCAGTGCCCGGTGCTGTGTTACTGTCTTCCTCTTGCACTGCTTTTCAGCTCGTCTTTCCCGCCCAACGTGGCATCCCACACCGCGCGAGGTGGGGGGAGAAAAGCAGGCGGCGACCAGGGGCTCTTTAAGCAGGTCACTTCTCATAGATCCAGGCTCCTGCCTCTCCTCTTGTGGCTCTCTCTCTGCACCCATCCCTCAGGTACTGACCCCACATTTATTTTCTAGCCTGCACCAGCAGTGAGTCTAAAACAAGGCAGTGGACAGCACAGCTCGTTCAACTACTGCTGTCAGATTTTGAAGACAAGCCGGTTTCACAAGCGTGCAGCTGCAGGGAAAGAATTTCTGGAAGCCGGTTCCTCTCCAGAGTTTTCAGAGATGTGTATGATCACCAATGTTCTCCGGTCTCGGTTTTTGGTAAGTGAGTTGAAGAAAGATAGTCTAAGTCTCCCCCCCCCCTCCCCCAAATGATAAGTAGGATATAGCAATTGTACCTAGTTATGTAGCTCTCTGCACCCTGAGCTTGTCACAGCCTGTGTCTGAGGAGGACCGCTCCGAATGAGATTTATGTGTGGGCATTTGGTATAATTTGAAACAGACTGCAGCTTAGTGTCAGGGCATTTCGTGACATGCAGAGCCTTAAAATTATGATAGGAGTCATCTGGGGACCCGCACTGACAGCGTGCAGCCCTTCTCGCCGGAGTTGCTCCTACCTGCGTACCGCAGCCCGCAAAACAAACAGCCACCCATGCAAGTGCAGCGCCGAGAAAATGCCGCTGTGATGGATGATGTCCAGGTGTGACCTTTCACCTGCTACGGTAGCCAAAAACCTTTGCGGCAAGAGTGCATGATGGAAGATTATGGGATAATAAAAAGCAAAAAAAAAAAAAAAAAAAGATCAATCAGGTGAAGGATTCTGTTGTTAAGAAAGTATTAACTATTTTTTAAATACACAACCCTCCGACAGGCCAGGCCGCACCTAAAAGGGGTAATGATAAAGGCACAGTTGGCCGGAATGGTTCAGTCCAAAGGGCAGGCTGCTTTGCTGGCGAACGTGGAGCGTGTCTTCAGTAAGCTGCTACAACGCATGCAAGAAACTGAGCACACAATCTATTATCAAATGCGTGGCGGAAACTTGACATTTCAGCAATGTAATACACTTGTTTTTCCAGCGGCATGAGACTAATATACTCCTTTTCTGTGCTTGATGCAGCGTCATTCACATCTGAGCAAAATAAATGGGGAAGAAGATGATTTTGGTCTCTATTCTTGGCATGGCTAATTTTAGCGCCGCTTTTTTTTTTTCTTAAGAAAATGTAACAAAGCACATGAGTCTTAGAGTAAAAATAATTGTAAAGGGCAATATCGCTGCTGTTTCTTTGATACTGGCACTTCAATAGCTGCTGTACATCCCGTATGTTGTCTGGAATGAAAACCAGCCACCGAACACTGACACAGTGGTGTTATGAAATCTTTCCAGCTCCTCCGAACCCCGAAAGCAAACCAGGGTTTGTGTAGCTGAAGTAAATATAGAATGACCATGAATGGAAGCTTCTTAATTCAGCCCCATCAGTACAAAAGATTACTTCTCTAGTCTAATTTCTATGCTGCGTGCAAGAGGTTTTGAATTCCAATTTTGGAATCAGTTGCCTGTTTCCCTTTTGCAACACCTCCTTCTACTGTTGTGGTAGTTTGTAACATATACATCCACATATCGAAGAAAAACGGTGGAGAAAGGGTTGGCTTGCAAATTTTTTCTTTTTTGCTTCCAGTCCTACCTTCTCTGAAATGCACGCAGACATATTTATTCCCCCTACAATACAGCTCCTATTGTGTGCTTTGCACCTTTAAATGTGCGAAGCATCGTGTCTGCCTGGCAGGACCCTGAGATTCAAGATGGAAGGGAGACAGGCTTTGTTTTCTCTCTCATGGAGATTTTGCATTCGGTCTTCCTTTAACCTGACGTTTGCTCACGGAGAGGGTTAGTAAACAACCCCGTCCCATTTCCCAGTTTCTTTGCATTTTCTGTACACAAAGAGCAAAATGGCCATTTCCCCCCTGCACAGGGAAACGCCATGGAAAGGGAAACGTGCAGAACCTCAGCGCGGGGAAGCAGCGTCTCCTCCGCTGCAGAGCCTTCTCGCAGCAGACAGGGAGGCTGAACGCTCCCGTGTGAAACTGCAAAACAAAGAAAATAAACTAGCAGGCTCGCATTCTTGAGTGCCAAAGGACTCTTTCTGTTCCTCGCCAACCTGCTCGCAGCCAGTACAGTAACGAAGGCGCGCTGCTGCGTGGAGGCCCCATACATACGACTGCATTTTGCAGCTTAGGTATTTGCCATTGCATTTTCAGGTTCATTTTTCTACCTGGTTCATCCGTATTCTGGAGTACAAAAAATTGAGAATACTATGAAGGTCGTTCTTCACCTGTGATAGGTTACTGGTTAAATTTGTTAAGCAATGATCTGATTTTGTAACTTGTTCCACATGAGCAAGCGAAGGGGCCGCAGCTGGCGGGGAGCGAGGCTCGGCTGTGTCTGATGGGGGCGGCTTTCCTGTGGGGTGACCCGTTTGGAGCCCTGAGTTTTTCAAAGGTAAGTTTCCTTTTCCCCACTCTCACACGGGCTTCAGAAGCTGTATGGTGGCTGCTTTCGGGGAGGAGGTGAGCCTAAGGCAAGCCGAAGTGAGTGAAGCCACAGTAGTATTTGGGTTTGTTTGTATGGTCAGAGGCTTACCCGTGCTGTCAGTCCTGACAAGTTCACGAAGAAGTTATGGCAATTTGTGGGGAGGCCTCCAGGCTTTCGGATGAGGTGTGGACTGACTGTGGTTGGAGCTGCGTTCTTTCCCCCCCCATACAAGTGACCACCTTGGGAAAAAACCCCAGGACTTGTGTCAGAACAGTGTTCTGCAGTCATTAAATAGAGATGCAGCTGCTGTGTGTGTAGATGTGTGTGTTCATAGAATAACAGCGTTCATACCAACATCCTCCCTCAAGAATCCTGTTGCGGGAGGACAGTTATAAATAACTCTTTGGCCACTATAATTGTTCTGCCAGTACAAGCTGCCAGAGAAATACATTGACTCAGCACATGCCTGAACAAGCTCCTTTCCCAGGCGGCACCTCCCACCGTAGAGCCGTCCCCGCAAAGTCGTGTAGGTGCCTGGTGGAGCAGTGAGCCCCATCTGGCTGCTGCTGCAAGCTGGCGTAAGCCGGGGCTGAATCCAAATGAATGTTTGTAAAATATACCGGAGGTAAAGCACTGCTTAGGCACTAGTTCATATTTTTTCAGTACCCCCAGTTACAGTTCTAACTATGGCTGCAAGAGCTGCGAGTGCCTTTCCCTGCACTGGTACTCTGCGTGTTTCTTGTGGGGAAATGGATGTTCTTCTGCTGCTCACACAGAGCCACACTGGGCTTTACTGAGCCAAGTAAAATGGTCTTGTATGTGTTTGCTGACAAGTGGAACAGAATTGTCCCCCATGCTAACGTTCTTAATGTCTGCTGCTACAATGGGTTTTCTGCCTCTTCTGCCTGCCACAGTTTTACCAAACAAAACTCCCTGGCCCCGTACTGGTAGGTAGGTCCAATTTTTTTTGCTGCTGTTCCTGGAAGGATAGTAGGTTGGTTTTTTTTTATAATTACATGAGAGATTCTTTTTCTTATTTTAAAATTTACTTTAAAAATAATAATTAGGAACCTGTCATTAATCTTTTTTTCAAAGCAGGTTCTACAGGGAGTAAAGAACATAGAGATGTGATTTGCTTCTTATCACTTGGAGCACTAAAATGGCTATAAATGAATTAAAATGTAATTTTCTTGAGAAAATCATTCCTCTGTTATACAGACCCTATTTACTGTACTTCTCAGGGCCTGTTTTACCTGTGTAGTTTGAAATTATTCAGAAAAAATCTGCCTTTTTTGTTTGTGTGAATCTCAGTTCTGCCTTTTTATTCTGCTGATTCTGTCTCTGAGACTGCTTTTTCTACTATTATTAATTCCTACAAGTAATTGTAAAAGACTTATATCTTCAGAATGTCACTCTTAAGCTTTCCAAGAATCTATTTGAACATACACAGTATGTTCCCTTAACTACATGGCTCCATTTAAACCAGTACAATTGCTTGGTAGATATGTAGGTATACGAGTGTGCTATTCTTGCATTGCTGTCTCTCTTTCCTGAAATGGTGATGGGCATAACATATACTAATGCATCATACCTCTATACGAGTAAAATTGCATATGCAGTTTTACCCCTATAACTACTTTGGTCAAATAAAATTATACCCTGCCTAATTATAATGAAAGAAAACCAGGGCGTAGATCAAGACTGGTTGGTTAATTCTTTATTCCAGTATGTTTCCAGCTGCAACAGAATTTAAATATCACGTTTTCCTTTGTGGGTTGTTTTAATTTTTTTCCATAATGTCACGGATTTATTATTTCTAAATGCAATGACGACATCAGCTACAATGGGAACATTTTTATCTTTGCCCTGTGTTCAGTAGAGACAAACCTCTACAAGTCAAACAGTGTGCTTTCAAAAATGAGCTTATCTCTGAGGTTAAACAAGGTGTGGCAACCCTGACATGGGTCTCCTGCATCAAGAAAATGTCATTTTTCAGCCCCTGATAGTGGTCCTCATTTTGTAATGTGAAGATAGTTTTATAGCTGTGTATTTACATATTTTTAGCACCATCATATACTTTGTTTTCAATGGAGATGTTATATTTAGAAGTTTCTCAAAATGTGGAGCATGTGTTAAATTTCTTTTGCGTAATCCATCAAGACTAATTTGATTTGAGACCAGTGCCTTTTTTTTTCTCCCCATCTGTTTGGAAAAGTGCAGTTGTAGAGACATCAGTCATGTAACACTTTCTGTGAAACAGCTTTACTGACAGTTGGGAGTTGTCAGTAACCATGTGGATTTCAAGCTCTCAGTCTGGCTACGACGAGAAAAACCCTCTGACACATAATTTCCACAGAGCCACAGAATTTAAGGACAGGAAGACCCAGTGTGATCATCTAGCTGACCTCTCGCCTAGCCAACCCAGGGTTAAGTCGTGTTTCAAGCCTAATAGCTACAGAAAACACCAGCTTTTGGGACAAACATACACTCAATTTAATAGCATTTGCTCGCCAGTCGCCAGTAATTTATTTCAATAGTTAATGACTTATTTAGTTCATATATATGTTGTGTACATAACTGTGGCTTGTTTCCTGTTTCAGCTGATCTAGCTTCGACTTACAGTCTTTGGGAAAGCTTTAAGAGATGCTGAATCTGTCTTCCTTGTCTAAATACGCAGAGACCAAAGCCCGTGTTGGGTGAGGGTAGAACAGGCAGATGCCCCAGGCAGCAAACTGCTGGAAGCAGCAAAACAGATCTGCAGAAGGAAAACCATGTCCCTGCTGCCCATAGCCCACAGCCCCACTTTGAGTTTGATCCCCCAGCGCTGGGGCAGAGTCAGGAGCAGGGGCTTGCAGGGCTTGGTGTGGGCTTGCAGGGTTCGCTGGCTCTGCCTGTGCGCAGGAGGTGGAGGAAAACACACTGAAGTGCCCATAAAAGCTCTTTTCCTTTCAACTAGGAAGGAGCAAAACTCATTTTTGCCCCTATGCCACTGAGAAATGTGGAATTGTCTCTCTTCGAACCAGTGCAGAAATCTCCATTATGTTCACCTTTGAAAAGCTACCGTACTGAAATATTTCAGTCTCTCACCATAAGACATTTTGTACCCTCTCGGACTCTCTCCTGTTCATTTGTATTCTGCGCAGGAGGTGGCCAGCAGAACAGCCCATGAGGGCCGATGTCAGAGGTGACGTAACCTACCGCGTCATACTTGGCATTTCCTTTTATCTGTGTTGGTGTGCGCCGATCTTTGTACATTAGCTCCTTTTGTGATGGCAATATGGTCTGCAAGTTCAAATTAATTTACTGTGCTCTCCAAGTCTTTTTCCTTAACCTCTGCTGATCAGCATGGCATCTCTTCTGCTGTTAATCCTTCACCCTGGTAAATGTCTGAGCTTGCTTTTGGCTGCATTGGAAAGCTTACGGTTTCACGGTGCCCATGCAAATGATCAAGTTGACTCTGGGTTACAATTTTTCCTCCTTGTTATTTGCTGTTCCCCTGATCTTGGGGTTTTTAAAACGTTACTCAGGAATCACTGCATGGTTTCTTCTAGTGCAGTGCAAAAATATGAAATAGTGCGTATTCAGCTACTTTCTTCTTGCAAATTGGAAATGAATCCACTTAATCTTATTTATAATCATATTTTGTTATCATTTCATACAGTTATTATTTCAATTAGTTAATTGTAGAATCAAGGGACCTCTGAAGTTCATCTAGTCCAACACCCAACTTGAAGTGAGGCTGTCACCAACAGTAGACGAGGTCAGCCATGGTCCAGCTAAATCTTGAAACACCTTCAGGAGCAGAAGTTCCACAACCTTTCTGAGCAAAGTTTCAGGGTTACACTGCCCTCCTGGTGAACATGTCTTCTCATGTCCAGACCTCAGCTTGTGGCTACTGGCCCCTTTTACAGCCTCTAGCACTAAGAAGACAAGTTTGACTCTTGTCTGCGTAACCACCCTTCTAAGATCTGTGGGCAGCTGTTCCAGCAGCTGTCAGCCTCCCCTTGGTCAGGCTAAACAAGCACAGCTCCCTCAGCCCCTCTCACATTGCTCCAGGTCTCCGGTCATCTCAGTTAACCCTCCACTGGACTCTTTCCAGTTTCTCCATGCCCCTCTTGGACTGCTGAACCCAAAAATTGGGTGCAAAGCTGAACAGAGAGAGATAATAACTTTCCTCAGTGTTCTGGCCACTGTCCTCCTAATGTAGCCCAGGATGTGACATGCCCTGTTCAGATGAGAGCACACTGGTGACTCACATTTGGCCTTGTGCCCTCTGTGATCCCCAGCTCCTTTTCACCAGGATGACTCCTCAGCAAGGTGCTTCCCAGACTGTAACGGATCATGTTTCCATGTTGAACATCATGAGGTATCTGTTGGCCCAGATCTCAAGTTTATAAAGGAACATCTGCATTGAAGCTTTGCCATTTGTCAATCCAGACAGTTTAAAGTCATCGACAAATCTGACTGTGTTACCATCAAGGTTGCTGATGAAGATACTGAACAATGTGTATCCCTGTACTGACCCCTTGGGTGCTCCTCTGGTTGCTGGTGACCTGCCAGACATGACTTGCCAGTTTTCAGCTCCTCTTACAGCCTCTCTTTCTAGCCCACACCCTCTGAGCTTCCAAATGATGATATTGTGTGAGATGGTGTCAAAGCCTTACTAATGTCAGGGCTGATTACACCCAGCGCTTTCATCCTCTTCACACATTCAGTGATTTCATCTTACAAAGCAGACCAGTTTGCCATTAGTAAACCATAGTAACTGTTCCCAAACACCTTCTTGTCCTTTATGGCCTTGGAAGTGTATCCCAAGAGGGACACACTCCCTGATCTTCTAGTGACCGAGATGCTGCTGATCAGCAGGTAGTTCCCCAGTTTCCTTTCTCATCTTTTTAAAGATAAATGAAGTGTTAGACCTTTTACAGCCATGGGGGACTTCCACAGTCACCCCAGTTGTCACAAACAGTAGATAGCAGTCTCACAATCACATTGCCAGTTCTTTCAGGAAATCAGTGCAATCACTTGCGTCCATCTCTTGTATGCTCCCTTTTTGCATCTGGTTTCATCAAGAAGATGCTCCCATAGCCAACCAGGTCTTCTGCCAAAATTCCATCTTCCTGCACAACAGGATCAGTTTTTGCCGAGCTCTCAGTAAGATCTCTTTAAAAATCATTCAGATCTTCTGGGCATGTTTCCACTTCATGGTTGCAGCCCAGGGGATTTTATTTAGCAACTCCCTGAGTAAACTTAAGTCATTTCTTCTGAAATCCAGAGTCATAACTGTAGCTTACCTTCCCAGCCTTCGTCTAGATCCTGAGTTCAATTATGGTGACGGAAGATAAGCCCAGGCTGATACTGTGACCACATTCACCACTGGCAAGTCAAGCAGAGTGTAGCGCCCGACTGTCCCCTCCAACATTCACATGATGAAATTATCACTAGCGCAGTGTAAGAAGCTCCTGAATTGCCTGCTCAGTGCTGTATTGCCCTTCCAGCAGATGCCTGGATGGTTGAAATCCTCCGTAAGGATCATGGCTGGTAAGAAGGACACTTCTGCCAGTTGTCTGTAGAAAGCCCCAGTCATGGGCTCCTCCTGGTTGGGCATGCTGCGAGAGGCTGCCCCGTCTCCAGCAGGACTGTCCCTTCTGCTCCTCACCCAGAGACTCCCCCAGTCTCAGCTTTCCTGCTGGAGCTTGGTACAGTCAGGGAGCTCCTTAACACAGAGCACAGCTCATATTGTTCAGGTTTGATTTGCTGTGATTCACATCATCTTGATTAATTTTGAATCTCTTGATTCATATCATTCTTGTTTCCTAATCAAGATGTCGCTGATCTCTAACCTTGCAGTCAAATGCAGTCAAAGATAAGGAATCTAATTCCTCTTCTTATTATCCGGGCTTGGTATAGAAATGTAATAATAATAATTACATATATTTCCTTATCCTTAAGCTCTCTGAACCTGACCGGCACAGAATTTAGTGTTCTCCAAGTCAAGACATTTGCACATGATGACATCAGAAGATGAAGTTGTATCTCCCGTAGAGCGCTGCATTTGCACCCTAGCACACTGCAGCTGCGAAGGTGGAGGTATGAGAGGGGGACGTGAGCAACTCTTCGCGCTAATGAAAATACCACACCAACATTAACACCAGGTTGAACAAGCAGAATTTTTTTTCTTTATTGGTTAATCTCCCAAAGCCCCAAACAATCATGCAAAGAATAGACTCTTTTGAATGAAAGTCACACATTAACTTTATGTTTATATTTTACTTCCACTCCAGTTGAGTGTGGGTTTTTTCCTCCTTCTCCCATTCATTCATTTGACCAGGATTTTGTGTAAAAGAAGAACAAAAGTGATGATTAGATTTTTTTTTTTCTTCTTTGAAAGCTTGATGCAGAACTTGGGCTGTTCCTGTTGCCAGAAGGTGCAGCAGCCTGGCTGCACGGTGACTCATGGCCCTGTGCCACATCGCAAATAATGCTCTTATTAATCTCTCCAGGCTTTGTTCTGGCCCCCCTCCTGGCGGTGTCTGATTTCATGGTGCGGCGTAGCCAAAGGTCAGATAAACTACACGATGGCCAGAGTTGCTACTGAAGAAGGAAATCGGAAATGCCTCTCCCAGCAGTTTCAGCAGTGAGAACGGAGAGAAAAATAATTTCTTTTATTATTAACCTGCCTGATGTGTCATCTCGTGTTGCTGCTTCAGCCGAGGAAAGCCGTGGTACAGCAGTAACCCAGGGAAGCAGCCAAGCCCAGCTCTGGGGCAAACGCTTCTGGCTCTGCCTGGCTCGGTATGTTTTTTTCAGCAAAAATGTTCTTTCTTTAGGTGCGTCACCATTTGCAAGAAATGACAGTCCCAAGCTAAAAAAGATGCTGAGTTTGTCCCTAACTGAGCTGATGTCATTCACTGATTCATTAATTTCCCACTTTTCCCCCTATTTGATTCGACATACTCTTCACAAAGAGATAACCAGTCACAAATTAGTCAAGCTGAAGTTTGATGTGTTTGGCTACGGGGCCATTTTTTCGTTACCAGTTTCAGATGAGTGATTACTGCTGTGAAGCTAGCAAGTGCTTCTTGCAAGCTGTTTCTTTTCCTCCATGGCTACCCAAAGTGTTTTTATTCAAACGAAATGGAGCCCATACGCAGCGGGCTGGAGCGCTTTGCGAGCAGCTAGCACGGCCAGATCAAATATGTGTGCTTACTGGAGACGTCGCGTGGTTTTCCTTGCTCTCCTTTGAACCGAGCTGCCTGTGGTTTCTGGTGACTGCTGCCTCTGCCCTATAGGCTCCGGGTAACACTGACACGTATAGGACTTATCTGGAAAAAGAGAGGGAAGCAGAAGACAACATCCCTTCCTGCACACACGGTCCTGTCCATTTCTATCAAAGGTCAAGACCTCGTCAAAGCTCCTTTCAGGAGAAGCTCCCTGGGTCATATTTGAATGATTGTGGGGGCGAGGGAACCTGCCTTTGGCTGGAGCGATGCAGAAGAGCAGTAAGATCGCTCTTCCAAAGCTTCATAATTTCATGGAGAGGCATTGCAGTTCCAACCTCGCATTATGACCTTCACAATCACATTTGGGCAAATCTGCAGCCTGTGGGGCTGCGTTTTCGCTCTGTCACGCAGCGACGCGCCAGCCCTGCTCTCCGTCGCTGCGTGAGGGCTTTCCCTTGCAGCAGGGCTCCCGCCGTCCGTGGGGGCGTAGGGCTGCTGTCGGACGGATCCAGAAGCGGTTTGTTCCCACCTTGAGCAAATGCTGGTAATGGCACAAAGCGCAGAGGTGGGGAGAGACCGATCCAAGCGCTCTGTGTGAAACCTGTCCTCTGCGGCAGCCGGGGCCAGGCGAGGCTGTGCAGGGAGCAGATTTGGGGCTTGTCAAGTCTGTCGACCACCTTCGAGGGGAACGGCCCCCAGCTCACCACCCCATTCTCCAGCTTGCCAGTGGCTACCCCGGGCCAAGGCCCCGTGGGATCCTCACCCCGTTTCTGCACGTCAGCTCACTTGCTGCACCACGGGCCATGGCAGGGACCGGGGAGGTGACAGCCAGGGCCAGCCCTCCTGCCTCAGCCTCCGGTGTCCCCTTTGTCACTGTCTGTCCCTGACCAGTCTCCTATTAACCTGCTGGCTGGCTGGTGGCAAATTGTGCGGGAAGCCTGCCCTCTTTGGTTCGCTTACCCGGGGGGCTTTACTTTGCGGAGAGTGGTTATTACCGGTCTGCTTTTGTTCTTTGTCACCGGTCCTGCCTTATTTTTATGTGGATTAACTGTTAATAATAATGCGAAGCGTTAAGCTTTGGCAACCAGCTGAGCTCTGCACAAATCCGAGGACAAGGCAGCCGCTGGCGTGAGGCTGCTCGCCACCACGGCAGGTGGCCGGACATGCCGAGCGCTCGGTTTGGTGGCCGGCACCAGCGGCTGCTTGCCGCTGATGAGGGAGGAGAGGCACGAAGGCCAGCCCAGCACATGCCGGCACGGGGGTCAGCACCGGCCCGGCTCCTCTTCATCCAGGGCTTCCCCCAGTGCTGCCCTTCAGGGCTCCTTCCCGCTCTCCCCAGCTCCTCGTCATCCTTCAGGAAGGCGGCGGGAGGAGGGAGGAGCGGAAGGATGAGAGCTGGCTTTACTCATAGACGCTGCTGCTGCTGCGGAGAGAGGCACCGCCACGGGAATGTAGATGGACAGGCGGAGGTGATTAATAGTGATACGTATTATTTTAATTGAGCCATGTTTGGCCTCTTGCTTTTATCAGTACTTGATTTTTTGCTATTGTTATGGTGTGAATTTGGAATTAATGTAAAATATAATAAGAATCCCTCAGCTGGCAAACGCAGGCAAGACTGAAAATTAAAATGCTATGTAAATCTCACAAGATTAGAGCATAAACTGCAGCAGGCGGTGGAATGGCTGAAGCTTGAAGATGCTGGAAAAACCTTTCTCCGCATTATTCCTGATAATACAAAATCAATTTACATTGAATGCATTTTTTCCAAATAACCATCCACCACATGCTATTCGATATTACTAATGAATGCAGAAATTGGATCTTAATACATTCCAGGGAAATATTCTGCAGAGGTTTTATTAGTTCTAAAAATATTTTGTGGCGTCGCAGCACTTTGTCATTAAAATTGCCAGGTTTTGTGATACAGATATTGTGGAACTGTAATTAAAATGCAGCGGTGCTGGCGGTAGCGGCATTTTGTTTTGAAATCCCAGGTCCTTTCTGAGGGTTTCTGAAGCACGGTTTATGAGACCCTGCCACCCTCCCACCTTCACCCCTGCTGTAGTTGAGAGGACGGCAGCGGGCAGCGTGGTGAGGCAGGATGGTGATGGGGCACAGGAGCGAGGGAGGTGTCAGCCAGACTCATGGACAGCATTGAAGTCTTACACATGGTTCTTCCTCGGGGCTACCTGATGCCCCTGAAGAAAAGGCAACAAAAAGCAATTAAACAAGTTTCTGCCGCTTCGGATGCAGAGTAGGTTCGGGGCTGTGAACGCCGCAGCATCCCGCACATGGCAGAAGCCGTTCACCTTGTGCTTTGGGGGCAGCAGGCGCCGGCTGGGGCTGCTTCTCCCAGAAATCCCAGCAAATCCCATAGAAATTAAGGCATCTAGCACGTGGAGGGTGTCAAATCTCAAAGGGCCTGACGAGGAGACAAGATGTCGAGCACTGCAGCACGCCCTCGGCTCACCATCCCTGCGACAACCTAGACCATCCCTGTGACAACCTAAACCATCCCTGGGACAACCTAAAGGGCTGCTGAGATTGAATCGTGCTGGCAGGGCGGCCGGATTGCAGAGGGGTTGGGCAAAAGGCTGCAGAGCCCTCTGCTTGTAGGTCACCGGCTTAAATCTGCTTCGCCTTTCGAGGAGGTGGAAGTCCCCGCGCTTTTGACAGTTGCTTGGAGCTCCATCTGCAGCACCGTTGGGGAAAATATCATTTCTCCTGCGCCGAAGCCAGCCCCAAGCCATTAATTTCCCGGCTGCGGGAGAGCGATCCGGCGTGTTGCCCAATCCGACCCGCATTGTCCGATCCGACCCACCGCACGGCCAGAAAGGGCTGGTGGGTGGTGGGCGAGACGGGCCTGGGGCTCCCAGTGGGTCCGTGTCCAGCAAGCGTTATTTCTGATGTGCCAAAAGGTGCTTTTTATCTCTGCAGATTAAAGCCAGCCTGAGCGCGGGGCTTCCCCGAAAGTAGGCCTCTCTGCCCGGTCTTGGGCGGTCAGGCAGCCCCCCCCTTTCCCTCCCGTGACTCAGCTTCCTCGTCTCAGGAATTAGGATAATAATATCCGCCCGTGGGAGCTTCATCGGTTACAGCCAGTGGCTAAAATTGTCAAACCAAGTGAGAGAAAGGGGGTGTGTATTGTTAGATTTCCCATCAGGATTCGTTGTTTGTTTTGGTTTTTCTTTTTCCTGCTTTTTATCTATAAAAACTAAGCGAACTGAAAATGAGACACCTGGAAGAGAAAAAAAAAACCCAAAACCAAAACCCCACCGGATCTAAATTAGACTCTGTTTGTGTGAAGCTTCCTACTGTCTTTAACTGTTTTGTTGTGCATAGACGCAAGCAACCTAACTCTGGCCCAGAGGAAGGTTGAGAGCCCCGAAATGAAGGCTATCAGAGGCAAAGTGGAGAGATGAGTTACAACAGCAGCATTAATATTTTTTTTCAAATCCTTTTCAGCCGTGGTTACAGCTCCCATTTATTCTGCCACTGATTAATTTGATCAAACATTGTGAACAAATAATTTGTATTAAAAATCATGCAAGTTCCACCCTTCATGTAGTTGGCTTCAGGCAGGTATTTATTGGATAACATAGTCTCAGACTAGTGAATGTTGACATTTAATTAATATGGAAGCTTAGCATTGTGAATATGAAGAATAGAAAAAGGCCCAAGAAAATCCTGTGATAATGAAAGGAGATGACAACTAGGTTCTGGTAGTCAGACATTTCTGTTGACATTGAAGGGTCAAATGTAGATATCTGGTGGAGGGCTGCAAATAACACACTGCAGGTCAGGGTTTGCATGTACAAATAGCTCTGTACGACGCCTGACTTATACCTGCTTAAGCCACTTGCACTTACATTGGCAGTGCTATGGTGGATATTTTTGTCGTGCCTATACTAGGAAGATGCTACCAAAATGGGGAGAATGGTATAACGTACTGGGAAAGCACTACAGCTGTGAATGCACACCACACGGCTACGGGATTGCTTTCCACAGACTATACTGGTAAAAAAAAAACAAACCCAAACCAAAATTAGGGTAGTAAAACTGCATCTATATTAGGGGATTAGCCACCATGACCTACATATCTACGCCAGCAGAACCCTGTAGTAGCTCAAAAGCACTTGTGTCCTGTCTAACTTGTGACGGGTAACATCCACCCCCACAAAAAGCAAACAAACTGCAAAGAACTTGATTGTAATAAAAGGAAAGCATTTTATCATAGAAATCTACAGGAACTGTTTCTCTTGTCATGCATAAATCAGGAGCATGAGGTTGCCTGAATTTTCCATTCCATTAACTCCGTAGTTCTTGAGTTGAGATGAAAATATTTTCGGAGAAAGGAAACAGAAAGAGCTATTCTGTGTTGTACACCGAGGATATCACAAGCCATGCTAACTTGCCCAGTCACTTTGTTGGATGTAAACCTACCACTAACTTCTGTTTATTCTGTGGTTTACCTTACAAAAGTAATGGTGTTCAGAATCTAGTTTATTCCACGTGCAGGAAGGATACTATTTTTTTCCTTACATTATTGGGCTTTATAACTAAACCCCTATACTTTCATCTACTTCACACTGAAGTTTGACAAAAAAAGAGGTGAGAGTCTGTCTTTTTCTCTGTTTCACGTTGAGATTCAGCAGAGAAGTTTCTACTGAGTGGAAACAGATATTCCATTAAACGTCCACTGCTGCTGTATAATTTAAATGCTTTTTCAACACCACAAACTACCTCAAGCCAAACAGCTGGTGTTGACTAAGAACAGTATTTCAGCCTGTTACATGCTGTGATTATTACTTCCCAAACAAGAGTTTATACTTCATTTTCAGTGAAGATTAAATTAATTAGGGTGGCAATGTGATATGGGAATAAGGAGGCAAGTGAAATTAACAGTTTTCACCTACTCTGAGGTTTGTTTAATTAACTATTTCCATTTGGAAGTGTTCTTCTGGGACTGTATTTTAGCACTAGTACTTCTTTTTGAGCAAATATTACACTTTGCAGTTTGCGCAGAAAAACACACGCTCATCAGAAAGAGTTACTTCCGTTTCGACTATGCCTGAGACACTAAAGGAAAAAAAATCACATTGAACAGATTTAAAGCCTCTATCTTTTCATAGCACGTATTGAAAACGAGTAGTATCCTCCCAATAAGTGGGAAGAATTGTAATGTGTGAAGAAATTGTGTTCTGCTTCTTTGTTATATTTGAAGAAATTCCTTTCTCTTGTTGCAGGAAAAGTGTCACACTAGAGAAAGCTACTAATTTCTCTTCTCTCCATTAAAATTTAGTGAGCATTCTCCTAAACCATCAATATTATTGCAATGCTTCTCTCTCCACAGATCAGGGATTATTCCTCCATCATCAGCAATAAAGTTTAGTGGTTAAAACTCAGCTCTGCATTCATAATGCACTGTTGATATAAAAAATCTTCACTATCCTTACAGTTGTGTCAGTATTTCCTAAGTCATTTAAAAAAGAAATAAAAATGAAAAACATCTGCTTTGGAGACCAACCCCTAAGAATCTGATTCTACAAAAATGCTGGTTGCCCTCACATGCCCTTAATGACCATTTATTGGCAGTAACATAACTTAAGGTTTTAATTGATGCTTCAGCCAGGCTTTTGACTTCACAATAGTATTTGTAAAGATTCTAATTATCATGATGTAGTAGAAATTAGAAGGCAATTTGTAAACGTTTAGATCAGCGTGATTAATACAGTAAAACTAGACCAGCCTAAACATGTATATAGCTTTACCGATGGGAGCAGTCCACACTTAAAAGAACTACCTAAAAATAACTGCAGATTCAGGTCTTAAGAGATAAACCACCATTATCCTGACCAGGTTTTCATCGCCACAGGAATGTGGTATGTAGTACAGCTTGTATTCCGTCAATCCCGTAAGTATAATTTGTATTCCATCAATTATACAAACAAAATCAATCTCTTTTCCTAGTTTACTGTTAACTGTGAATACATATTGAGAGATCTGAATATATTTGCTATTTTAAAATATACAAGCAAGTAAATCTAAGTGTACAGTTTCTTCACAAGAAGTTTCTGACGAGCATGTAGACATCTGAGGTATTTTGACTGGACCCCAAGGAATGTTTCTTTCCCTGAAACACAGCCCTGGAAACCTGAGTTTCCACCCTGCGCTGCAGTAAATTGCAGATTCCCCTTCTCTGAATATTTTTCCACTTTTGGTTAAAGATGACTGTATCAATGACGGTCTCACAAAAACTGGAGAATAATTTGTCTCTCTGAAGCACATTTGAAAACACTGGATGCAAAAGGAATGCAAACAGAGTGAAAACAAATTAATTAAACAGCAGAACCGTTTTGTAGTATCATTCTAAGGCATTCCCAGCCTTCTGCCTTAACGCTCACCATTTGAAAACAAACAAAAAAAGAGCAGTTTAGAAGCTGCATTTGCTTTTCCAAACAAGTTAGAAAAGCTTTAACTGTGCATTACTTACAGTTGTACAGTTCCTTAAAAAAAAAAAAAAGTCACTTAACATTTCCTGACATTTTTGCTCCTCTGCCAAACCGTGCTCTTTGCACGCAGAAGCCAGCCATCACGGTTTAAACAGATCTTTTTTTCACACAATTCTTTTAAAAATTAGTTTCCTTTTCTAATTTTGATACAACCTGAGGCACCTATATTTCATAGAGGCGGAGAGGACAGAAACATTTTGTTTCTGGGCAGCACGGAGTACCTGTTTTGAGTTAGCTCTTGCTTGTCTGACTCCCCTGAATGATTCTATTGATTTCGAGGGGTCCACTTGCATGAGAAAAGTGAGCAGCAGAGACTGGATGCTCGTTTTATTGTTTCACCCAACACAGATTCATTTTCTGGGATCAGTTATTCTGCGTGATGAATGGGAAGCGCAACTAAAAAATTGAGCCTAGAAACCTAATGTTAGCAGAGGGCGTATGAAAGTCTGATTGTGAAATATGATCCAGAACGCATTTACTAACAGACAAAACTCGAGACCCATTTCTCACACAGGCAAGACTGTTAAAGTCAGTAATACTTTGCTTTTCCATTACAGCCAACGGGATTTCTGCTGCACAAAGGCTAAGCAAAGCCAAGCCAGAAAGATCTGGTGCTCAGAGCAGCAATACTTTCATTTACTGACACCTCGTGCGTGCAGGAGGTAGAATTAATTTAATTGCAAATAAATGTCAAGAAATAAATTAATGAAACAGTACTAAATTTTGCAACAAAAATATATTATGGCGAAGGTATTCTTTTGTGTCCGCCTTCTTAAAGGGAGGGAGACAAAGGAAAATGGGCAGGGGAAAAAAGGCTGCACTGAAAGCACATACAGAAATCAAACACAGGAAAACTGTTGGGGACTTAATAGTGCTAAATTGGCCACTATTCTTTCTATCAGAAAGAGACCAGAGTATTTGATTAAGTTAAACAGGAGCCATTTCTTTGTTCCTGAGAATAGAGAAAGCGGCATTTCAACCAGACAACTGAGACAGAGGACCCAGGGAAAAAAAAATCTATTAAAGAGATAACAAAAGAGAAAAGCGCTTATACCAATTCTGTCAAAACTCATGAAGCATCCTGAGAGGTTTATAAAGGTGATATTCTTCTATGGCACACCGAGACTAGGCTATAGTAGAATATTTGAGGTAGGTCCAAAGGATTGGTGATTTCTTGGCATTTTTACAAGTTAAAGGCCCAGTAATGCCTATGAAATAAGCTAAACAGCTAAATCTACGAGGGCCAATAAAACAGCACAGCTGTGTGGATTAGAAATTAAACGTTATAAAGACTCAACCTCTGTAACACTGAAATTATTTCAAGAGACGCTGTAGAAAGGCAGGCCAGCAGATTTGATGGATATTTTAGCTGTTTTACCTAGAACAGGCAGCTCTCGTGGTCTAATGAAGGGGATGGCACTAGTATTGCTATAAATTAGAGGGTAAAAAGCTGTGATTTCTTGAAATCGGTCTCGTCAAATCACTATCTTTTTATCTCCATGATAATTTCTGATATTTACCAATCAGAGTGTAAAATAAAGCAAAACCCTCACCTGCACCTATATTCACTTTAAACCACTGTTCACCTTCAAGCAAAAAACAGTTCTAGCCATCTGCTGTTTTTTATTCTTTAGATTTTCGTATGTAAAGGAATAATCAGTTATCCTTTGAAAAAAAGCCCTAATTCTTCTATTTCTGATAAATTAACACAGAATGTATATTACAACAGTTTCTATAATGAACACATTTGGTGCACATACCTTGATCTTACTGGGGCTAATTTAGGGTAGATACTGATTTGAGAGCAAAATATGGCCCACCAGCTTCCATATTTAGGTTAATGCAAAGATTTATTAGTCCTCTAGGTAAACATTGACCTTGGCTTCACCTTGGTCAATATTTACTTCTCAAGTTAATAAATCTTTATATTAACTGCAATTGAAGTCACTCTCTGCTTAAGAGATAAAGACCAAACAGGACCTCATATGAAGACAGCATTCATCAGATAAACTCTGCAGCTTGATTTATCTTCTTGCCCACTTGTTTTAAAAAAATGGTAATCCATAGATGGTGAAAGATCTTCCTCTCTGGAGGGGAAGGTTTTTTTGGGTTTGATTTTTTTGTAGTTTTTTTTTTGTTGTTGTTGTTTTTGTTGGGTTTTTTTTAGCCTGTAGTTTTGTGCACTTCACTTGCATTTTAAACCAATGGCACAGCTTTTTGTGTCTTGCACTTAGGAATGGTCAGAGTTTCCAGGATATTATTCTCAAGGATATTACATCCCTACACGGACTATTTACCTATGGGCAAGCCTGGAGACTATTTTGCTTAGTGAACAGTCCTTTCGGTCACAGAGTCAGTTGCTATTTGGTTTGAACAAGGTGACAGGTCTGACTTTTGGGAATTCATAGTTATTTTAGAAAAAGGTGCTGACTGGGGGTGAGAAGAATGACGCAGCAATCAAACACCAATAATAAACAAATCAACTAACATGTGAGGACTTTGGAAAAACAGGAAATATTGAACTTATCAGAAGAGAAGAGACATCAAAGACTTGACTTAACCAAACTACTGGGAATGGGAATCTCCAGTACTGTAACATAAATTGTTGAGAAGCATTTTGATAAGTAGAGGGTGAATTTACAATTAAAGATTTCCTTGAAATTAACAGTGAAAGGAGAACCAGCCAAGAACAGGTTTAAACATCTTATCTTTCTGTGAGTTCAAACATGATTACACCGATTAAAATCTCACTATGCTCTTTTCTCCACATTTAAGTTGTGCGTTTAAAAACCAAACCAAACAACGTACGTTTTGTCCATGGGTCTCTCTGATTGAGTCCAGATTAGAATGTACCATATTTCACTTTGAAGTCTTTCTGCTTGACTGTTGTCCAAAAATTGAGGATTTGTAAAGAGATATAATTACTCAGATTACAGATAAATTAAAAATTGAACTTTCTGAGAAACAGAATCAAAGCAGCATTAACCTTAGAAACTAAATGGCAAAGCTGTTTCATTTTTAAAAACATATTTAAGATTTCACTTAAATAGACATCAACCACTTCACTCATGCGGGCATTCCCTTTGAAGTCAATGGGATTAGCCATGGATAAAATTCATCCTAAATTCTGTGTAGAAAGACAGGTACAAAGTCAGTGAATCATTTAAATCCCACAGATTCTCAGCATTAGGTTTAAAAGACGCAGAGGTCTTGTTAGTCCTTTGGACCAGAGTGTTTCATGGTCTGGAAATCTGGGGGGCAGGATTTGCCCTCACTGGAATATATTTTAAGACTCTCCACCTCTGTTCCTCTCTTCCATCGAGTTGCAGTTTCAGCTTCCTATTGTTTTTCTCCATGCAGCGCTGATGAGTTTACAATGATGTTGTGATGCCTTTCTGCAGGCAGTGCAGGGAAATGTCGTGCAAACTCCATTAATAAATCATCCTATTGGCATAAACTGTTTGAATGGCACAGCCAGCTCTACTAGTAAGACAATATATTTGCATGGTGTTGTGTGTGTGTACAAATCTATACAAGTATATACACTCATCTTCCAAACCCCCCAAAACTGATCTGCATTTCTTTTTTTTCTTTTTTCTTTTTCTTTTTTTTTTCTTTTTTCCTTCGCTGAAAAGAGCAGCTTCTTCAGTAAATGACAAGGCATACAAAAGGATACAAGTTGTATACAGCCAACGGTGACTGGTATAATATACCTCTGACTTTCATTGTAAATAACGTTAACTGTTCACAGCTATACTTCTCTCTATGCTGCCTTTCTTATTTCTAGTTCATGAAAATAAAACACAGAGTATTTCAACATGGTTACAAAATCAGCCAGAATTTTTAAAGAATTTTTTTTAAAGGATAAACATAAATAAATAAAGATGGTTTTCTTTATTTTACTGGCATGTGAACTGAGGGTTGAGAATTTAACTGTTTGAAGGCTGTACTGCGGGTAAGGGGAAGTCCTCAGAGAGGGAAAACCAAACAAATTATGGCTGCTGACTCCCAATATTCTACTTCAATCGGTGGGGGTTGTCTCAGAGAAAGACACATGAGCCTTTCCCGGCGGCAACGTGGTTTTGACATATATAAACACAGGGCAGCATCTACGGGTGGAATCATTTGCGTATCCGCATCCCACGGTTGTGCTCAAAGCTGGAGCGTGTGCCGCCGGTGCAGAGGTGTTCACCGCGCCTTGAACCCCACGGGCACGCAAGGAGACACGCTACCCGAGGGCTCCCCGCCACGGCTCGGAACGCGGGACCGCCCCGGCGCCGGGCGCGGCTTTTACCGGCGCCCACAGCCCCCGCCCCACGCGGGGAAGTTTCGTGCGTGGCACCCGTCCGGAGGGACGCGGGTGCTCCCCGCCGCGGCCACCCTCCCGGACGGTCCCCCCNCGCCGCTCTGCCGCCGCCGCCGCCCCGCGGCTCCCGGTCAGCGGGCGGCGGGGCCGGGAGGAGGCTTTCTCCCGGAACCGCCTGCTTGCGGGAAGATGGGGAGGGAGGGGGGAAGGGAGATTTTGGGGGTGCGCGCGCTGATTTTTAAAGCCTCTTCCCTCTTCTCTCTCCGAAATCCAGTGGCCGAAATTGGCGGAGCGATGCCGATGCCCCCGCCCCCGCCGCGGCTCTCTCGCCTTTGTTGTGCTGAGCCCGGCACCGGCGAAGGCGTCGCTAAACGGACGGTAAATTGCCTTTAAAAGGCGCCGGTAGGTGATGCCCCCCCCGCGGCGAGCTGACGGCAGGAGGCGACCGGCACCCTGAGGCACAAGAGGCGCGTCGGGGAGGTTTGAAACCCTTTTCTTTCCCCGTTTAATCCACTTCCCACCCTAACGGGACTGGTTTCCCGGCGTACCGCGTGCCGGGGGAGCCGGACACACGCAGGGCAGTCGAGGGCGCGTTTGTGTAATTAATAAAGTAAATGGAAGGGTTTTAAAAATTAATTCTACTCATTTAGTCGCCAATCTGTTAATGAGGCACGGAAAGCCCCCGGGATCGATAGTCGGGAGTAAAAACGAAGCAGGTGAAGGAGGTGGCTGCTGAATGGTAAAAGGTTTATAGAGGAAGTATCCGTATCTCAGGCGATATAAATATATATAAAAGGATATGTATAAATCTTTGCCTGCTCTGGCGGGGTCTGGATTCCATCAGCGGTGTGGAGGCAGCCGCGGTCTTCCCGCTCTATGGGGTTCCAAACTTTCCCTTCCCCGGTCCGCGGGGCTTCAACCTCCGCTCCGCCGCATCCTCCCGGCCCCGCCAGCCTCTGGCTCCTACCATAAATATTAATACTCTGCGCTAGTGCGAGGCATAATTATCTTCCCTTAATTGCAAATTCAACCAAAAATCGAGCCTGCTGTCATTCAGGCACCTCTAAATTATTGTAATTAGGGCTTTTTTTTAATATATCAAGTGAAGCCCTGGGATGAATGTTAGTCCGTGTATGCAGTAGTGCAACATGTAAACCATATGCTGTGCCGCGCTGCTCGGGAAACCCCACCGCCGGGAGACCCCCCCGCCCCCGTCCCGACTCCCGGGGAAAGGCTCGGCTCGAAGGGGCCCCCGCTCCGCCCCGAGGACCCGCCCGGAGCTCGACGCCCCGCCGGCGGGGGGCGGGGGGGGCTGGCGGTCGGTAGAACGGCGTCCAGCAGCGGAGGCGATGCCCACCCGCGGATGCGGCTCTCCGGCCGCTCCGCACCGGCACCCACAGCTGCCGTGGATCCCATTCTGTCACCGGCCTCCCGTCCCCCCGCGGCGTCTACCCGGAGAACCGCCCCCCCGCCCCTTTCCGCTGACCCCCGCCAGCTTCCACCACCGGTGCTGTCTCCGACGTCTGCAGGTGCTGCCCAAACTGGGGGCTGTTCCCATCACCTTTTTGGGGGCAAGAGAATGTCTCGATCTCCTACATAAACCCCTTGACTGGCCTGGCACTGTGTAGCTGAGCCATAGGTGAGGAAAGCACAGCACAGTCCCGAGGTGTGCAAAGTCATGCCTCTTTCCTCAACACACCATCTGAGAAGTGGGCAGAGTGCTACTCCCTGCAGCCTGGAGCCCCTGCCAAGGAACCAGCACCTGGGCTCCAGGTCCTTCTTCAGGTGCATGAGATAAGCCTCGTCTTTCTCCCCAAGCTGGGGGTAGCTGAGGGCATGATTCCTGCCGAAGGACATGCTTCTGGATGAAGCTGGGGTGCTGTGCAGAAAGGAATATCGGATTTGTGGGGTCAGCAAGACAGCAAACCAAAAGGGAGCCCATAGTCCATGCTGAGGACCTTCTGCCAGAACGGAGGGAGCCTGGGACTCAGCCCGTGGCGAGATTTATGCACTTCATGCGGTGATTCTCATACAAAATACATAAGCAGTCTTTATGTCAGATGCTAGAGCGTGTCCAGTTGCACATGGTATACTAGTGCTACTGTTTGCAGTCTTAAATCCAGTGTGCTGCTTCCAGGCTGAAAGGGAGAGAACTAATACTTTGTATGGAAACATGGCATCAAGCTTTCAGAAAACTGCTTAAAAATACAAGTTTGTAAATTATTGCTCAGGAAGTGATCTGCCACACCATCTCATTAGCCAGAGAGGAGATGCTGCTCGCTCTGGTTGTGCTCTCACGTTTGGTGGTAGGGCTGTGTAAGGAGCTCTTCACCTCTTATCTGCAGTTTATTCATTCTTGCCCTTGTGCTGCCTGCTGTGCTGTGCTCGCAGAGCTATTTGTGTGGCCGCGAGTGACTGAAGAATTGTTATGGCTACTTTTTACCCCCACGCCCCAGGTCTAATATCTTCTGGGAAAGTCTAATTTCTACTGGGAAATTGTTCACCTCCCTTCCCTAGGCACACTCCTACACTGTATCTTCATTAACACAGGTCACACAGGACTCACCTGCAGCTTCTGATGTCCCAAGCCAGGTGGTGGAGTGTGGGATAGATAGAATTATAATCAATGAGAAGTTTATTTCTTGTGATGCTTAGTGTTCTCAGTGGGAGGTTTTTTTCCTGAGTACGAAATTCACACAATAAAATACCATCAAAAGAATAAGTATATAAAATGAAGCACTCAAAAATTAGGAAATGACAGGATAAAACTTTCCCCTACAAGTTAATGCGGCCTTACACTAATGGGCTTTTTGTCCATTTTGATTTTGAGATTTTGCATCATCTTTGCTGCAAAACCCCCTCATTTAATGCAGAAGATACCCCATGCCCTGCAAGTGACTCCAGGTTGTGTTTCAATCACTGTCCTCCTTCCCTCGCGCGGGCTGCGGTCTGGTGTGGGCAGCAGGAGCAGGGAGTGCAGGAGGGAAACCCTGAAGGCAGCAGGTCTGGGACACTGCTGGGGGCACAGCTTTGCCTCTGCTGCAGAGCTCATCTGTCACCTGGGCCGGTCCCCGCAACAAACTTTTCTGAGATGGACATTTTGTGCAGTTCTTATTTCTGGTCCTCAAAGAGCAGCTGAGAGGTGAGCTGAAGGGGATCTGATTTGGGAAAAGCTTCTTTTTAAGTTGTTGAGAGCTACACCACGAATCCATTAAGCACTACAGAGCATGAAGTTTTCACAAGACCCAGCTCCCAGTGTTTCCCATTGGGAGATCCAAAACTGAGGGTCTTACTGTCCAGGTCTTACTGTCCCTGCCCAGCCTCCCCGACCCTACCCATGGCTCAGGACCCCATGGTCATCAGTCCCTGTCCCAGCGATGCTGTAGGATGCTGTAGCCCCTGCCCTGCCATCCCTGAGGGAGCAGCCAGCCCTTCCTGCTCCCTGACAAAAATTGTTTGAGAGATCGAACAATTCAGCTTTAAATTTTGTCTTTCAAGGTCTTGCATATACAGCTAAGAGAATAATGCCACCTTGCCTCACAGTGATGTAGTGCAAATAATTTAGCATTTCTAACGAAATGAGCTAGCGAGGTGGGAATACCAGAGAAAACCCCGTAGAGAACTCTACTGGTACAGCGAGAGGCTGGAGAGTCCCCACTGGAACATGGAAACAGCAGATCCTGTCATAAAGCAACCACACAGGAGCAAAGAACTGGATGCTTCTTGTTTTACTCTTTGCTGTTGTCTTGAGCAGCTAAATTGCTTAAAAACTAGGTGGTCTTTTGAAATTTACCAGGCGTGTTAGCTGTTCTGTAAAACTTAAAATTAATATTACAGTCTGTAATATTTTTTCAGTGCATAGCCTGTTACTGCCCTGCTCCCCAAATTTTACTTGCTGAAGGGGGATATGGTGACAGAGATGACACTATTCTGGCCCTGTTGGAGTCAATGGGAATTTTCCCCTGACTCCGTGAGAATCAGCATTTCACATGGGGCAAAACATTTGTATTCCTTTGTCTCCTTATATTCAGCCAAGGTCAGTTTGGATTTGGTGAGCCCTAAGTGTTACAGAAAGCTGTTTCCCTGAGCCTGCACATACTGTCCCTGTTTTAGGTAAACCAAATTGTGTTTTAAGTTCCAATTTCAGAAGCAAACACAGATGTGATAATTACCGCCTATGAGCAGGAAGCTGTGATTGTGTAAACGGGTCAACATGCTGCCTGGGCTTAAGCCAAATAAGTGTCTTATTTATGTTACAGAAACCATAGTTTGTTTAGAAGGGAAGTTTTAGATTAAATCTTAGTCTTTTAGGAATAAGTAGGGTCAGCGAAGCTTGTGCTATCACTAGTTCTCAATCATTCTGCAGAGATATCATCTGCTGTGTATTTTATTTGCTTTGTACATTATTTGCAATAGCATTAATAACATTGCAGTATTAATAATTTAGGATTGCTGTGAACTTGTGCTTAACTGTGTGCGGGAAAATGATTTGGGATGGTACTTACACAGCCAGTGACATACCATCTGTGAATTTGCAGATATTATTTAATAGCAAGTTTGGTTAGAAAGCCCCGCCATGCAAGTGCAATTGCCCCTGCCCTCAACTTGAGCTCTGCGCCGGCAGCGGGATCCCACCCCGATGGGCAGGCGGTGCAGCAGGAGGGATGCTTGAGGAACGGTGCTGGCTCTGCAGGGTCTGAAGTTGGTCTGACAACATGGAAATGGTGCGCGAGTGTTTCTGGCCTGCTTGGTAGCAGAGGAAGGAGAGAGGGTGAGTTTCCAGAGAAAAGAGGACGCTTTCACTGGAAATGTATTTTTGTGCTGATAAAGACGTTCCGCTGAGTACCTTCCCAGCAATGAAAAGCGGTTAATGAGATGCAGAGCTCCTCTTTGCCCAAGCGCTCATATTGTGCTCTTTGCCAGAATCTAGCCCTTGTTAGCTGTGCTGGTGCACGTCATACAGGCTCAACCCAGACTTTCTTTGGGCGGAAACAAAGCAATTTTGGTAAGCGAGCCCTGTGCCCCGCAACTCGGAGGAGGAAGCCAGGAGAGGGACCGTATCCCGTGGAAACTGCAGGGGGCACAGTGTCATTACTAGAGGGCCGGGATAATTAGATGCTGTTAACTTGCCTTCCCTAAGGAAAAACTAAGGTGGGATGTTTAGTGGCAGAAAATGAAGTCCCAGCTTTGATGGCTTACCCGTAGAAAGGTGCTGTGGTCTGATGCTGGGTTGGTGCTTTAGCTCATTGCCAAGCAAGAAGTGGAATCACTTTTTTTTGCTTGCTGCGGCAGTGAGTCGCTCAAGGATCTGGGTGGCCCAGGCGATGCTTTGGCCTCGTGGTGTGTAGCACGAGGTGGTACCACTGCAGGTGTGCTGGCAGCTACCGCGCTGCTGTGGCCTTGGGGCATGGGCCAGCCGGAGCGGACAGCCGGCAGGGCTAAGTCAGCACGGTGTCCTCCAGCCGGAGCCGGTGATGAACCGAGAGGCAGCTCCACGGGTACCGATGCAAAGTGACAGGGACGCCTGTCATGGAGCCCCATGTCACGTCAGGAACATAGTCGCTGTCATCCTGTAACACAGCATTTGCTCCTGTCCTCATCAAAAGGGACACACGATGCAGGGGGATTTGCTAAACACCCAGCACTGAGAATTTGAGGGAATAGGTTCACTTCACCTTTTTGAAATGTTAAAAACCATTTTGCATGAATATAGAATAATGACTGTTAACTAGAATACTTTCTGCTCATAAAGGATACTTTGAAATATGTTAATTTGGAAGCTGACTATCTCCCATGTTACTTCTGGTGTATTTTTCTTACATGCAGCTGTGAGGAGCACATCCCCCTCACCTGTTCTGGGCCAGCAGGATGAGGCATTTGCTTTCAATGTGGGGACATAGATATGACCATTCAAATGGTATCTTCTTTTTTTTTTTTTTTTTTTTGCCTCTGCAGAAATGCCTTGTACAGCTGACATCACCAGTTCAGCAATCTACAGTGCTGAATAATCGTAAACATGTTTGTCCTACTTATTCCCCTGGAGGATTTTTCCACTTAAAATATTTAAAGATATATATACTAGCTGTGACATAGGTCTATTTTAGAAATACTGTCAGATTATACTAATGCTAAAGTTCATAGATTTAGCAATAATTTTCCCACAATTAAAACCCAAAAGGTTTTGCTTGTAGATAAAGAACTCTTTACGAGTTGAAAATGTCATGATTGTCCAAGCACAAATATTTGTTTTATTTATAGAAAATCATCTTGTGATATTGAATACTTATGTATTAAGGTCTTAGAACTGATACATTAAATCTAGAAACCTTTGTTTCTCAGGTGTGTCATCTCTGTGAAGCACAGCTGGGTAAATAAGGAGTTTGATACTGCTTGAACATTTGCTTTTTCTACATACTCGTGATAGTGTTACAGTTTGTAAACCTTTCACCTCTAACTAACATTTGTCTGAAGGGACCAAAACAGAAAATACAAGTTTTCTTCAAATTGTTTAAATGAAAAGGAAAGTTAACAAGAGAAAACATCAAGCAATATTAAATAATAGTATAATATAAGGATTGCTTACCCTTTTGTGAGCTTAATGCTTATCCTTGGGAATAAAGAAGAAAAGAGAGAGAGTGACTGGGGAAATGGTGTTTCCAGAGCTGCTGGGAAGCACTGTTAATAGTTTAATAGAATTTATTATAGTATTTGTTAGAATTTCAACAAAAATAATATGATGGTGTTAACTTCCTACTTTTGTTTTTATTTGGTACCAGTGTTGTTTGCAGATTGTCAGTCAAATAAAGTGTCATGATTTATTCACATACTTCACTACAAAGCTAGTTCATTAAGGAAGTTTGTTAAGTATTATCTGAAAAAATACTGTTTGTAACAGTGCAGTGAGTTGGATCATATATCCTCCTAGTCAAAAGACAGGTTTTTTCTATGTATCTACTCTTTGTATATGTTTTACAACAGAAGAATGCATTTCACTTAGTAGAGATTTCATCTATATTAAGGTGACTGCGTTTTTAGGTAGCAAATGAGTCAAATGGAGAAGAATCTGCTAAGTACTGTCAAAGACAGGGTTACTTACAATCTGTTTTTCAACTCGTCAGGTTCCTGCGATGACAGGGAGCTGATCAGAGAAGGTACGTGCTGGCGATTCCTGCAGGTGAGGTATAGCTCAGCGTGTAGGGGAAGATTAACCCTCCCCAAGGTCTCTACCCTCTGACTTGGCAGCAACACCTTGCCCCGACCTGGCCAGCCCTGTCCCTGCGAACACTCGAGCAGCCGCGCCAGGCAGAGCCCCGAGGGGCGGCTTCCTTCCCCTTCCTTCGGTTCGGGTCTGTCAGCACCTTTCCGCAGCTGGGGCCAAGCTCTGCTAGTTCTGAGGAAAACCAAACCAAATAATTTGGTTAATCTGCCTTCAGCCCTTCCGGCAGTTTCTAGAGATTTGTGTTTTGTGATTGATCCTGAGCTCTGAGTGAAGTTCTGCTGCGAGTAGGGTATCCATGCGGTGTCTTGTTTAGTGCCTAGTATCCTCAGGGATCGTACTACCCCTTTCCCTTGTGTAGGGGGCTTACGAAGTCCCCCTTTTCTACCCAAACTCCCGTCCCTATGAAAGTGTGTAGGAACTTTGCAGCTCAAAGCAATCTGTACTCCTCTGTCAAATTTGGTTAAAGCTGGCCAGAGGATCTGGACAATTACTGGGTCACACGCATACAGAAACACACGGTGCCCATGCATCTCGGTTTCCTTAGGAAGCAAAGTTAAAAATGACATCCATATCTTTTCCTAAGATCAGCAGCCAAATTATTACATCTGTGTGCGTTGGGAAATCCTTCCTTTACGACTCCTGTCCTTAGTGGCAGAAAGTTTAAATGCAAAACTTGAAAAAAATAATAGGTGTCTTAATGGGAAGCTACAAAACTTATGGGCCAAACTGGGTTGAAAACCAGTTCCAGGGTCAGAAAGAACAATGGCTATCCAGCCCAGCCTGGCCATGCAGTTCATTGGCTCACACTTTTATGACTTGTTTTCCAGATTTTTATCACTTTCGTGCAACTGTCCGTAAGGCAGATGAGAGATTTGGAGAAGTAGGCATCAGGACTGCACATAGTAGTGGTCTCAGGAGTGAATTGTACTGTAGCAAAATCAATTCTTTTCACTCAATATTTCCATTTGCACCTTATGCCACAAGCTCGTGTTCTGGTGCTTATTTGAACAGACTCTTCGGCTTCCCTCTGAGAAACTGATTTTCAAAGTAGTCTTCTGTCCTTCAAGCATCACCTGCATTTCTGATTACCATTTGGCTGTTCTGAAACATCCTGTAGGGCTGTGACCATTTAGCAGAGCTCACAAGAATAACATGTTCCCTTCCTTACTATTGGCAGCTCTTGCTTTTAGTGCCATGCACAAGTAGTCAGTAGACCAAGATCTTATGGCATTGTGTAGATCATCGATAAATAGATAAATTGATGAACAGACTGAGAACTAGTCCCAGAAGGTTCACCCAGGAAAGAGTCCCTTTCAGATACTTGCTCATTAAGTTACATCTCATGTTTTGATATTCTTCAGTAGGATGGTTTTTAATCTATGTATGCCTATTATCTTCATGTAAAGCAGGTTTCACCTGTTGTGTGGTACAGAGTAGATGCCTGGGAGAAACCCAACCATACTCTACCGGTGTGGCTGTCTTCTGCTTTCTACTCAGCTGTCTTCTGAGGTCAGGCCAAACAGTCCATACCTTCCGAGTCATTTTTCTGTGTTTTAGAATAAGGAGACACAATTTGGCATTTTCTGGTATAGCCCAGGGAACTGGGGCTGTCCAGGCAGAGTTTAGGGTGAGATGCTTGAGGTGGGACCAAGGGCTGTGGTTGAGCCTAAGACACACTGTGGAGGATGGGGCAGAAAGGAGGCAAGCTCGAGGAGAAGGACTGGCAGCCTGTTCTCATTAGATCACGCTCCTGCTCAAAGCAGGGATGGGATTGAGGGTTCCTAAATCTCACCCTACTTCTGCAATCAGCAAATAGCTGAGAACTTTTCTGGTGAATCGTGCCTTGTGTTCCCTTCCAGTGCTGCTCCATGCAGATGTAACAACCTATTTCTGCTGCCAGCTGGTTTCTTACCTCAAGTGGCAGGTGTGTTGGTGGTGGATCTAAGGATGTCAGCCCCAGTGGTGACCCTTGTGGTTCAGCATCAGTCCATGTGATACAGTTTCTGGGGTTGTTTTGGGTTTGTCTTCAGTGAAATTCCATTTGTCGTAGAGGTGGTATAACCATCGTTTAATGATTAAGGCAGCCAAATGATGTTCTGGAGAAATGGAGCTTGCCCTTGCCATTGCTACAGGGTTCTACATGTTCCTGGTCAGATTGTTTAAGACAAATCTCCTATAGGCAATCACTGTTTGTTTCATGTTTGTGAAATAAGACCTGTGGGGAATTCTAGACACTCAAAGGTGAAGTTGACATAACGAGAGCTGTTCTTTGAATCTATGAAGTCCTATATAATGTCAAATACTTTGAAAAAGCAGGCTCCTGGCATCTCAAATTACTATTTTTTTTTTTTCTCCTAATCTGTGTCCAGTTCATGGTCTATAAAATGGCAGTAATAATGGTGTCTGCCGTCTGACCTGGGAGCAAAATAATAAAAAATTAGTGAAGCATTCTGATACAGTGATGAATGTCCATAAGGAAACGAGTGATTCCTTTTGGACAGCAGAGTTTAAATAGCATGTCAAAATAAAGTCTTGGATTATACCTTGAATAACAGGAAGAAAGCAGAGTGCTAGGCTTCTGTTTGTTAAATAAACTCTGTCTTCTCTGCATTGAATAACGTAGAGATCTTGTGGAAGGACAGTGTGCGATCATGTAATCAGAGGTCACATTAAAATCTGATAAACAGGTATGCATCTGGAGGCAAAGCAAACTCGCACAGATATTCAGTTCTATTCTTTTCCCACATCCAGTGCAATCCACTAATGTGTTACATATTTTGTTTCAAGAAATGCCACGGAAGATTATTTAGCAGAAAAACAATACAAAGAACATCATGAGCTGTTTAGTACGTCCATCTCCCCGCACTCCCCTCCCTGCCTGTTGCCATATACATGTCGTAAATCCTCGACATTGTTGCTCTCTAAGGAACTGTGCAACTGGTTCATTGTTCGTATGTCAGTTTGCATATGCAAATGGCACGCCGCCATACATTTCAGCAGCAGAAAAAGCTGTTTCTATAATCAGGAAAACTAGCAATTAATGAGGTGGGAGTAGGAGCAGATACTGCTATAGGCAGGAACAGCAGGCTTTTGTGCCGGTTCTCCATGACTTTTTGTGTCTCCGCTTGGGTTTTACAACTGTTACGTAGTTGAGACGGCCCCTGGTTGTTGTCTTTCTGGTTAATTCTGCCTTCCAAGGGCTCAGCACTATGTAAACACGCAATTGAAAACTCATTGACTCTGAAAATTAATTTAAAGGTGGGGAGACTCGATTTGAAAAAAGCTGTGTAACCAAATAGCAAGCTCTTAGAAATCTCGTTTCCTCAGCAGATGTGTTCCTCTCTGGGCTGTCTTACAGCCGAAGGAGGGAAAATAGGAAACAGCAACAACCGAGGCAAACTTTCGCCAGACGTGAGCGTGTGTAGGAGCTGGGAGATGCTGCCTGGAGGGACCACAAACAGGAGATGCTGCCTTCTGGTCGTTTGCTCTGCCATGCTTTCTGTATAGACTTTCACATAACCCCCATATTCTACCACTTTTTTCTGATAACACTCTACCCTGGTATAAACTAACATATTTTACAAATGCTTTTGGGTTGTAGCATGGTATTTAAAAGGAAACACAGATGTTAGAGAGCAATTCAGAGAGGAAATGAAAAGAGGAAGAGCATCTGGAGCCTTGAGTCTGGGCTGGAGCTCTGGTTGTTGGTTGATTTAGTACTCCTGGGTCACTGCAATCAGGTCTGGCCTTTCTGCTTTTGAGTAGGTGCCCCGAAGTATTCCCCAGCATACCTGACTTTGTCCTGGGCATGGGACTATGCACCGTGCGAATTCGAGGCTTTGGAAGAAGGACAGACGGCTGAATTGCTTTGACGCCAACTCCAATTGCAACATTCACAGCCACGGGTTTTTCAGATTTTCAGATTTTATCAACCTTCTGGTAACGCTGGTGTCCAGAAACAGCTATCTGTGTTTGGAAAGGTTTGGCAAAGGAGGGTCACCCAAAGAAAAGGGAGCCTGGGGACTCTTCTCTGCCTGACGGGTGGGTTTGTGTTTCAGTCAGTGCTCTGAGTTCAGGTAGAGCTGGCAAACCTGCTCCTTTTCGAGATTTAATAGACAGGCTTGGAAGCATCTGCACAACAAACTGTTACACCACCTGCGGCGATGATAAATATTTTATACTCTGCAGAATTTGTGTTTTAACAAAACTCTTGGTTAGAGTTACCTGCATGTTTCTGTTGTGCTTGTGTCTGTTTGCTGAGTTTGTGCAGATGGTATCTGTACATCGGAACAGGCTTGACAGAAAATTCTTGTGTTGTTCAGCCTCTCTCAGGCCGAGGAATACAGAGTTCGGGAGCAGTTTTGTGTTAGAAATAAAGAAATGCAACGTTACATACATAGTCAGTCTCTCTTCTGAGCTACATTTCACTATTTATATAAACATTTTTATATTTTGCACCCTTCCGTTGACTTTGTCAATGCATAGTCCTGGAAATACTGAGTGAGTTATCTTTGGCTAGCAGGGATGTAGTTTATGTTAATAGTAGTTAATCAGTAATATAGGCATTATCTGTGTTTAATGTAGAGATTTCTTCCTTTCCTTGAGCTTTGGCGCTGTATATTATATGCTGTCTAGATCTAGTCAAACTTAAAAGCAACATAGAAGATATTTGATGGAGATCAGCCTTAAGGTCAGTTCTTTGTTGTCTTTGGAGTTCACCGCAAATAGTTTGAAGCAAAGGGTAGAATTAGTGAGATGGGAAGGTGCACAGATTTTTTTTTTCCAGACTTCTTTTCCAATTTATATTTAAAGTGATCAAAAACCTCACTAACATAAATTGTAAAGGCAGAAATTCCTTTTTCTTTTTTTTTTTTTTTTTTTTTGGTTTGTGCTTCCTTCCATTTTCTTTTTTTTTCTGTTAAAGCGACATTTTATTCTGCTCTGGGGTATTGACCGTTCTAATCCTCCAAACACACTATTCAAACCTCCTGGAGGTTTTTGCCGATACAGCTGATTCAGGCTCCTAGGACTGGAGCGAGAGAAAGGTATGTGAATACATGCAACACTTGTGGAGGCCAAACGTATTAAAGGGTTCAGGGAGGGGTAGGTCCACTGAGGGCTGTTAAATGTAATGGTCCAGATGCAACTGTGGTGTGCGTGGAGGTGTGGACTCTAAATGCAAACTGTTTGGTTAGATGACGAGATGTTGAAGTATTATATCTGTGGGTTTGGAAATGTTTTTATTTAGTATGTGGCTGTTTTCTAGATAACAGAATCCTATAAGAATGTTGCTAATGTATAGGTGGTTTTTTTTTTCCTTTCTCAAAAGATAGAAAAGAAAATGTACTCAGCTGTTTCTGCCCTTTATGAAGCTTTCTTTAAATAATACAACATATAGGAGAGTGTAACAGCTTAAGGTTTAGGCAAACTAGACAACGCTCTTTTTTTAGGCAAACTAGACAATGCTCTTTTTTTTAGTGACTTATTCTGCTCTGTTTGGAAATACAGTAGAGTTTTACCAAGATGAATAGGATTGAGCCTTAAATGCTGAAAAATTAGCAATGCTAAATACATGCAATTTAGATAGCCACAAATTGCACACAGTAACAAAAGTGAACTGAGTACCACGCGTAAAGGAGCATACATATGGGTTATGGCGAGCTTCTGCATTGAGAGCAAAAATGATGAAAAGAAAGAAGAAAAGCAAGCTGCTTATGGAAATCATTTTCCAGCTATCCTGGGTCATAAATAATTTGTGCCAAAACATGAAGCACTAAAAATATTTCTTCAGTGCAGGTTTGACTGTTCTAGTATTGGCCCAGGCAGCTAAGTTTGAACAACTGCTGTGTGCATAGGCTGCATAATTTTTTTTAAAATGTGTATCCCTTCAGGTATAATGAAATATCTGTCAGTGAGGACACAGAGGCAAGTTTGCAGCCTCCGACATTTTACAGAAGAAAAAAAGAAAGTGCACGCACACAAAAAGAATAATCTTAATTTCTTTAAAAAACGAAATGACACCGTTGTTGACTCCATGTGAACAAGAACATGTGGGATTTTTTTCCCCTGCATTCATTGTCTTTTAAAGATAATGCAAGTTTTGATGGTGCCTTTATGTGCCATCATTCTCTTCATAATGTGAAAAATGCTTTCATGTTTCTGATAGGGAAATGATAATTTGCAATCTTGAAGAGATTGTCACATAAAGGAGATTGCATGTACGGAACTGCATATGCTGCACAGATGAGGTAACGTCTGTGGTGCACACTTGAGATTAACCTGGTTGAAGCACAGAATACCATTTTAATGATGAATTAAAAAACAAAGTGGGGGTGCGTGTGTGAACATATTACTTTGGGCAAAAAGGTGAAATCCTTCTCTAAGAAGGTTAAACGTGAGAGAAAAACGCTATGCTGTAGAAATGAGCCGGAGAATTAATGCATTGTCAGAGGGAGTTTGGAGGAAAAGAGCGTCTTCCCAAGTTGACATATGACTTAATGAGGGGCTGAAGAAATGTAGTGGAGGTGTAGAGGGGAAATAGATAAAAATAATTCCAGTTTCCTCTTACCATCAGACTTCCAGGTGTTACATGTTTGCTTTGCCTCTTGAGTCTAATAAAAGACTTGTGGAAGTCAATGAAAATATTTTTGTCTCTGTGTTCATTTTTCCCCAATAATAGAAATTTTGAGAAAAAATGAAACACCGTGGTAGTCTGAAAGGCATTTCTTTAGATAATGTAGATGGCAAATTATTTCCTTACAGGACAAGCAGTATAATCCTAGGTCACATTTCAGCTTTTAAACCAGTTTTGATCTATTTCCACAAAACTAAGGCTTTAAGAAATTCAATTGCCAGACAGTTTCAAAATGTACATACTATTGCATGTGATAAGCTATGTTGAAACATACCCTTTTGAAAATAATTTAGATACGGTCAGTGCATATGCTACCTGAAATAAATTGCTTTATGTACGAAGTGGGGGAATAGCATGTTTCATATATTACTGCACTGAAGCTTTAGAAATGTGACACAGTATTGAATATCTATATATTTTTTAGCAATTGCCGAGACTTTGTAGCCTAATGATTGTCAGTTTTTACATTTTCCAGATGTTAAGAATTTCAGTCTCTGTTGTGCAAAGAAACTTTTTGCTTTAATTATATATATTTATTTTAAACTGAAATCATAAGCTGCTTCACTAACATGATCAGTTTATCACGACAGTCTTGAGAGTGCACCTTCAAAAACAGATTTTGTGTAACTGCAGGAGTGGAAATATAAGATGAGAGGTGCTTTTATTAATTGAAGAAGGTTAATCTTGTATTGTGAACTTGTGCAGGTGATCACAAGTCTGAGCAAAACCTCAATCATCTGCTGATGCACCGTTTCTACTAGTTACAATGAAATGCATTATATTAACAGGATGAAGGTTTATATTAATATAAAAGTCCTGAGATAAATGTTTATAACGATAGAATATAATTCTTGATAAGCAAGTGGAAGAAACAGCTATAATTAAACAACTGTATGTAATGTCAGTAGTTTTATGGCAGCCAGTGAGGACCCTTTCCCCTAGGAAGGTAGCTAGAAATACCAACAGAAGCATGATTCAGGTCGGTGGACTCTAACTCACGGATTTATGCTTGAAGTCAGGCTGCAACCACCAGTGAAAAGTGATTCCAGTTCACGCACCTTCCTGCACAGCATCTAGAGAAGTAAGTGGAGGGAGGTATTATTCCTGGTTTTGCTTCACATTACGTTTCAGAATACGGGTTAGTCTGCTGGTGTCTCCCAGGCCCAACACCATCAGCGACACAGCTGCCATGACATGTTTAATTTTACCCGCCGAGTGAAGGCTACCACACCGTTTGCTGTGCGCGGGGGATTTCCCGGGCAGAAATCGCTATGCTTTTACTGTGCATAGCATGTGCAATGAGCCTGAAGCTTCTGGGAAGTGTTAGATTTACTGTAAATGTGCAATAAATTTGGCACTCGGGGAGTGTTTTGGGCTTACTGTGAATGTGTGAATCAGCCATGCAGTCTATTAATGGCAACTCTGAAGCTTCCAGGCAGTGTCTGACTGACGGTGTGTGAATGTACAGGTTGGTTTGGGTTGGAAGGGACCTTTGAAGACATCTAATCCACCCCTCCCACCACCATGGGCAGGGACATCTTTCACTAGATAAGGTTGCTCAAAGCCCCATCCAACCTGATCTTGAACGCTTCCAGTGATGGGGCATCCACAGTTCCTCTGGGCAACCTGTTCCAGTGTCTCACCACCCTCGTAAAAAACCTTCTTCCTTATACTTAATCTAAATGTACCCTCTTTTAGTTTAAAGCCATTGCCCCTTGTCCTGTCACAGTTGATCTGGACAAGAGCTTCTGAAACACACTGCATTTCCAAATGACGAGTAGCTGGAAAAGGGGCCATGTGTGGGGAGACCTGGGCTAGGGCAGCTCCGTGTGGATCGTTGAAGAGCAGGTCAGTGCTTTCTGGCAATCAGGGGGACTTCAGGCTTTGTCTTAGGTTTGTTGTTCCTTAAAGTTAAAATTGGTGAGTACTAAACTCCTGTAGAGAGATTAGAGAGCTCTATAAGGTCAGAAAAAAAAATAGGTGGGATTTTTTTGTCGCTATGTCTTTGCATTATCTTCCTATAAGCTGCATCTGAGACAGTGATGGAGTGGAGAATGTGGAGCTCCTGGAGAGGCAGCATTTGGGGGGAACCACTACGGGCGTGAGTAGAGACTGGTTCTCCTCATGAAAGCACAGCGTACTGCTGTCTCACTGTACGCGTGCTTTGCCTGTTTTAATAAATCAGCTGGAGAATGGATTTTTTCCTTTTTTATCTCATTGGGAATCATTTTGCTGCCTAGTCTTGAACCTGGAGGCTATTTTTAATTTTAAGAGGATTTCTCTCTTGATGAGGTGATAACCTAAAATGGCAGAGGAGGATCTGATTGCAGCGTGTTTTCATTCAGGGGCCCTGTTTTACAGTCAAGCCTAGTGATAGAAAAAGGAAGCTTGAAAAGAAATTGTTAACTTTATAGATCTAAAGATGTTCACTTTTCTGCACATGTGTATTTATGGGTTTGAACATTACAACTTGTATGCCAAAGAAATGCTTGGATCCTGTGCAGTCCTCCAATGGGTTATACATTTCCAGAATCTTATTGTATATGTAGAATACACATATTGCATAAAGAGCATTGCAGAGAAGAAGCTAGGGAAAGCTGCCCGGCGGAGGACAGGAGGGGATTTGAGGATGGACTTCTAACAAAACGCCAAAGAGGATTGGCACTAATTACAAGGTTAAAGCCCAAACAAAAGCAAGGGGGCAGAAGGAATGTCACCACGTTAGGAAATATGCACTGACAGCTAATACCGCTGCTGCAGATGGACATTTCAGGCACAATAGTTGGTAGCTGTCCCAGGACCAGCACAATTGGTGCTTCTGCCCTAGAAACAGCTGCTTGTGGGTGGTGAAATTGCTGCTTTAAAATCAAGTCAGGCCGCTTCCATTCTTTTTCTGTTCCCTTATTGTTTCTAGAATGACTGTGACTTCCAGGGGCACCTTTGATAATGGTTCCTTGGCACGTGCACCAAAGGTATCTGATTTTTTTAGTTTGCTTCCAGAAGAGCTGCCTACTTCTTTTATGCAGCCCCCACCCTCGCCCCGAGGACATGATAGCAGGCTGTGAGCTTCTGGAGTCAAGAATCTGTCCCTTAACTGCCATAAAATGCAAAAAAAAAAAAAAAATTCAATCTCAGTGAACTTTGGCATATTTTTCTAATTGATGTGAATGAGATGAAAGGGATAGCTGACTTTCGTGACCTCTGCAGGATAATTGCGTATCATGTGTTGCGTGAATGAAGGGGTGTGCCGTAGCTGCAAAAATGGGAATGGACACCGTTCTGCTCTTTAACAACACCCATTGGTGTGTGTTGTCCAAGTACATTAACAGCTGTCTCCCTTCATTTCTCTTCTGCCGCCTCCCACATACTTCGTTCATTTGCATGACGTTAACCTGGTGAGTTAAAAAAGTTTAGTGCTTAGAGTTTTTGAGACTCTTGCTCCAACTTATTTTCACTAATGCGAGTGTAATTATTAGTCTGCTGATAGTCCCTCCATCTTTATCAGACCAGAACAAGGCAGCAGAACAGAGACAGTGGAACACCTGGGCACGTTCTTTCATGTTTTGCTGTATTGGAACCTGTAGGAGGAACGCATTGACATAGGTCTACGTTACAGGTATGAAACTTGTTGAAGGAATAGGTTCTTCGGTGGTGGAAACTGCCATGTACATTGTTTTACATTGACTGTACTCCAATGTTGTTTTTTTTTCAATAAAACTCTTTTGAGCTGATTTTGTGGTATTTCTCAATCAAAAATGAGTAGTACTGAAAAGGCTTTGAGCAAAATTGGTTTTGTATTATACATTTGTGAAAGAAGTATTCTTCCCATGTTTTGATTTCATTAAAGCTTTTGTGTCTGGCTGTAAACCAAGCTTCTGCCATGTCTTACTCCTCATGGAAGGTTTTGGAGCAATCCAAGCTGAAGCGCACCATCTTACTCCATTGCTTCAGTCAATTCAAAGTTGAAATGTTCATGCTTGTGTTTTAACTTACGTATTTAAGCCGCTTTCTTCTGGAGTTGAGAAGGTCTAACACGGACAGTATGAGCTTGCTTTTCCTTCCCTTGGTTAGGATAGAGAGTTATCCTATCGCATGGAGAAGCTGTATGGTACTAATTATGCTGTAGGAAAGCTAGCACATACTGTGTGTGCTGGAGCTTGGTTTGCTCTGCTCTCATCTGGTTTGTGGGAATTTATTTGACAGTTGAAGGGATGTTTGAGCTGGCTGTTAAGTTCTGCGGGAGCATTAGACAAATGGGACGGAAGATACTGTTCAGGAGAAGGTCTGTCCAAACATCTGTCTTGCTAAGTGATTATACTTAATATAGTTATACTCTGTAAACCTTTTGTTGAGAAGTTTGACTTTCCTTTTACAGCTGCAATTATGCTGTAAAGCTTTTAGTACAGGTACAGTCATACTTCTTATGGTGGTACAAAGCTGAATGTACTTCAATAAGTGTCCTAAATAAATACTGGGATATGGGCTAACAATGAAAGTACTTTTACCATGACAAATCCAGATCCATGGTAAGAAAGACAGGAAATATGAATTTATGCTGGCACTGTTAAAACAGCAACACCTTTTAGTTTCACAGGGACTAATTTGTGTGAGTCACTGGTGATGAAAAGGTTATGGTTGAAGGACCTGGTTCAATAACTATTGTATTTAGATGGAGCCTTTCCTGGGCTTTGGATCAAATTTCAATTTCTAACTTAAGGTATTTCTAAGTTAGAAGATATTTCAAATGCCTCTGGATTTCTTTTGATGTGTTGAATGTGTTCCAAAGTGGATAATGGTTCGAAAGAATGGCTTGTGCTTGACAGAGCGGACTTTAGAACCAGTACAACTTACCACTGTAAATCTTTGCTATAGGGAAGTCACAGTTAAAGCCAAACCTGATTATGACTGTAGGGACAGTAACACAAGGGAAGTACATTAGACCATTTTCTGTGATTAAAAAAACAGAGTGGTGGGTGCACGCTGGGCTGTGCATTAGTTTGGAAAGGTAATGTTTCAAGTTGTGGAACAAGCAAGAACAGGCTAAAGCACTTATTGTGAGCAGCTTGCTTAAACACAACATTAAGCTACACGGGAGGTCTGCTTAAATCACTTTGTTTAGCAAAAAAGCAACAATTAGAATTAGAAACAGTTTGCCTGTTAATGTCTAAAACTAATTTCCTGGCTGTGACTTCATGCCAGTATCTGTATCATATGAAAGACCTAAAATGAAACCTTGGTCAAAAAATCTAGAAAATATCCAGAAGTATGTTTGTATGTGACCCTGGCTTGTTTCCTTGCACTATCTGAACTTTTCCACCTCTTATTTTCAGGATAATCTGTGAAATGTCGCCCTCTGGTTATGCCTGGCTGTGAAGTTATGTTTTCTAGCAGCTGGTGAGTCCTGTAACTGTGCCGACTCTCTTCTTTAGTTGCCCCATGTAATGAGAGAACGCATGTTTGGAAATGTCATATCAAGTTAAGTACATTGGCTTCTCTTCCAACTGCTCCTTCCTCCAAGACATGTCAGATGCTGCTTGTAGGATTTTACTCTAGAGCACAGCCCCTGTCTTTACTCGGGCTGTGGCTGCCCCTGTGCTCACGAGGCTCAGCAAGCACAATTCTCTCCGAGCAGGGGTTCAGCGGGGTTTCTGTATTGCTCACAGCTTGTGCAGAGTGCAGCAACTCATTTACTCCCTGACTTGAGTTACTGTGATCCTATTATGTCCCAGCTGCATTCTTTACATCGACCGCCTATAAAGCACGGATTAATTTAAACTGGTAGTTTTGATTTTTAAAGCGCTTTATGCTATTAAGCTTGGCTCTGTTTGAAGATCATCTTCAGCCTTCACCTTCTGGGCATCTGTGGTTGGCCACGGTTCACTGCGTAATGACTCCCACCCACTTGCTCTAAATTGGGATGTACACTTTTATTTACTAGGGTGCAACCTGTTTTGTTTCTCACCTTTTTGAAAAAGCTTATTTTTATTTTTAGTGTGGAATGGAATTTGATTACTAACAACAGTGCTGTACCTTCTTTCCCTCCTTCTTTGAAGCAGTGTTTGACAGGAATCCAGCAAATGCTGTGTTAGTAATCTCTCTAATACATGTAGAGTTGCTCAGCAGCAATGCAGGACACTGTGCCTTTGGAGAGGGTCTGGGTAATAAGCCCTGCTCACCAGCACAGGAATGTAAGGGAGAACAGCTCTTCTCTGGAGGGCTTTAAGTACAGAAACCCATCTGGGGAGAGCATTTTGTGCTTAAAACAGTTGTATTCTAATCTTCCAGAACAGCCACATGTTCAAAGCATGAGCCTGTAACTGCAATACATATGTCAGACTGGGTGGCTTCTAGGACATCAGCGGTGATCTGTTCTTTCACTGCAGGAGTGGTTGCATCTCACAGACTGGTGAGACAGCTGATGCACCTTCCCCAAGAAGGCCAGTTAGAGCTCTGTTTAATAACCTGAAGGCTGGACTGACTGTCCTAACCTAACCCCCAGTGCTTGACAAGGAAGAGGCTGCTTCATAGTGGACCTTAAGAGAATGGCAGTCTTTTCACACCCATCTTCCTATCTGAAAAGCTCGTTTCTTTACAGATTAGCCCTCCCTCCCCCTTGCCCAAATATACCTGTGGAAACAATTATCTGTTTTAGGCCAGACAATGTAGTACTCTAAATGAAGCCAAAATGTATGGCTGTGGGGAGCATGTCTGATGAAGAGACCGACCGGGTTGAGAAGGTGGGAGATCAGCAGGTTACATAACGCATGAGGAGATGTTTCTGGGTCTCTCAGAAGAAACCCCTGTCCAAATAAGCAGTGTTTCCACAGGCTGGTTTGAGTCATAGAAACAGCTTATTTTGATGATGAAAATGTTCCATGTGGCCATCCTCCTAACTCGGAGTCTTTTCGTAGTACTAACATATGACCACATGACATAAGCCCAGCAGTTTAATTATGTTTTACATGGTTACCTCCTTGAAGCTTTTACTGCATTGCTTTTAAAGATTTTTTTTTTCTTATGGGGCGCTGTCATTCTGCTTTCTATGCTGGTCAGTTCTCTCTACTTTGCTCTACTTCTAATCTTACACCATGGCACCTCTCACATTATTTCAGGTGAGGACACTATTATAAAATGCTTCTGTGGTGGTGTCAACAAAATATTTTACGCCTTTCCTTCTGCATGACAGTCTTTATGGTCTGAGACTCTTCTCTGCTCCTTAAGGGAAATGCATATGGGACTGATCCTGGATTTGGAGCAGCTGCAGTTAATGCCAAACCCAGGGAGATGCAGCAGACACCCCTTGCTCAGGGATCTTGCAGAGTATGTTCTCAGTAGCTTCTCCATATTTTGTTTCTCATTCTCAGCCTTATTCCTCTACTGGCCTCAGTACCATCTCTTCCCTGCTGCTTCAGAAAAGGTTAAACTTTTTGGTTTATGCCCTCCCCTTACCTTAGGCCCTTGTTATTGCAATTTGTGGTGTGAGTTTCTTTTTCTCCCTAGAAGTGAATGAATCAGTTCTTGTGTCTTCTCCTAGTCCTGCTTAATGATGTCCTCTATCAAGGAAGCTAGGTTCTCAACAGTGGTTCTCCCAGGAAGGTAAGAACTTGGAGCACAGTGGTGGGACACTGCTCAGCGGGCTTATTAGGCGTCTGTCAGATGCCATCATTTGTGGTGGGTTTGGGCAGGCAGTTGTGTAACAGTGTGGTAGCAGTCTTCTGCCTGCCCCGCATTTGTCCCTCACTGCCAAGTTTTGGGTGGACCAGGCAGTGTCCGTGTGTCTGTCCCCACTCATTCTTCCCTTGTGTCTTTTTTTCCCCCCTCTTGTCTTTATAAACTGAGTCACTGGAGGACTAAACTGGGTGGCTTTATACACTTTGTCTTGCAATCTGGCAGCAAACAAGACAGTTATATTTCTGCCTGTCAATGAAGGGGGCAGGAACAGAGGGATACGATAAGCCGCACGCGCGTTTTCCTGAAGCGGGGTTGTGGGCAGTGTGTCTGATGAGGAGACTGGCGTGGGAGATCAGCAGGCTACATAATGCACAAGAAGAAAATGTTTAGCAAACATTAAAATAATGGGGAAGACCATCTATTTTCTTCCGCTTGCTACCACTGCCGGAGCTGCCGTTGCCCGCAGCCCCAGGAGCCTCAGCGGAGCCCTCTCAGCCCTGCCACGCACTTCGGTTGCCCCAGAGCAGAAGAGTAAGAGGTTAAGCAGGGAGCGGCACTGCAGTTTTGCCAGGCTAGTGGCTAACAGGGGAAGTGCTGTGAGGAGCGGAACAGGATTTCTTAGGGACGTCGCATAAATCCAGGATGCAATTTCAAACACCACAATTTCTCTGGTAGCGCTAGGTTGTACAAAAAGCATGTTTTTCTCCCTCCAGACTGGGGCCTCCAAAAGTACTTCTGTACATTTGAGCTCAATTTTGAGGCTATAAATGTACACTTGACCGTTCTTCCCCTGACAGACCCTGTGCCACCCCACTCTCCTGCAGCCTGGGGTGAAGAGCAGACCAGCGCAGAGATGCTGCAGCTTGTGGCGTGGGAGACGCGACTTGGAAACTTCTGCTCTAGACCACTTTGCAACATCACCGGATCAAACACTCTCCTTTTGCCTTCCTCACAGAGCTTTGCTAGGACTGCAGCAGCAGAGCGATATAAACCATTAGCACGCTGAACTAAAAGCAGAATCTTTCCATGCTACTCTATAAAATAGAGATGGTCATAACTGCACAGTACGAGGTGATATTTTAACAGCCCCCACCCCAAATACAAAGTTGTTGGTGCAGCTGATGTACAAATAAACTTCTATCCAAGACTGACTACCAAACTAAGTGGAAGTACTTAAGACTAAAGCCCTTCAAGGCAGAAAATATTTTGGTTTTGTTATGCAATTACACAGTGCGAAGGAAGATAGGGCCCTGGCCCAGGGTGTAAAGTTCAGTTTAGCATCATTGCGCCCAGTTAAAGTAGGCACTAATTAATCAGACCCACTGGGGTAGAAAGGATTCCCATGCATCACTTGAATCCAAGCTGCTGGGATAAGCAGGGACATCTTGGGAACACGGGACTTCCCTCTCAACCAGGATCAAACATGACCCTGTCACCCTCAGGGGGTGGAAGGCAAACTAGAATTGTTGTCAGCCCAGTAACTGCGGCGAGCCCTTGTATCTGCCTTGGTACGCCAAATACGCTGTAGAGAGAAGAGTGACTGAGATATTTGTCTAATGAAATGTTTTTATGCATCCACTTAAAAATACATAAAACGGAAAAGAAAGTAGAGTGCTCTGGCCTTGGGCTTCCTACGCAGAGGCAAGGTGAAAGAGCAGAAACGGAGAAATGTAATGAGTTAAATCACCTTCCAGGCTTGTACGCAAGTGCCAAACCTCTTCAAAACACAAGGCTCTCACAAACACCATTTATTCCAATACGATACACATCGCTAAATAAAATGAGTCACTATGAATGAATCAGATTGAACGGGAGCTCTTTATAAACTCAAAGCATATTGGGCAACAACTAAAACGCCTGCAAATATTCAGAGCACCGAGTAAGAATGAATTTATGCCAACTTGTAAAGAAGTATTTTTGTATCTTGCGACCAAATAATTATTTTGTGTCATATCACTGATGGAGATGAGACTAGAAGCTGTGAAGAGAGGATATGATTAGGAAAGCTAAGATCATGATATCGTTTGCTTTGGGAAAAGAGAAAAGCAGTTAGTATTTTATTACAGGGTAGCAATAACTACAGCTAGGCAGTAGCTGCATCCTCCTTTTGAAACTGCATTCTGTTCAAACAGCAATTACTGCAAATTTTTTTGGATTAGATGGCAAATGGGTGGCTAGGAAATTCTCAAAATAGCAGTCTGTAAATCCATTTCTAAAATGTGACTGACAATTAAGAAGCACCATTTTAACAGATGATTTTTTTTTTTAAATTAGGCATTACATAAAATAGAATAGGTCATTCTGTCTGGCTTAAACTATTTTGATTATTTTGTTAAATAAGGAAAGGGAATATTCAATTTAATATGTGCAAAAGCTAATATTTACATTGTTCAGTACATAGAGGCAGGATCACATTAAGAGAAGCTGAAAGAGGAAGAGAATAAACTGTTCTCAGGGCCCACTGTAGATAGAACAAATATTAATGGGCTTAAATTGTAGTAATGTAGAGTTAGGTAAGGTATTGGAAAAAATCTTTCTAATGATACAGCTAGAGAGGCATGGGAAGGGATAGCACAGGGAAGTCATGGAACTGCCCTCCCTGGAAAAGATTAACCCAATTCTTGCCAATGTTTATCTACAGTTGAACTGCTCTGGGACAGACTGTAACTATCTCTCCAAGTCCCTTCCAGCCCTGCTTTGCCACCTGACGATGCTGCTCTCAAGCTCTTCCTCAATCATTTGTTCATGCACATTCCCTTGTTGCTACCACATTGCATTGTAAAGGATACGCCGATCCCCAGAAACAATACCTGCCACTGAGAAACCAGGACGGAAAGGAAGAGATGAAACAGATTTGTCCTCTAAGTTAACTGCTCTCTCTTTTAATTTTTTTTTTCCATTACATGTATGAGAGTTTGAAAGAAACCAAGAAGAAACAGTGGACAGCACATACAGAGCAGACACTGGATAAAGGTGTGGTATGGGACCATCAGAATGCAATGATCCCACTCGGTGCAGGGACTTGTGAACTAGTATTACCCTGGAAAAGAAGAGGTAAGCACCAGGAGGGAGCTGGAAATTCAGATTACACTTTAGGTTGTGTGGTTACATAGAAAAACATTGTTTCCAAGAATTTTTAATTTAAACATTTCTTTTGCTGCAGTCCATGCATTAACAAGCCGATTGGATCTCCTACCTTGAATATCATCACTGCCCTCAGGGGAAAGGTAGAGAAAAGATTTTATCAGAAAAGATATTCATTTCCTATGCATTGTCATATACACACTTCTGCTAAAGACAAGGTCCTTCAGCTGCTCGCTGAAGTCAGCAATGCTTGTCAAACACAGCATGCTCTGTAGCAAACTCCACCGAGAGAAATGGCATTCACCCTTACCGATGTAGGAGAAGCAGGAGGGAAACATCACCAGCTGGATGGGTTAGGGATACCTCTGTGTTGAGAGACTGGGGTGAGCAGGACGTCCGCAGGGAGCAAGCAGTAAGGTCTAGTCCATCTTAGGTCTGTAGCTGTACGAAGACGACTCAGTGTCAGCTAGAGAATAGCGCTGTAGGCGACTGCAGGAGTAATTCCACCAAGCCACTGCGTCAGAAGACAGGGCTGGCTTAAAACTTATAAACAGCATACTTACTGGAAAGTTAAATCTGAGCATGTCCAGAAGTCTTAGGAAAAAAGAGAGGAAAGCCTAACTAAGTTAACACTTCAGCTGTTGAATAATTTGTTGGAGCAGAACCGGAGCAGATTTTTAGATCTGGCACATCGTGCTGGTTTGTATATTAGAAGCTTTCATTTTAAGTTGTGAGGGAGATGATGGCACTGAGAAATTACCTATCAACAACCTGTGCACATTCATATTATAAAAGTAGCGCAAGAGCGTGGCAGCCTGTGCAGAGGGCACGGTAGATGGTTCGAGTGGCGTGCACGGAGAACCAGCCAGGGAGCTTGCTGTCCACCGTGGTTAACCTCTCCATGGAACTCGAGCAGCACCCCTTGAGCACCATGTGCACGCTAAACCCGAAGCAGCTCTCCCCTCCCTGTGACTTCACCTGCTTTCAACAGAATAGCTCCTCAACCATCTCCCCTGTGGGGAACGTCTACTTTATCATCAGTTCTGCCATCTGTATTTTACAGGTAAAAATATTGTTGAAAACATTGTCTTGCTACATCTATGCAATAATCTGAAAGGAACTGAAAAGTGACCAAATGTATTAAGAGAATTAAAAGTTAGTCAGAATAAAGACAAAAAGACACTTTTCTGTCATTTGCCCACGATGTGCAGCACAGGCTGTTGCATTCACTGAAAGCCCTGACAAAGCCTTGAAATTCTAGAACAGAAGGCTGCCCCTCCTCCCCATGAATTACTTGGGCTTATTCCCAAGTACTTTTGAAATAACCGGTTTCGTGTATGATCTTACACACGTTAGCAAAGTTCTGCCAATCCTTCTATCAATTAACTACTAAGGACGACCTTCCTGTTTTTGTAGTAATACTATGATTTAGTCCATAGAATTGTCAATTACAAACCTCAGTATTTGCTCGCAGAGCACAGCCTAAGCCCCAAATCCCAAAGGCTAAAATGGTTCAAGCATTAAAGCAAGCATGGCAGAAGCAGAGTAAAATCTAATGAAAAAGTTTTAAGTTTCTTCTTATTTTCTCTTTGCGATATAGGCTACGCGTTCATTTTACCATCCAAAATTAATCTGTAAGCGATCAAAGCCACAGTTGAAACACAAGAACAAAGGATTTACCTAGTGAGTCATCAAAGTGCTTTATTTTATAAAGCCTTGCTCATGTTTGGAGTGTAATCTAAGCACTAACATACACAATAATGAGCCTTCCTTGCCCTGCCCAAATAAACAGTTTATCAACAAGAACGAGTGGCAAAACTGCTACACAGACAAAAAGAACGCTTTGCTGTAAATGTCTAAAATTGTCTAAAAATGTACACTTATTGGCCGCAATTAAATATTTACTCCAAGTATGTGTACCTCATTTTTACTTCAGGGTCTCCCTGTGGCCTCATACTTGAAGAAACCACAGCGTGCTTCAGCAAATGAAACCTGGGTGAGAACGCAGACAACTGGGGTACAGAGGGGGAGGACAGAAAAAAAACCCAACCAAGCCACAGTACCAACTTATTTAAATACATACAATACAAAAGTATACACATACATTACAGTGCTGCGGACATCACTAAGTCAAACGTAACAAAAAAATCCTGTCGGAAAGGTTGGGGAAAGGAGAAAAAAATTAGTACACAGCAATAGGGGATAGTATTGCCTTTGGCCGCTGAAGAGAGTGTAATGGGTTGCAATTGTATAGGCTCCTCTGGAGTAAACCACTACATGTTATGCACAGTCGCAGGCTTAACAGCACTGACATTAGTTACGGAGAAGGCATGCTGGCACTCCTGATTTGAGTTATAAACGATGACGGGGAGGGTGTGACTTCTCTTACGTTGCCTACAAAATCTAACAATTTCCATAAAGAAATTTTAAAGGCACAGCTTTAGCACAGTGTATAAGTAGATAAACTTTTAAGCATATGTAAATTTGTCTCTTTCAAGCATGGAGTCTTCCAGGGAAAAATACAAGAAGAGAAGAAATACAATGGTGTTGTTTAAAAATTTTAAACAGGTTAAACATGACCAGCACAGTTTTAGGCAATGTACTATACAATCAAACTTGAATAAATGGCAGGACAGGTCATTTTGATCCTAAAAGACGACCTTGGGAAAAATCCCTCTGAAATACCCTTTCTCATTTTATTGTAAAAGAGTCCATCACGGAGGTGAGCGAGACATTCACTTTAGTACACTACTGCACATTACACCTTGGAAGATGACAAATATTACTTCATTTGTACTGCAAAATAACTTTACATGTAAACTCAAAAGTCATATATTGTACACGGCTCTGAAATTCAGAAATATCCCTGCTTTCCTAATAATGTAAACAGTAAAATTCAGGGTTCATTTTTTGAGGGATAATCTATAATAAAATACCGCTGTTTCGACAGTACAACATAAGCATTTAAACTCCAAATTCCCAGTAAATTACAAGGGAATGGAATTTCTATCAGTGTGCACATCTTTCACAACGGGTGAAAGATGGAGCTACTATTGCCCAAAACTATGCACTTCTTCAGCTAAGCTTTTTTCCCCACTTGTAACATTATTAGTTCCTATATTGCAAGAATATAAAACAATTGAAAACTTCAGGTAACAAAGTGAAATAAGCAAAGTTTTCCCTTAACATAAGTTTACTGCAGCAAAAATGTACACATAGCATGAATTACGTTAGCTCTTCGTAAGATAAGAGACGCTGGCTCTCAGACATCTGAGAGGCTGAACTTCCTGATGCAATGTGCTGAAAAGAAGACAAAAATGGGAAAGGGAGAAAAAAAGACGAAAAAACCCCAACTGCTAGGAACCGAACAGGAAAAGCCTCCGGCACTGAGGGCTGTTGCATCTGGTTTTTTAAGGAGTGCCAGTGTGCAGGGTGTAAGTGTAACATTCGCAGTAAGGTTTTTATTATTATCATCACCACCATCATGAAGAATACTGTCATGTATCTTTAGTTCAAAAAATAAACTGATCCACAGTTTACAATTTGATATCGATATTGTAGATTTAACATGCATTTACTCTTCCCCACCCCCACCCCACACCTCTTTGCTCATTTATTCCGTTTCAGCTGGTAGCATCAGAGCATTACTGTCACAGTGCACTCTGAGTAAGCTGTTCTATTTATTTAATTTATTTTAAATTTTTTTTTTTTGCACACATAAAAGAGTCAGAAATAGCTAGAACTATGCTGGGAATATCAGGCAGCTGTTAAAGCGAGTACTCCACCCCACTTCAGTCATCTTTGCCAGCAGATGTAAACAAAGGGGTTGCTTTCCGCAAGATGAGCGCTTCTCTGAGTTCCTTTTTTTCCCTACACTTGTAGCCACTGCTGCTGTCCCCAGGTCTCGTGTCTGTCCTATGTAACATGATAGGTTACGTCAAGATGTTGGCAATAAAGTCCAAGAAGCGCTTTGAATACTGTTCGGGATTAACAGTTGAAATTTCTGCACCAGCCTATACAGAGAATTGGGAGAGGAGAGGAAAGAAGGAAGAGCCAGTGTTTTATTTGATGCTTTGTCACCAAGAGTCTTACTCAATGAATTTCATTTGCAGTCTTAGAGCCAGACACTATCAACAAAATTGTAACAGCCCTCAACCAGAATCTTACTGATGCATTTTTAGGCTTCATGTGAGTACAGTGATACTTGATACTCACCACCGTAACTGCGGGGCGTCCATCTTCCATTTCTGAATTGTATTCTCTTTACTTTCCTTAATTCTCTTTACTTTCATTGTATTTCAGTCTCCTATATAATTTCTACTGCATATGTAACCATGCTACCCACTGATTCATCAACAGATTCTGGTCTGTTGAGCAGCAGTGCCTTCATATAGAGAAGACTAAATTATCACACTCAGATCTGGTGTGTCAATACTTGTGTAATGTATATTGCTATCTGAAATGTATATTGCTATCTGAACGCTAAATAACCTGGTTTGGAATACATGGTAACAATGACTAACATTTTTTCAACATACATGCCTTTAAATCTGGACTCACTGAATAAGCTGTACAATTGCTATTTCAATGAAGTCAGGATTCCATTCACACTTTTATTCAAGGTTTTCAGAGCCTTAGCCTACATTTGTGTGTATATTTTTTCCGTTTTACAAAAGGGGAAAATTGCATGCATGCAATTAATGAACAAACTTCAGTGTCAGGTGGCTCAGGATATAGACAGCAAAATAAACAAAATGGTTGTATGAAAGTAATGTTCTGTAATAAGTTCTAATCGCAGTCAGCTTTAATAATCATAGCTGTTACTTACAATATGTTTCTACCCATTATTTAAGCGATAAGTGTGAGTTTTTAAAGTCTGCTACATTCAAAGTTCATTAATAATTGCCAGATAATGGCTGCATATGGTCTGCATCAACTTTCAGCTGCTCTGAGAGCAAAGAGAGTAATGAGACCATTGTTTTAGAGAGACAAAAAATACCTTCTACAGGCCTGTGCAGGGCTTATTGCTGAGCATTCCACATCACTCTCTACTGTAAACTAAAAGGCCCTGAGCGCTTTGCTTAAGACCTCCCACAATGCCCTCATCCTTTAGATACTTAGACAGAGAAAGGATTTTAGCCTCGTGAATGATTACGCTCTTTTTAAAAAAAGTTTAAGAAATTTGAACCTTAAATCACCACAGAAGTGATAATGGTAAACATAAACCATAATTCTGGAAGACTGGACTCCTTCACCACGTTTTTTTGGTGTCTGCTGCTAAGCAGCAATTTCAGTCAAAATAAAGAAATTGACGGCAGTCAAACAGAAGCCTTCACTGAATGGTGTCCAAGTATCTAATATGTACATTTTATGCTTAATTTTGCAAATGGTACTTTTTCTTTTTTTTAAGAAGTCTTGTAAAGTGAGCCACAGTATATGCTGAAGAATTAACTTTCAATGGGCTGCACCAAATAATGAAACTATCAGTAGGGCCCTGCATCTGAAATAACATTCACAACAGCTTTCACAGAGCTGTATACTAATACAGGTGTCTGGTGAACAGCTTTGTTTGCAAGAATAAGGTGCATCTCACAAATTGAGGACAAAGTTCTAAAAAGGCATCTCCCTAGAGTTCTTTACGGGTAAGAAAGCTATGCGTGCAGCTGAAAAGAGAGTTCCACTCTCAGTATGCAATGTGTAGCAGTTAATCTGTACTTTTATGTTACATATTAGACCAGAAAAAAACCTGAAAAAAAATCTGATCTATTTCCCCTTTCCCTAGATTTCCTGAACTGTGCACTAAACAACAAAAATGCAGCAGTATAAATAGAATCAGAGGAAAAAACCAACCCAGATACTTACCCCATGCTTTACCGTTTTTGCAGCATGGGCAGCTTTCTTTTTTGCATCATAATGAGTGAGAATGTCAATAATGGCCATAAAGTATACTTCCTTCCTAGGTGCATCTGCAAATGGCAAATACATGGCAGTAAGAATGACTTTTGAGACATCTTAATCACGACTCCTCCTTCCAACAAAGAAGACTTTATAATGCTCGATCAGTAAAGACAGGTTAATGTCAGTCAGGATCACAGATCTCTAAAGACCACAGGCTCAAGCCGTTCTTAATTGAGAGTTTAACTGCACTCCTATATAATGCAAAACCCTCTAAACAAGTGCAAAATAAACCACTGGCACACAGAAATAGGAATTATTGCTCACTTCAAGTAATGTGGATTTCACGTTTCTTTGTGGAAAAACTATGAAGTTTTATACGAAGGGTAATGCTTCTGTGTCAACAAACAAGATCACATTTTCTTTATGAATAAAAACATGTATTTATCCATGTAAATGCTTATGAAAAAAAGAAGATAACTTTCCTGTCTTGAGCAGCCAGGGGTAACTAGTTATACTTAGTTTTACATGCTAACATCAAACACAGCTTCAAGCTTCTTATACACTCCTTACAATAATTTTCTTAGCTGGAACACAGAAATCAGGTATGAAGGCACAAATTGTCAAAAAGCAACCAATGAAGTGAAATATAAGTTGGAATGCTGCTTTTCTCATTCTTTCTAGACTGTTTTTAACAGTGTTATCTTATCTGTCAGGAAAAGAACAATTATAGATACTAGATTTCCTGAAAGGGATGAAAAAAACCCCATGAATTAACTGGGAACTGCTGTATCTGAATAGCTAAGCCAGTATTTTGATATTGATTCGACTGTGTAGCAGGTTTATTATTTGACTGCATCCCCACACATCACAATATTTAAGAAATATGTTCGTAACAATGCTGAGCATTATAGGTGTCTTCTGTTTTCTGCTGCACCAAAGAGCAACTCGTTTTCCTCATTTCCTCTTCTGCAGAGTGAATTTATATTTTGCAGTTTAACTTTGCATTTAGGTGGTTGCAAAGACTTTAGGATTCTAGTGTAAGAATCAAAACATCTTAACATAAAAATATTTATTACTGCTTACTTTCATGGGATTTTATTCCATAAACATCAATAGCTGGATCAAATTCCCCCGGAGCCAAGGGCAGTGAGCTGTTCAGTGTGTTTCCTGGACTGTCTGGAGGGGTTCCAATGGGGTGAGTCCCATCACTTTCACCTTCCTCTTCTCCATCATTCTCTTCACACTCTACTTCCTCCTGTTCAGCTCTTTCAACATCATGAATTCCAACCAGCAAGCTGTAGTCCATGAGTTTTAACTGAGCAAGGAACTAGAAAATGATAATAAGCAATTTATCAATATCACTGAAAAATGTAAGCTCCACTTACAAACAGGAGAAGTTACATAAAGATGTCATCATCCGAGAAGAACAGGCACTTCTAAGAGGGAGCAAAAGGGAGGATTAAATGATAAAGCTAGCAGAGAGATACTTGAATTTATTAAGATGTACTTGCAACTTATATTATAAAAAAGCTGTAGCCCACTCTCCCAAAATCCTCAGGGAAAAAACATTTTTCCTGTAGCGAAGACCAGCGCCTGTACGAACCGATGACTGTCACTCCTGTCTTGTGTTTCAACTAGGGCTATCGCGGCACCGCTCAACGTCCAGACCAGCCTCTGTGCTACCCAGCGTGCAGCGTGCTACGACATGGCGCTAAATCTGCCCCTTCACTCGCTTTTAAGCCTTACTAAAGAATCGTGAAAAAGTGTTTAAATATTTTTGCAGTGGAAAGTCATGAAGTTTTACACCATTAAGACATGCAATGATGCTACATTCTCTTCACAGTCACAGGCTCACAATTTAAATCACGTAAGTGAAACACGAATATGAATGATCGGGTGGGTTTGAATAAAGACTGAGGATGGGAGTTTTTAGAAAATTGAAAGATGAATGCACTTTATGTATAGACAAAGTGTTATTTTAGTTGAGGGGAACAGGCTAAGGCAGAAAACTAAGAGAAGAGGATGGAAATAAGGAAGGTATAAAAGGAGGAAGATGGGATAAACAGTTGAAGGAGTGAGGGGTAGGTAGGGCAGAGCTGTGCTGCAGCCTCAAAGCAATACTGTGATTCTGAACTTGTGGAGACCTTGCTTATGGTATGCAGAGAAAGAGGCATTTGTTTCAGTTTTTAGAAACTCTAAATGGTTATAAAAAGGAAGTTAGAGCAGACCAGAGAAGATGGGATTTAAGCCACATCTTGGAATAGTGATAGTAATGAAAGAGATAACATACTAGGAAACTACAGTTTGTCAAAATCCTGATTCTGAGAAAAAAGAGGAATCAGAGATAACAAAGTAACTGTAAATTCAAGTGCTTGAAGAAATATTGTGAGATTGAGAAGAGGTTTTAAGAAGAAAGAAGAAATTGGTTTCTAATAATTTTGATATAATAAAGCAAAAGACTTCACAAGACTAGAAGAGATCTAAGTTTGACGGGATGATGTACAACGGTATACAAGAAGAACAGATGAGATTGGCCAAAGGCAATGGCGTGGAAGGACTCCAGGCATATCATTAGGTACTGGATAAACACCGAGACAGACAGGAGAAAAATCTACCAATAATCATACAAAAAAGCATGAAAGAGAACAGACTCTTGGGAAAAAGAGTGAACTGCACATTAGAAGAGAATGGCTTTTGGGAAAAAAGTGTGCTGCTGCTTCTGACAGCAAAGACAGATCAGGAAACTATCATCTAATCTAAAATGGAAAAAGTATTCTTATGTGCTCTTTCTCAGGACATTTTCAATGGAATGAGGAAGCAGGAAAATAGACAAGAAGACATCAAAACAGCAGTAATAGATATTTGTCTGTCTGAACACAGGAAGGGGATACACAGGAAGACATAAGACCCAATTACGAGAGAAATATAGTAACACAAATTACTTGATGACAAACAAGAATAGCTATAAAGTCACACAGTTTAGAATATTACTCCATAATAAGTTTAACTATAAATATTGTGTGATAAGATAAACATATATCAAGTGCTGTGCATTTCTCTTCATTGTAGAGAAATCTGAGTGTTTACACATTGGGTACAAACTGCATCCTATCAGTTATCTAACAAGGGCAGAAGGCCCAATAAAAGAAAAACAAGGTTAAAGAACAGCTTGCCATTGTTAAAACCAGGTGCCGGATCACTTCACAGTATTGGTTTACACGGATATTTAACAATTTCAAACCCATAAAAAATAGCCTCTCAAGACGTGATCTGGAATCTGCCATTATATTTACAATCCAGTAAATGATGTAGAGGATCACACACAATCCACTTTCTGGGGTAATAAAGTATCTTCCATGTTCACTGCACATACTTAAGATCTTGTCTGCAACCTACTTACTGTAAAAGCATTAGTCAGCAACAGCAGTACATGTTAGAAGAGCACGAAACTTAAACCCAAATAAACTTATCTCTAGAGCTGTGACATCAGCAGAGCAATTTTCAAGCACAATATTTTAACTGTAAAATTAACATTGATATTTCACAAGATATTTATGTTTACATAATTATAAACACCATAAATTTCTCATCATTATTATGATGGGAAATTAGAATTCCTCAAAACCAAATTATTGGGTAAATTCTAAATTTACAGTATTTTGGTTTGTGCAACTACTCAGATAAAGATCTAAAGAACTAGACAAGTCAATTCACAGAGCCATTTTGATATAAATAGCTGAAAGTCTTATTAAGTCACAGACACATTTTGCTATCAGGTCTCTTCCAACAAGGAAAACAGATTTTAGGCTCTGAGTACAGGGACTGCAAAATATTGTGTTTAGTGACAGTATTTTAAATTATAGAAACTATAGTCAAGCTGTGTGAACTAGTTAGCCCAATATTTATTTTCTTTTATGTGCTGAACTAAATAAGTTACAATAAAATATTACATTAAGTTCACATATTAACACTTTTCTATTATGTATTGACTATAGTTAGCCAATTACAAATTTATATGAGACGACTACATTAAGATAATGAGTCCAACTGCAGTATACAAATTACTGAAGCACTCTCCTGTCGCGATACTAAGGATGATTTAAAACTGGATGACTAATATGAAACAAATAGAACATGCATGGCTACGCATAGGGGATGCTGCATTCTCTGTTATGGACTACAGTCTGTGTACAGCCTCAGCTCTGGTGTACCTCCACCTGTAAAATACAACTAACAATACTCACCTCTCTCTTGGGGGCATTTGGAAGTACTAAGCTTGCAAAGCGCTTAAGTACTAAGTGGTACCATCATTTTAACATCACATCATCAGGGCAGGGACAATGTATGGCAACCAGCTATGGCAGCAAGCCATTTATCACATCAGCAAAAGCAGTGATCAACTCCTGAAAGTTTAAATTGTGTTTCATTTAAAACAGTCTTATAAACAAGAGTTTTCATTAATGAATTACAGGTAGGATTTCCTGGGCTACCCGTCATTTGCACACATTTTAATCACATATAACTGAACAGGCATATTCTTACCTCAACATCCTTTTTGAGTTTCTCAAGGAACATCTTTTTGTTATTTTCATCAATATGAATCTTTTGGCCATCGTTAATAAAATCATTGTCTTTGAACGTCGGCAGCTCTTTGGCCTAAAATAAACCAAAACTCCTGTAAGAGCGGGATTGCAAAGAGGCGTGCGGTGAAGCTGCTGGCCCGGCACGGTGTCCCTGCCGGCAGCGGTGCCTCCGGAGCTCCCCTGCGCTGGCAAGGGCACCACTGAGCCACCGCTCCGGGGGAAGCAGAGGCACCTCCATCGCACGCAGCTCTCCATAACTGCACCCACGGAGCCGTTTCCTTAGTTTATCCCTCCTGTAAATGGCCTAGAAGGTATACGTTTACTGGGCATGCAGCAAATGTAGCTAAGACAAAACCTCAGACTCAATACTTGATTTGCATCAAACACTGATTTGCATCGAGCTTCTTCCAAGATGTCGTTTGTCAAAGTGACTGGCAATAAGCGAAGTCGAAACACAATCTATACCTCGTAACAAAGTGCTACTGCACCAGATCTTATAGATGAAGTCAGATTGGATTGCATTTTACATCGCTACCGTGAATTTTTAGAAGTGTCTAAAACCACATAGTTATTTAAAAAGCATCAACTGAATATGAATTATGTAATGCTGCTTAGAAGTGGTGAATGCCAGAGAAGACCACGGCCTTTTAATAAGTAATTAAATATTCTCGATGTTGGAGCATTAGTTGATTATCTTCATCTTTAACTCTCCCATGAAGTGATTTTCAGTACTAAGACCCCTCAAACGTGCTCTGTTTTCAAAGGGCAGCGACTGGAAGTTTACTTAAAAAACCCAGCAAGCCAACAAAAAAAAGAGCAGTTCCCTCTGTGTATTTGCTCAAGCAAACTGGAAGAGCCTTAAAAAAATCGGCCCATTAAAAGCAATGAACAGTCCTTCTCCCTCTCCCACACCTTTAATCCATAGTAGGGAAGAACAAGTTTTCTCTACAAAGAAAATGTTGCAGAACAACTGAGTGCAACCCTCAATGACTATCAACTAATGGGTACTTTGAATAAAATAATTTCCCATTAATGTGAAAGTCCTCCCGCTAGGAATAAAAGGCATCAGCCTACTGGAAAGTCCTCCATAACTTTAACTAGTCAGACACGGCTTATCACCTTACTGGAGACAGTATTTACATAAAGTTTATTTTCTTCCTACAGAAAGAAATTTCCTAAGGGAAAGAATCTCAGAGGTTCTTTTCTCTGCTCCAAAATGTACATATTGGAAAGCACAGCATTAAAATGTGAGCACCACAGTAGACCCTGAAACGCCCTTATAGATCTTCACAATGGCCAAAAGCTCTTTTCGCTGTTGGGCTGTGCACAGAAGTGGCTGAAATACTCAGTTCCTCAACTGTCCAAATTTATTTTTTGGACCAGGAATTTATGAATTGCTCAAGATCCCACACTGCTGTTTTTGTTTAGAAAAGTGACCCTTCCCTTGCTCAAAAACACTTTAGCAATTAGTAACATTCCAATTGTTATGAATTCATGTTAAATCCATTGCATCCTGACACCTATGAACTCTGGAAAAAAATAAGGTCCGAGTCGGGATTCTCTGAATTATGACTGTGTTGCATCTAGAACATTCTGATATATTAAAATACCCTCTAATAGAGACTCTGTCTTTTAATTTAAAATAAAAGGAAGCTGGGATGGAGCTATAACCGTTCATCCATCCCAGCCTCCTTGCACGGAGGAGTCATCCTGCAGTGCTCTACTGCGTTACTTAAAGATGATGACAGACACTTCTTGAAGCTCACAATGAATTGTTTACTACAATACGACAGGACAGTGTGCGTCAATTTTCTTTCTGGCCTACTCAGTAAGTGGTTTAGGATGAAAATGAGTAGGGGAAACATCAGATAAGCATTCCAGACTAACAGCTGTAGAGATTATCATACACAATCGAGCAAACTGTCCCATGGACGAGGGCTAATTCTGTAGAGGCGGGACTGCGGATCCAGGGATGTTGCCAACACCAGAGGATGGAATCCAGTGCGTGGGATGCTTAAGAATGGAGAGGAGATTTGGATGAATTAATTTAAGATGAAACAATAACGAAAAGAATGCAGGAAACCAAGCCCCCTTCATTTCTAGCCCAAAGTCACAAAAAAAAAATCCTCAGATTATCTTTCCAGCCAGTATATCCAAGTTATTTATTAAACTAGGCAGAGGTTAAAGTGAAACAAACCCATTAACACCAAAAAAAAACCCCTATTGATGCTGTTTAAAGCTGGGGGGTGGGTAAATAGGAAGGATGTGCTTGTGGTTAAGACGCTGAGGTGCAGGTTCATCTCTAGGCTCTGCCACAGACTTCCTGCACAGCACGGCATCAGCCAGGCAGACCCCGCAGGCGGTGGGAGGGGGAAGCGCGCTTCTCCACTGAAGACAGCCCTATCTTCAGTAAAAATAAACTTCAATTACAAGCAATGTCTTTTTTGGAAGATGCTAGAGCTGATAAGCCAATCATGCAGGTGCCATACTCCACTTTAACCTTGTCTCTAAACCTATTTTTAATGAAAGTGATCTAGCAAAGCTGACACAGCCGCCTTTCTTGCCATCACAGTCATCACAAGACCCAAGGGGTATTTCCAAGGACATTCAGGGCCGTGAATCTGCTCTCCCAAAAAGCCAGACTCTTCCCTGCCTTCTGTGCAGGCTCCCCCGGTCCTCAATAATCCCTCTGAGGACTTCTATCTGAGGTCATTTTTCTTCACCCAAAGGCCTGTAGCTGTGAAAACTCGGCAAGTGCAGAACTGCATAAATAAAAAGCCAGTACCGAGGCATGCAAAGAAAAAGGAAGAAGAAAGAAAAGCAGTGGGTCCCATACAAGAAACTGAAGCTAAAAAGCTTGTGGTTGCCCTCACCACATTATTTGTAGTTACTTAACATTAATAATATAAGTGTTCATGTTGAAAAATCCCAATACGTACATTTTCTTTGTACAGACTGAAATAAATAAATACAAAGAAAACCACATTGTGGCAGTTTAAAACACTATGTGAATGAAAAAATTGAGACTTTGCTTTAATGAAATAACTGGTACGGTTAATTTTTAATGAAGTCTCAAATATTTCCAATGAAGCAAAATCCTTGTTGGAAAACGATTCGCCTAGAATGTAATTCATTATAATGAACATATTACTATCATTAAAGAACTAAATATTTTAAGAGCTGCACAGGAGATGAACATCTAACTACTTCCACTAAATTAGTAATAGGTTTTCTTTCTGAACCATCTCCATCGTTTTTAATCCTCTATTTAAAGATGCAAGAAGGGCACAACAGATTTTATAAATATGAAATATTTATTTATTAAAAAAAGCATGTTATTTGCACACTTCTGGTTTTCATTCCAAAGTTTGCCATGGCCACAGAGAATTGTAATGGCAGGAAGATTTCACTGCCTTTGAAAAGGCTGAAAAACAATGAAGATTTCTTTGACTAAGATGACAGAATATGTAAAGTCTGATTCAAAAAGTAAAATTATGGTGAAACAGCCCATTTACATTGTTTTTGAGAAAAAAAAATATCTTGACAGGTTAAGAAACGGCTGAAGTTTTATTTCTATATGAACATGGAAACAGTTTTTGCAGATTTCTTAGCACATCTCGATTTAGCATCCTATCCTAATGTGTTGAAATGAGTATTAGCAATTTTTTTTTCTAAAGTGATTTTTGTGCATCATGACTAAAAATAATGATCATGGCTAACATTAATGCTGACATTTTGGAAGAAGCTCACTAAAACAGCTGTAGGACATTTAAGTTTCAGAGTAAGTCTTGGACTGAAAAAGGAAAAAGACTAATTGTCTTCACAACCTGGCAGCAATTTCTCACCTAACAAAGGCAAAGATTAGGTTGTAGGAGAAATGTTGCATGGCAGTCTTGCTGTTTGTTTGGAACTAGCCACGAGTCATGTTATTGACACAGCTAATCACAGCAAAATTTGGCTTACAGTTTATAACTTTTGAAAATGGTATAAAACATCTGCCAAGAGTGGAGTTCCACACCCTGGGCTTCTTCCCACAGTGCATGGTTCACATGCACCTTTTTTAAAAAAAAATTAAATCAGTTAGATTAACTTTAGACTGACTGTGCTCAGCAGCATATATGGAAGGCAGTATTTTTAAAAAAGGGATATTATACTAAATATAGTTTGCAATAATTTGGCACAGGTGCTTTTGAACTGAATCGAAAGTCTGGAGTAGACTAGGTCCACAAGATGGAACAGTAACTACATCTTTCTTTGGAAGTCTGAAGATTGCAACTTCTTCCCTCCAGTAGTTACGGGAGCTGGGTCCAAACTTTTGTTGTACAATTTGCCTTGTCCTTGGCAGGGGTTTCTAACCAAATGAGGGTCTGCAGCTCCACTTGGCATCACAGGACTGTAAATGGCAACAGAAATAGAGCTGTAACCCCAAAATAGGGTTTGAGAGGGAACACTGGAATGGTTTTAGCCAGTATAACAGGCATTTTTGTAGGACAAAAAAATTGTGCAGGACATAGTAGATGGATTAGGAATTCAAACATGTACCAAAATAGTAACTATACATCTTTTCAATGCTCAGGGAAATGCATCCAGAATTATCCCTAGGGTTAATGTCTTCCTGCTGCAAAATGAACATGCAACATATAAAATGCAAGACAAAGTTCCCCTTTTATTTTTTTTAAAATTCTTTTAACATATGGAAAACAGACTTAAACAAAAAAAAACCCCAAACAAACAAAGGCAAACTAGTGATTTGTTTTGAAAAACAATAATGGGGTTGGTGTCATGTGAAGGCTAAATGCTGAAATAGGAATCTGAACTCTGAATGTCTATTCCTATCTTCGCAATGTATTGCAGTGTGATGTTCTGAAAGTTATAATCTCTGTATATGCAACCTTGAGATTCATTTCACAATGAAATCTGAGACATGCTTCACATGTCTCTTGTGTGAGAATGGCATATGAAGCAGACTGAAATCACTAAAAGTAAAAAAAATGCTGTTCTGAAATTAGCACTTTTAAAATAGCAGGAAAAATAGCTCAGATTTTGGGATGATCTACCTTGAATGAAGTTTTGCCTATCAACATCAAAACAAAAAAAATAATTCAAGACTGAGTAATCTTATTGTTATGCTCCTATACTAAAATCCTTTTTCATTTAGTTATAATTGCCCTCTCAGAAATCAGTTAATTACTATATGTTGTAATATATAACGTAGAAAGTAAAGCTAAGAAGTGACTTTTTACATCTAGCAGCATCTTCCAATCTAATTATCAGAGCTATATTTTGCATACAATTTAACTAAGATGTAACATAGCTGTCAACTACGGTAATTTTTTTTCCAAAAAACCCCCAACTTGAATAGAAAATTCTTTGTTCAAACATATTTACTGTAATTTTTCTGCATTTATCCTTATTTATGAAACAACACATACCACAGAGGTGGCAATGCAACTAGTTTTAGATTAATTTAAAAACATGTAATAATCTCTGAAATTGCTCAAGAAAGAATAAATACAGTGGGCTTCAGTTCAGTCAGGTTTTATTTTTCTTCCAATTTCCTTCCAGGTTGCTCACTCACAAGCAACATGCCTAAGTTCTTTATAAGTACAAGTAGACTCAGCTGTAACTGCTAATTTGATGTCATACTGCAAGCATAGCATAATTGTGAGCACGGAGACCACCAGGGGAGTTCTGCATTATCCTGGTTTCACTTAAGAGGGCAAAATTGTCCAAGGAATGAATAGAAAATGCCCACTATTACAATAATAAAAATAAAAATATAAAGAGGACTAAAGCCTAAAAAAAAAGAGCAGCTGTCAGAATTTGACAACTGTTGAAAGATACTGTTCTTTTAAAATTCAAGACATCTGTAAGTGCATGTTATGATACTTGTTGCCAAGAAATGATGCCTTTATTATTAAAAATATCACTTATAATGCAAATGAGAGGAAATATGTGTTAAGGAGAAATCTAAGGGATGGAGCTTGTCTCCGCGCTGATTATCACAAAATATTGAAATGACAGTTTCAGAGCTTCTCATCAATATGTTAGGATATTCAACAGTTGAAGACAGTCAAACAGGAGATAAACTGAAAACAGGACAGAAAAGTAGCATTCTCAAAGTCATTCCAGCTAGCTTTTCTTCTTAAAAACTGATTTAAAAAAAATGTTTGAATATTGATACCTATTTAAATTACAAAACTAAAGCAGAAAAATACTTTTTTTCCTGATTTCTTATTTTATAGTCCATTAAATCTTTCTGCATAATTGCCTCTTCTTTATTAACTGAGTAAATAATAAAAGAGTAGTTTGATAAGAAAAAGATTCCAGAACATCATAATTTTAGCCAAGTTTGTCATTTCACAGTAATTTATCTAAAATTTGCAGTCTGCATTAGAATGTGACTGAAAGACTTGCTCTTCTGTTTTCTGGCTTCCGCAGCTTTAAAAGAAGCTAACGTATTATGCTCGATATTCTGAAAACCATTTGATTACTTGAATATTGGCATTTGAAATTAAATATGAATTACTTAAAAGCCCATTTAAAAGCTATGGCATTGCCAGGCATTTTAGCCGTACATTTTAGCACCAAAAGCTTCCTGTCTTTTATTACTTTTCTGTTTTTCAGATGTGAATACAGCAGTATCCAAGCAGTGGATACCTTTATAGTAAGTAATGAAATGACGCTGCCATTAATTGAAATTCTATTATTATTAATGTCATTTCAGGGCGATATTAATAAATTGATGATTTAACTTGCCTCTGGCTAAAAATTAGCTAATAAGTTACTACACCGGCTAAGTATTTGAGATTGTCTGGTTTTGTTTAATCACTCAGAGCAATTTCTTCTAACATAGGAGATGCCAAAATCTCTTCAGAGCATGTGCTAAAATGTCCCCGTCCCCCGTCCCCCCCCCCTTTTCAAGCAAAAATTTTCCAGGCATTTTAACATCTTTAAAATTGGCCTAAGAGTCCCACAGAAGACCACAAACAAACAGTTGAAACGCTGACATCTACTTAAGAGAAAATGGAAGAGAAAAAAAATGCTACAGGGCTCTCACTTGCCAGTTATGAATAGTGGACCATTTCCATACTTATGTGCACACAGTCCTCAAGGCCCTAAAATCAGTGCCACATGTGCAGAGATACATCTCATGACAGCAGGTCTTTAGCACTGCTCAAAGTTTCAAAAACAAACTTTCCTTGTCTATTTGTATAAACACGCAACCCCCGTTTGATTTAAGCTTAAAAACTGTGCATCAGAAACACTTGAGTAGTTTAGATGGCAAACCACTGCAGTTCTAGTGCCTATTGCAGGACATTCAGATTGCAGTGACGATGAATGTTCTGAACGTCTACAACACAGACACGTGGTAGTGCGTTCCTCTGACCTTTTCAAATCAAACAGCAGACTCCAAAAATTAGACAAAAACATATAATAAGTAAAATATTGTTTTCCCCTTGCTTGAATCCCTAAGAGTCTTTCTTAAAGCGTTTGCAAAATGTTGCTCCCTCTATGAACTTAGAAGTCTGCCCAATTAATTCCCTTTCTTAGAAATGTTTGTTCTGAGTATTAGCTTCTGGCTTCCCTGTTGCACTGCATTGGCGTTTGAAGGGAACGATGAGTAACAGAAGGCTGTTCTAACAGCCTCAGACCGTCTGCTTGCAACATCAAAAAGCTTAGTGCAGTTCTATCTCCAAGAAATCAAAATCCTTTGAAAAGAAAATAATGTGTGAGATTTAAAATAGCAGAAGAATAATTTGGGGGACCAGGGTTTTTTTTTCACATTTCCTTCATAGAAGTACTCAAAATGAAAAGTGAGGTTTCAGATGTGTTGAAGGTGATAGAAATTTCTGTCATTGGCCTTACTGAAGTTATGATTTCATATTAAATTTAGAGAATAATTGTTGAATACAGTTATACAAAACGACAAAAATTTGTTTCAACTTAGCTATAATCAAGTTCAACAGTAATTTTGCTATGAACTTACATAGGAACAAAATTAAGGCACTGTTTCTTTGAGGTTCTCACTCAACATATTAACTACAGTATGTGTGCACTATTATTAATCTACTAATTATTATGAGACATATTCCTAAAACTGCTCAAAACCACTGCGCTAAATATCTGTATAGTATCAGCTCCTGTATAGCTGAATATACATAATATTGTTAAATTTTACATCACTATTCCAAGCATTAATGTTGCAAACTGAAGTAGTCCCATCCAAATAATTAGTCTTCCTCATTTCTATCAGATTATTTTAGTACTACCAGGGGAGGTTTTCAATGACACTAGGTATAGTTTGTAAGACACTGAAGGGTTAAAACCCCTGCTTTAAAAACACTCGAGTCATGCTACTAAACAAGAACAAAAATAGACCACAAGAAAAGAAGGGAGACCATTCAAGACATGATCTTGAGGGCCCAGTACAGCAAAAGAGAGCTAATGCCAACTATTTTAACTGCAGCTGGCTTTTGGGACATGGTAGTTGCCTAATGCTGGAAGAAGAATTGTTGAGTGTTCGGTCATACCTTAGGACGAAGTGGAAAAACTTTGCACAGAGTTTTTCATGCAGTGAGAACTGTAGGACTGACAGCTACTGTACGTCCCTTACTCCTTAGTGCAGTTGTGCGATCTGTAGAAGACTCAGAGAGGCAGGTATGGTACAACTAATGCTTAGGAGAAAAACAAATGATCTGAATGGAATTTGGGGACAACATAAAATGAAGTCTTTTAAGTGAATTGCTGAATGATCTTATGCTAATTCAGAAGGAATGTGCTTGGAAAAATTAAGAAAACAAGTGTCATGGGTTCCTAGACTTCACTGAAATTTGGAAGTCTAAGAAGTCTTAGATGATGGAGACTATGTTCCACCTTCAATTATCTGTAGAATCTGTAGACAAGCCTCTCCTAGAGTGCCATGAGGCTATTTCACTGAAAGCTCAGAGAAATGTTGATTTTGAGAACCTTAAATTTTCCAAACGAACTGAAGCTGGAGATGGAGAAAAACAAAGTGATCGATTTCCTTTTAGAGCAAAGTTTCAGCCTAGAATTTGAGGGAGACTGTCTCTCATTACAGCTACATATACATCTAAGTATGTCAGTTGCTTGCTCATTTATATGAGCTTCACATACCCAAAGGTTCTCACAATTCAAGGTTTGGTTCATCTTTGCATTCACTTTAGAAGTGGTGCCATGTCACATCATTCCATTCACTGACACTGGGTATCCAAAAACCTCAATATTAAAGAGCAAGAGAAAGAAGATGAAGAAGCAGGAGGGAAGAGAAGAAAGTCCTGATGTTTTCCTACCACAGGGCAGGCCCTGAAGAAACTAAGAAGAGACGAGAAAAAAGGAAAAGGAGGAGGTAGAGGATTGGCTCACTTACCTCTGAAATCTCAACACCATTGCAAACCAATATTCAAAGGTCTGCAGAAAATAGAGGAAAGATAAAGGAGGGAATAAGGTAGAACTCAAGAGGGGAGAATATGACAGAAAACAAAGAAAAGGGGCAGAACAGTGCTGGTTATGTTTGTCCTGAGACTAGCTAGCAGGTTAGATAACTGAAAAAGAAACAGAAATGCACCATACCTTTTCTTTGTCACTGGCTTCTCGAGCCACAGTAGAGCCCTGAAACAGAAAAAATGGATCTAAAAATGTGCATATGTCAGAAACTAATTTGAAAATGTTACGATAACAGGTCAAAAAGCGGATGAACTGCATCCTTCTGAACTTGAGAGCTGTTTTAAAGAAAGGTGATACAATAGGTAGAATGCCCAGGGCCGCTGAGCTGCTGCAATCACTTGAAGAAGATGTATCATGAGAGAAGAAAGATGGATTAAATCCTCAAATGCTCTACATCTATTGTCCTCCTGACTGCTGGCGCTTCCTCCTCAGGTCTCTTCCTCATTTTGAGACTATCATGCTGGAAGTTCAGTTTGCTTGGCAGACTTCTCATTTTTTTTTGTGCCAGTTTAGCGGTATGGTTATGGAATAGCCTATTCTATATAACTATTTGGACGAATGTAATACACATTTGAAAAGGATGTCACACAATATAAACACATAAAAATATTCAAAAGATCACAACGTACAAACGAGAACAAAGCACCTCACAGCAACATGAAGTCAAAAGAAGAGATGAAATCAACTGTGGATTCACAAGATTTACAGTGCTCGCCAAAGACATTTAGGATATTTATTTATAGCTTAAAACTAGTAGGCAATACAGTCCTAAGCTGAAGGTGACAAAAAAATGGCTGTATATATTTCCTTGCAAATTTCTTGGAGTAGGACCACACGTTTGTTCATACCCAGCGTTTGTTCATCACATAGTAGCACTGCAAGAAATAATAGCTATACATATAATAATTGGACATTGAAAGATGAGTAAATTAGCCGTATCGTTTGTTGGAAGGTGTTCATTGTGTAAAAAAGTGCTGGAGTGGAGTCATACTAGTTTAAAGAATGTGAGGATTACCAACCACATCTTTTTATACCATGTTATATTCTGTTTGCAGAGAGAAGCTTAGAAAACTTAGAAAGGATGGAGAGAAAAGATAAATAGGACAGTATGCCTTAGTTATTATGTATGGCCCAGCAAACAGGGATTTCATTGCATTATATTTTAACTGATAATAAAGCCTGGTAAAAGTCTGACAGTTTAGTTTACTGATGATACACCTTTTATGTTGCATTCTGTGCTCCAACAGACTATTGGGCATGAAAAAAGACCAGCTCAAAACCAAACTGGAGGGGAAAAAAGTGGATTAACAATAGTAAAAATTAGGGAGAGTGCCAAATTTGACATTGAAGTAATTTTAATAAAATGCCACAGTGACCAGGAAAATACCTTTGAAATCCTATGCTGACCTGTGGTCTCTTTTTCTTCGTATCTACATAGGTAAAGACTTGTGCTACAAGTGAGATCTAAGCTGGTGGCAAAAATACTCACATTGGAAAAAGAACTCTGAACCTACAACCACAGATGTTGTAGCAATGAAAATCAAGAAAAAGTTATTTATAATATATGCAGTGTCACTATAAATCTGCTCAGTGAAGGAGTTTGTTTTGAAGAATAATATGATATTGATGTTAAATTTAAATTGCAAGAGTTTATCTTTGAAGCAGTTCTGTCCAGCTGGACAAACTGAATAGAGTACAGAACTATTCACAGAGGTAAATAATAGCAAGAACTGTTGACACCAATGCTAAGAATGTACTGTATATCATTTATGCTTCTTTCTTTTGTGCTTTCATCGCTTTTTTAATGCATCTGGACATTATGATGCTCTAAAACAGGTACGGTTCTCTCAAAAAATACCTTTCTCAGGTAAGCTCTGCTGCCAATAATACTAAATACCAAAAAGTCAATTGTTGGCAATTTGGAAATCAGTTTTTATAAATCACATTCAGTCAACTAACTAACCAATTGCTAGGTAGATACTTGACAGTAGGAAAGGATGATGCAGTACGTAGCAATACAAATCTCTTAATATAGAAAGCTAAAAAAACATCTTAAAACAAGTTTGCAGATGCGCTTAGTGAATCCACACATAAAAATTAAATTTATTAGAAAGAAGTAAGTTTCTAAGGGGAGACTTTATGGAGGAAATTAAAATACAATCCCTTAGGAAGAAAGACTGAGACTACATTTTGGGCATTCATTGTAAGCACTGTGTATTAACTACTGGCAAAACTACAACGAGCAGATAAACCTTCTGAAAAAAAACCTAAAACACAACTTGTGGTAAAAGCAACAGATATTTCAGATATTTTGTTTTTTAAGAACCTTCTTTTTTTTACTTGAATTATTTAAAAAATATAGATTGAAATATGAAACTTTTGTAGTAGTGATGTACTTTTTTAACAGCATTTTATTGGTTTAAATGATGATGATATTCAGTTATTTTATAAAAGCCCTCTGCATAATCAGCTGTGGCTTTCCATAATGTTGATAAAAACCTATAGGAAGCAGAATTATTACTGTACTTGCGTGAAGGGTTTTACCTTTAACCATAAGTTACATTTAACAAATGTACTCGGTTAAATTGCTCCGTTTAAAAATTCACAATACAAATAAATTTGTACAATTTCTATAAAACCATCCTTCAGTTTTGCTAAACCTAGATGCAGAAGTAAACCAGTTAATGCTGGCTCTTACTTAACACAATTTTTAAATTAATTAAAATTCTGAGCAATATTCAAGCACCAGGATAATCTAACATTTATAGCAAAGATTTTCAGCTACTTTGTTAGATATTTCATCAGCAGTTATTTCTCACCTTTAAATCATATTTTCTATAAACAGATAAACGATGGCTGAACACATTTCTTGTAACAATCATATATACTTCAACTCCATCAACAGTAAGCCGGTACATGCCCAGAAACTGGGGAAGAAGTGTATTCCCATGACACTCCACAATAAACTGCAGGAGCAAAAGAAAAAACAGAAATGAGGATGGATATATATTATATAAACACATATCTTTATACATTTTTAAAGATAAAACACCCAGAGACAACACATCTATTTGCTGAGTATGTATTTATGTGGAGACAAAACTTCCAAAAATCATGCCAAAACCAAACCCCTTCATCAGGAGGTTATCCTGCTTCAAGGTCAGTGTTTAAACAAGAAAATCTTGAACTACTTAACTTATAACTCTTGACTTCTCTAAATGATCTCATAGCAGGCTCTATTTGACAGACCTTTCCACTTTTACGGTCCAAAAAGCACACCTAATGCAGGTAACATATTTGATACTGATGTCAAAAACCAGAAACATTTTTTCAAACATCACACCGCTGTACTCTGTTGTCCTAGATTGTATTTAATTTGTGTATTTCTCCATTCTCAATATTTGTTTATTATGATGAACATTTATGGTGCTGTCACCAGTGAGGGGTATTATTTATTATCACCAACTTTCTGTTAGTTGGCTGCATTTCAGGGTCAGTAGACTCGAGCAGTGAAGTGCAAGAACCCTGTATTTTTTTATTTATGAATCATTATATTTCCTTAAGGTCACCATATTCCATTACAAACGGGCTATTAACCTTGAAAAGATTTGCCACCTGCACCTGAAAACTGACTTTTTTTTTTTCCCAATCACTTGCCTTACAACTAATGGTTTGAAGTCTGATTGGAAAGACTACTGGAGGAAGCAGAAAAAGTACAGACTATAGTGATGATGAGAACGACTGAAGAATGACTATTTATTCTCAGAATAAAAATGCCCATACTGTATTAATCCTAAAACCAACTCAAACACATCCACTCATATTTTGCGGAAGCAAGGAAAAGTTAAGCCACAATGATGTAAACCAGGAAAGGACTCACCAGCTTTCCTCTTTCTGTTATTATCAAGTCTCAAACAGAAGAACTTGGGAGAAAAATTAAAAATTCAAGCTTCAAATAGGAAACATGAAAACTAACCAACAGTCAGCTTTTAAAGCAGATCAGCTTTTAAATATTTGTTAAATACTGAAGCTGCTGTTTCTTTTGAGCCAGAGCGACCTGGTTATTAGAAACACATTATTCTAAAATACAGGAGACTTTAGAACAAGTTAACTGAATAAGCCATTTGAATTGCTTAACAAAGGTAGTTAGCATTTGGTAACAAATAATATAACAAAACTCTTAGAACCCTGGAGATTTTGCAGTTTTGGGCTCCTCTGTTAATTTTAAGGAATTTCTCTCACTAACTTAATACTGGAATCTGCAGATACCGCATACGGCCTTTTTCCTTTTTTAAATGCCAAAATTAAAAATAGAAAGATTTAAAGAGTCCTGAAAACAATCCTGTCCAGCAAGAAACAAAGGGAATGTACAACAAAGATTGAAACTGTGGACTGCGAATTGAACATAACTGTGACTAACAACTCTGACACATGAGCTCTGTTGAATCTCGCTGGCATGGTTTGGGCTGTAACACCCCTTTCTGTCTGCTGTGTAGCTATACTGGAGGTGACAAGCCCCGAAGCAGAGAACACGTCTGTCGTCATGCCACAGTTGTGCCGCTTCACAGTGTAGCATTTTTAAGCTCAAACTGCCTATGAACGGGCAAAACACCTTAAGCTGCTGCAGAGGCTCAGTGAATGCAAATCAGAACCGTAGGAAGGAAGATGTTTGTATGCTCCAAAATACAAAGAAGCTTGACAGTAAAAGGCCACAAAAGCAATGTCAGTGCTGAGCAGTGCACAAAGATGGATCATTTTGCATCTAAGAAGCACTTCTGGTTTTAACAGATGCAGAAGTTGTAAGATGGAGTTCTTGAATGGAAGGATTTTCAATCATAGAGCTGTTATCAACCTCACAAAGCAGTTATAACGTGTTACAGAATCCATAGCTCATTCTGACCATCAGTAATTTCTCTTAAAGATCTGATCATAAAGTAAAATTGGAACTGTTAATGCTGAGGTTACAGAAAACTTCTTAAAAATACTAATCCTTTTTATCCAAACTGCATTGATTACTTTGTTATAAACATCAAGTACTTGCCCTATATCCTAACGGTAAGTAGCTTTCTAATGCTTTAGAAGGTGGGAAGGGTTGCTCTCACAAAGACGTTTACTGAGTGATTCCTTCTCTAAGTGAGAGGATTAGTTTCTGCAATGATGATAAAAATGAATCTAGTTTTCAAGAAGAGTTTAGTGCCACAGAATTTCAGGCCACTCAACTGTTGAATGGATCCATCCATTCCTAATCTTAAGGCTCCCAACCACAGAATTTGAATTCCCGTGGAGTAAAAGAAATACTATTATTCCAGTTTTCCATATGGGGACCTGAGATGCAGAAGCTTTGAAGTCACACAGAGAGTTTGCGCCTCATGAAGGAACAGCAGCTAAGACACTCACTGTAATAACATAAAATAAATCCTTTGGTTAGCAGTATACAACCCCCTCCCAAACTGTTCTGTATTACGTGACAAGGCAAAAAAGGCACTTAATGAGAGTTGCATAAGTCCTATTTATGAGTTAGGGTTAGCTATTTGCTGAGGCTGTTGTTTCATTTTAATATTTTGCAAACAAGCCTTCTGAAAGGGCAGAGCTACTAGCATGCAACCCAGGACATGAAAAGCTCTGCTAGTACTGCTCTTCACTTGATAAAAAGGGACTCGGCTGTGTTCTTGCCGACTTCTAAGAGACCTTCTCAAAGCAGACCATGTACTCCAACAGTTGTTTCTTACTCGCTGCTGACTGTGGCCACTCATACCATTGCAATTTAAAGAAATGCCTCTAAAATGATTTCAGTGTTTCCCATATCTTATCCTGATGGGGAGACAAAGGAAAGAGGGAAGAATGCCACTTGCTTTCAGCATCTACAAGGTTGGTCTAGAACTTCCTACCTTTGAAACTATCAATCCCCCATATCTGCATCACAGAGGAGGCAAAACGTGTCATCTGTTTGGGTGGGAGTCCAGCAGGACTTGCACTGGTGACTGTGGTTGGCAGATTTTCAATTTGTCCATCTTGATATAAATGAAGTAGCAATTTAGTCACCTCAAGGTGCTTTTTAGGAATGATTTCCTGAAGTTTCCCACTCACAGCTGGAATAAAAGTGAGCCTAGAAAATAAGCCGATACATGCTTAACAGGACTGCTAAATTTCAGTGAAAGAAAAGACCTTCACTCCTTTATGTTAACTCTTTCTAAAAAGAACATTAAAACAATTCTATCAAGCAGCCTTGCTAAATAAAACTGTAATACTTAGCTAATACATTTACAAATCCTTATATGCAGTAACAAAATCCATCTTTTAAAAAAAGAGTGTTATAATAAACACCCCATCATTTTTTGTTAATTCAGACAATTTTCATTTTTCTGCACAGCAGGACAATATTACCATTAACAAAATAAAGTATCATCATCAAGTTGACACATTTTATCAGCTGTGCAGCATAGTTTTCAAATATGTAATTTTCTGATCTCTCTTGAACCCCATGCTTAAAGCTGATAATTAATAAGAAATTCTTTATGACCCTATATTCTCATTATTTTTTGTCTAAATACAGCTTCAAGATTCCTTAATAAGAACAGAACTTTTCCTATCTTATTTTACATGAAAAATGAGATTCTTAGCTTCTTGCTTCCCCATAGTAATGCTAGTAAGATATCAGGATGACTAAAAGATAACATAGTTCATAGAATTTGTTGGCAAAGAAGTGATGCCATTTTGGGCTCTTTTTGGAAAAAACACAGGGTAAAATTCCTGTTTCTGCTACTTCTCCTTCTCCCCTTGGAGATAAGCTGTGGAATGATGACATCAGTGAAGACTAAATCCTGAGTTATATCTATCTCAGTTCTACATGAAAATTCAACATTCCTATTTCACAGGTAGCCCTATTTTGCAAACATTAATTCAGAAATACACAACATGCTTGTTCTCTGTTACCTCTTTATATATTATTTTCACTATTTTCTACATCGTGATTAAGGCAATCATGCTTGAATTATCAAATGCATATGTGACAAGCCTATACATTCATTAGGATACTTTCATTAAAGAAATTTAATGGCAAGCAATATAATTATTCAAAACATTTTGGACATTGTGAGGGACACGGAGTTGATACTCCTTTTTAGGGCTCAACTTTCTCTTTCAAATATTTTTGCCTGCGATCAGAAATATCCCCCACCAATGTATTGTGTGCATGCGTGTTGACAGGTGGAATCACTCCCCAAAAAGGAGGTTGAGAAATTGTCCAGAGTTATGTCATGTTTCAGAATATTCCAATGATTGCCATTTTCTTGAACCCTAATAATTTAATGGAAAATTATCCATTGGGGACTTATGTGAGACATCGAAAAGATTAATTAGCCAAATTACAGCACACAACAGAAAGTTACAGATTTTCAAGGTATATAAAGCTGTTTTCTTCTAGGAAGTCATGTAAGAAAGTAATTTCGTTCAAAGAAGTGTTCAATAAATGTACAAGTTTTCAGATACAAGCTCTGTGATTCACAGCCTTACATTTCATGCTGTTTCAGACCTGGGCCAGTGTTAATTTTACTTCCAAGTGCAACGTAATCTAAATGTCACCACCACGTGTGATTATCTAGGCTGCAGATCTGCTACCAGGAGCATTATACTTGGTACTGCTACAATCAAACGAGTCACTGGGTGTGCTGATTTCTCCTGACAGTGCCATACACAGCATCAATAGCCTATATATAAAATACAATAAATATATAGAAAATATCTGCTGATGAAACCCAGGGCTTAACAGAGCCAGTGCAGCCAGTCCACTCTGCCATTTTGTGTAGTTAGATATTTAGCTATGAAATTTCACATATTTCAGGGAAGATTTTTGATGTGTTTTTCAGTAACAGTTCCAGCCCGTGGTGGCATGGCCCTTTTGCATATTGACCTTTTGCAATTCCATCTAACGCTCATGGTAATGAGTTTCACATTTTCAGGGTAACCTCTCCTATAGGAAACAGTGGGCCCATGGATGCAGGTGGAACATAGACTGTTTGGATGAGAACACAAACATTCTCATCTCTACTTTTTCTGCTTCTCCTGTTTTTTCATATCAAAGCTGCTTTATAGGTCGGTTATCTTAGCACAGGGCAGAAGCCACGTTCTGTGCAACCTCTTGATTCCCACAAGGAATCGGCTGAAGGGCTTTTCTCAACTGTGCTTCTTCACAAACCTCCCATAAATCTTAACCTCTTACTACATTAGGACATACAGAGAGTCAGGGTCACTGTTACATGGTATGCATCCTTCTTAATGCACGTTTCTGTTTAGATAATAGTACTTTATATTGCCTTGATTTGCCTTTTTACCTACTCTTTCCCTTCCTTTTGTGATACATACAGATGCAACTCATGAAGAAATAGGGGGAACTAGAGGGATGCAAGCCATTGATAACCCATGCATGTAATGACATGGGTGGAGGATGACACAAACGTGACTGTAGCTCTGCTTTAGCAACCTACTGGTTTGATGTCAGCTCATCTCAGTGCAAATTCCTAGACACCTAGTCCCTACTTTCTTTTCTGGGGTATTCTCCAGCTTATGTCATCACCACTTCTGTGACAAAATTCCTTTTAGCCTACAGTACCCATTTTTCCATCTAGTTACGATTTTAATGTTTTCTCTTACCTCCTGCTTAATAACCTTGTGCTATTCCTTGATTCCTGTGCAGCCCTTAACCCCGCTCTCGGTGCAATTTCCCCGTTTTTCACCATATTGTCTGTTTTTTTCCTTTCGTTTGTCTTCCTGTTTCTTTCATATTTTTTTCCTCTCCAGAAACTAAGGTCATATTTTTCTTTCTGCTTTTGTTTTCTCCTTTATGCTGTTGTCTCCCCTTTTTAGCTCTTTCTATTCTTTCCTTTCTTCCCATTCACACCCCCACCACTCCGCTGTTTGCTGCCTCCAGTAAATGGGCAGTCTCTCTCTTTTACCACTATTCACTATTTCTGCCAGTTGCCAGGGAAACAAACAGGCAGTGCAATAGGTGTCAGTTCTACATACAATTACCTGTGTAGGGAAGAGAATGTGCAGTCAACAGGGACAGCCACCGATAGAAAATCTAAAGGGTACCCACACTCATGAGCAGTTTTACATTGGAAGGCTTGTATGCTAACAATTCCCTCTGTTCACCTGCTTTGAGATGGCTTCTCAATTTCTTTTCTTTACCGAAGTCACCTGGGTGTCAGCACTGAGGAATAATAAAACCCCTTTGAAGTCCATTTTAATGAAAAAAAAAAAAAAAAAAAAAAAAGGTGGGGAAAAGGTGTTGTTTTTTTCTGACACACTCAAGTTGCTTTCATTTTATTTTTAAAAATTTCCATCCTGCCTGTCATCTATTATCAAAGAGCACAGGATTCCACTTTTACATCAATTTACACCAATTTAATCTTTAAAGCAAGTTTAGCTCACTAGGAAGGACAGGGTGCCTTGATTCTGACATTTCAGAAACTAGAACATCTGCCTCCAGAATTTTACTCAACTGCCACTGATTTCTGCCCTTGAAAACTATATATGTAGTTTATAAATATCTACATATATACTCGTATCTACATTAGTATATTCTGTATTTTACGTAAATTACTCAATAATTTTTTTGCACAGGAAAATACATCCAAAATAAACATCTAAACATAGCTTGAATATATGCTGAAATGAAAAGTTTACCTTTAGGAGGAAACAGGGTATTATGTGTCCCTTAAACATAGGGTGAAATCCTGGCAACGCACTTATCGTCACAGATGACTTTGCTGAGCTCTTTTTTAACAATGCCAAAGGGATTGGTAGGTTTAACTCCGGTTTACTGGTCCACGCTCTTGGGGTCAGGAGCATAGATTTAAAACTAAACAGCACTAGATTTGGAGGTATTTCAAATGAATATTTGATTTTGTCCTCAAACACTATTTAAGTATTTGACGTGAACATGCTTGATTAACTTACACAATTTTAAATGGTCAAACTATGTCTGAGAGTAAGTAAGCCCATACAGCAAAGACTCTTCTAATATTTCAAAGTCTGACCCATTTGAGCATAATGATGGCTCGAGCGCATTTGACAAGTAAATGACGTTCAGCTGAAGTTACACCTCAGCTGAAGTAATGCTATGTAAGAGTAGCAAGAAGAGTTCTACTAACTGATGGTATAATGAAAATATAAGCAGCCCAAACCCATTGCAAATTATCATTAAAATGTGGCTAAAAAGCAGCATTTTACACTATGTATGAGAAAAGATTACAGTAGTTAAAAACTGGTTGGCACGGAAATTCACAGCGTAAGAACCTAGTATGTCATATATATTTGTATTTACCATATCACTTAGAAACCTAGCTGGTTCATGCTCTGGGCCATTTTGTCTCTAAATGTAAATGGAAAGCTGGTCCATGCATGATGGACTCTATAATCTAGCCATAATAACAAGATGCTTTGCCACTTTAAGCATGGAGAAAGACATGATTCCCCCCTATTTGTGTGGAAGTGGTGGGCTTAGTGGTTTTTTTTTGTTGTTTTTTTTTTTTTTTAAACTTCGTAAGAGAAAATAATGATCTCTACTGTTCCTACTCAGTACTAAAAGCGTCAGACTCATCTGATGAGTTGACAGAAAGCGTCAGTGTTTAGACTGATAGACTGAAGCGTTCACCATCTGTCTGAGGTTGTAGGCCTGACTGCCACTAAAAAGAAAAAGGCATCACATAAGACAGGGTAAACGAATGAATGCAACTCATAATTTGGTATAGCAACTATAATTTACAATTGTCAGGACTATTATTTACAATTCAACAGTTTTAATTTGGAATCGCTATCTATACTTACATGCTGTTTCTATAGTAACTTCTCCTGACACTCCTTCAAGCCTGGTTCACTTTTAGTTATTTACACATTTCTAGTATGTAGGCTTGCAATTTGATCTTTTTGGTTTTATTCTTGATAATTTTATTTTAAATAGTGGTAATAATACTGTAAACTGGGATGCATCTAACTTGGTTACTTTTGAAAAATGCCATGTGATATTGCAATAGAGCTCTACCCAGAAAGAAGAAAGCTAGTAACTCACCCAAACTAACTTATTTTATTTTCACTCCTAACAAGTTACTAGCCATTCTGTTTCCTGAAAATAACCTGATTTCTCTAAGGTGTACAGTCAAGTGCATTAAAACTGCAGTTAACTAAAACCCAGGCAACTAGACCTGGTATTTTTAGACTTACAAGTGTTTACAGGCTATGCACAATTCCTGCTCCTTTCATAAATACCTGAGTATACAGACTGTGTAACTGTAACCTCAGCTCCAAAAGAACAGCTCCAAAGAACAGATGGGCTATTGCACCTTCAGACAGATGGAGAGAGGAAGGACAGAAGGAACTGGATGGGTTGGTGGACTATACATCTCCATGACCTCCAGTTACTGATAAAACCTTTATTTCTACTTCCCAATGGCAGTCTACATGTCTCTTTCTAACCTTTTGGTGACTTTACAAAAAGATCATTGGTACTTGGATTTTGGAGGTGCTTATGGGAAAACTGCCCTGCTACATTTCTCTGCTGACCACACTAACTCCCAGACGCCTCATCGGTAGCTCGTAGTTCAAAAAGGAGCAAGGAGAAAGAGCTATTTTGCAAGTGCCAGAGAGGAAGACTATTGTGGTGAATGAAGAACATACTCAGTCTCTCACACTTCTAACTTGACATGGTCCCCTTCCCAGTATTCTTTTTTTAAAGATAGCCGCTCTCTTGTATTTATTGTTAAGCAGCCAAGGAGTCTTGGAAAACGTTTGATAAGGCTTGTTTGGTCCCTAAGCAAGGACAGAGGTATTTCCAAGGTCTAGAATGATTCTATCAGCTTGGAGCTGTTAGCCTTAATAAGGAAATAGGTGAGTAAATATCACGATTTAAATGAAACTCATTCAGAGCTTCAACCCGTGGAAGAAACCTGGAATGAATTTGTAGAGGGAAAAAAAAAGCCTGAGAGAGAAAGAGGAAAAAGATGATCTGTCATAAATGGCATGAATTTCACTCATAATCATAGAATCACAGAATGGTTAGAGTTGGAAGGGACTGTGAAGATTATTGAGTTCCAACCCCCCTGCCATGGGCAGAGACACCTTCCACTAGACCAGGTTTCCTGTCAGAAGTAACTGGAAGATAATTACTGCCCTCTTGGGCAGATGAAAGAGGGTGCAAGATACCAAGTGTTTACAAGTTACTGTTCATAATAGATACATGATCTAACTTCAGGTCCTTTGCGGGTATTAGATCTCTAGCAAGGGAGAAACAGTCTTCTAAAATTCACATGAATCACCTCCCTAGCCTTCATGTACCTGAGAAAGGTTATTCCTCCCAGGATGACCCCTGTGCTACGTAACTGGGTCTGAACACGTCTGCATGCTCCTCGCCTTGGAAGGCTGAACCTTTCTAAGAGCAGACCACACAGGGTATGATGGAAGGGCACTCCACTAGAAGCCCCAAACTCGTCCCAAACACAGTCACACCTGGGCTGTGAAGCAAACCTAACTGGGCCAGAAGTTTTCACATATGTGGTAAATGCTGCTGGTGATCAGTGAACTGAAATTGGAGAAAAAACAATAAGCAGACTTTTCCCTAAAAATCCCATATTTGCAGTACTTTTGTGTGTAATTACAATTAGCCTCTTCAACTGTAGCAACAATTACAATTAAGGAAGATACTGAGCAGTAAGATAGGTATGTAAATCAGTATAGGGAACTTGAGATCTACTCTATTGGCAGAAGAAAGTATGCCAAAATTAAACTGAACCTGAGAGAACTTGTTTTATTGACAAAGATTTCCACAGGAGTACCAGTGCAGCATCTGAAAAGCCTTGTACTACTGCAGCTAAGCCATCTGACAGAACCACAAAAAAAAAAAATCCATGCTACTGAATTAGACGGGTCTTGGACTGTCCTCTATGGTCTGTTCTAGTCAGAATGGAATAACTTGCATCCAAATTATTAAATTCTCCTCTGAAACAGGATGCTCATATTCAAAATACTAAGAAGAAGTAGTAGCTGGCCTGAGTTAATACCTTGAACCTTGCCCAGAATTATCTGGGAGACAGCTAACTGTCCCAAAGCAAAACCACAGTAGGGACCGTTAATGAGCTCCAGTGCCAATGGTTGTTATGTAGCATTGCACTGTTTTCTAGTCGAAATGTAGTCTAAGGCCAATCTGTGTGGGATGACTTGGTCAAGAGGATTATTTAAAACCTTCCCACCAGGACAATCGGTTCTCTAGACTTTGTCCAGCTGCCCGAGATAAGCTTCACTTGCCTGAAAAACATCTAGAGAAATGGGAGGACAAGCTGCTGTACCTAATGATTCCAAGCATTCAGTTTCCAGGAGCAACACGCAGGACACAGTATCAACCATCAGCAGAGTTAGCGGCAATTAATTTAGATTTTCTTTAATTAATTCAAACGATTTTGTTCTTCTAACAGCACATTACTGTAGATACTGAAATTAATTTATTTCATTAAAAAGTCCAATTATTAAGGTGTCTCTGTACTTGAGTTACTCAGCATTTACTACACTTTATAAAGTGCTCTGAACTTCTGAGACAAAAAGAAATACAAGTCATATCTTTATGAAACTTTTGGAGGCACCAATGAAAGCTTTCAGACTCAACCTATTTAAGATACTGAAGCAATAATATATAAGATGCTACTAAGTAAGTGTATGCTTCCATTCTTATATGGATGTTTTTCCAGTATAAAGTGAAATCAGATGCCTGGTACAGATAACTTTCAGATCATTATTCCTTGTACCCTAGCCTATTATGAACCCTGATGTTTGAAAGCATTAATGAAAAAAGATTCCAAATGATTAAGTTCATTCATGTTAGCACTGTCTTCACTGACACCCTTGAAAGGAGATGACTGTTTTGAAAAGCAGTATGACTTTTCAGCTGGATTAAGTCTCAAAATCTGGATCATTAATACTAGCTTCTAATGCCAAATATGAAGCGGACTAAAACTTTAATTCTGTTGCGCTGCTTCACAGATCAAAATCCTTTCAGATCAAAGCTAAAATTGTAAGTTTGAAAACTCTAATAAATAATAACCCCCAAATTACAATTAGATAATAGTTTGAAATTCATCTTTAGTAAAATTGTAATTAAAAGATTGTCTTGTGAACATTTCTGATAGTGACAATATTTATCTACGTTTAAACACACACGGTGGTCCTACATTTTATTTAAACAGAAGAACAACAAGCAGAGAGAGAAGAGAGTTTATATCTAACCCACTGAAGGCTTCCCAAGCTACTCTGGACTTGGAAGGAATTCAGAGATCTCCCTCCAACACAGGAAGAGCAGAGAGGGAGGCAGAAAGCAGCACCACAAAGATGGCTGGCAATACCTTCAATTCCAAGCCCCCCGAAATCATGCTTTTGCCTCCCTTCCACCTCAAAAGATGGCTTTAAAACTGGTTTTACAAAAGTAACAGTATTAAAAAAAAAATAAATAATCGTCTACCCAAGCGCTTTATATTCACCCAGTGTTGCTTTCAAACTGGAATTTGAGGTTCCTCTTATATATGGGTTGAAACTGCCAGAAAATTACTAAACATTGCAAGACAAAAAAATAAACCACCGAAAACAACAACAACAAAACCCACCAACTGTGAATATCCCGAAGTCTTAACCTGAAATTCCAACCCACAGAAGTGAGCAGGAAGATGGAAGGAAGGATAAACCCCCCTCCTTTTGGCTATCATATTTTAGATGATTTTTAGAGGCTTTTCTGATTAGTGCAGCTTTAGAGCTTATTCAAACAGATCTGGGGCTAAGAAAATTAGCACTGATTTTATTAAGGCTTCTCATGTTTCCCAAGTTCTGCTCCCCGCCCCGTGTCATCCACACAAATGATACACTAGCACTGTATGACAGCTATCAAGGCTGATTTGAGGGATCTCCAATATTCACTTTTGACTTTACTGTTGTTTATGGAAATTCACATTGGCAAAACCTGTTTCTTTATCAGCAGGATTTTTACATCATTTATACCCAATTTTTAATTTCTCACACAATACAACTTTTATTGTCTGAAATCTGTTGTAAGCAAAACACAGAACATTCAGTGATCAGAGCAGGACGAAAGAGGTGACCTGCACCATTCATATACCTGTACACAGACATCTCCCAGGCAGCCCAGGATAAAGCAGCTTCAAGCCTCAGACTAGCGGAAAGAAAGGGCATCTTCCTAGTAAGGCAAAGGAGCTTATGGCCTCCAAGTTAGTGTCTTTGTACCATGTAGACATGTCATTTTACTTAAAGCTAGCTTAGGTATTTAGGAGAGTGCAGCCTTGTGAATTGCAGACATATAACAAATTGCTCATGCAAAAGCGAAAAAGTTGGAAGCGACTCTTACTCCATAATTACTCATTTAAAACTTTTAACGCTCTAAAAAGATTGGCATTATAATATTTAAGAAAAGCTCCCACACCCTGATAATAATTAGTATATTACCTGATGGTATTTCTTCAGTATGTTGTGCATTTCTGCTACATCTTCACTTGTTATAGTTTTGATGATATATCTTTTGTCGTAAGATGTATGAAAGCGGGCACCGCTGCGCGCTTGGGAGTCATTGGCAAGGGGTGCACTTCTCGTCAATGAATTCTGTCAATTGATTTAAAACAAAAAGAGCATCATGTCAGAGAAAAATATGCAACTTTTAATTAGAACAAATATAAACCACTTACATTTATTTTAAAATCGTTTTCAATACACCTGCACCGAGCTGAATTCTGCAAAGCATGTAATCACAGACAGCATTATCCTGACAAATCACTTCAAAAATATTCTGAGAACAAAAGAATGTTTGGGGTAAGGTATTGACCATCAGTGGTTCAAAAGTCATTCTCAATGCTGAGTAATAATTTATTGCACTTTGTTATGTATACATTATCAGCTTTTGGGAAGAAACCATATAGTAATTGAAAATCCAAAAGGAACACCATATTACACCATAATAACTATAGAAGATTCATCCGTAGTAGAAGTAATGCTTTAAAAACAAGCAGGATTTGCTCTTGAGCCAGTGTGATCTGGTACATAAAGAAGATCACTGTTAGATTTCTGAGTGCTATACCAGAGCTACTCCAATGATTTCATATCTAGCATTAATCACGTAATATTACTGTATAGTTCCTCCTTTCATAAAACAGACCTGCCTTCCTGCAGACTCAATAGGGGAAGATTAGTTAACGACTGTATAGCAGTTAGAAGAAAAACTGCTAGAGATTAGTGATCATTTTTAGACTGAAGCTTGAGACTACTTGTGCTTCAACAGCAGCAAAAGAAGCCGCCTGCTTTTTTCAGATTTTTTTTTTGTATTTTTGTATTAGTATTCAGAGTAATTTTTTTATAATTAAACCCAGAAATAATAAATTAGACAAAGTATAACAACTTGCTTTTGGATGGAAACATCTTTCTTTACCGGTAAGAGTTTATACCAATTGTTATGTACTTGAATCACACCATTACATTTTTTTAATTAAACAACAACAGCAGTAGCACAGTCATGAGAAAACACAATGATGTTACACTCCCTGTATACTTCCACAAAAATGTACCATACTCTGAAAAGGTTAAACAAGTTAATCACAGACTGCTGGAACACTTCTCTGTTTATGAAATAAACTTGCAGTCCCCATTTGGTATATCCCTACTGGTAGCAAAAATCCCAGCTCCTGCTATTGCTCCTCGTTGTACCATACTGCACAAACAGCTGCTGCTAAATTGAAATATAATTTCCCCCTTCCACACTCACATTGCGTAATGTTCTCCCTGCCAGAAGATAAGCCATTTTCACAGAAAGTTTTAATAAAGTTTTGTATATAAATGTAAATGTTGCAGATTCCTAAACAGCAAAAGTTCAGCTCCAGCAGCTACAGGATATGACGTGTTTGCGTGGTTTGACAAGGCACCGTGAACTGAGTCACAAAACAGATTTACGCTTGAAGAATGATGATGCCTTCAGAAAGTAATTACAAATAGGCTCAGTCTACCATAACCAGGTACCAAACCCCCCAAAATTTATTTTTATAAGAGCTATGTCTTATTTGGAAGTTTTATCATTGATAAATCTGTTCACAAACTCTATGGACTTCAGCAGGAGCTAGACATGTAGATTCAACCCCAGTGACAGAAGGTCAGTAATTAATATGAAGTAATAACCTCAACCAAGAGATGAGGGCAACTGTAGCCCCAATTTAAGAAGACATTTGAACACATACAATTACGTCTCCGTATTTTGGAGACCCATTGACTTCAACAGACTTTAAGCATAGCTAAATCTTATCTCAAACGTGGGATGCTTTCTGAACTCAGTTTAATATGAAATAAAAACATTTTCCCACAAGGTTACTTTGTTCAACTGATACTCAGGAGTAGTAGGAATAACAGTAAATCACCTCAAAGCACACAGTTCTACAAGGTCTTATTAGAACAAAAACCTTAATTATGACATATAGAAGAAATAAATCTTTGTGCACTTCTCCCTTCATTTTTCTAGGCTTGTGCAATGAACTAGAATCACTACTAATACCTATGATAAAAAGTGATGTTTTTCTCCATTATCCTTTCTATTCTCCAAAGAAAGAAAGGATGTGGGTGCTTCCCTAATGTTTATAAATAAACAATTTTTCTAGCCTGATCAGAACAGAGCTTTAGGGACAATCACTGCAGACTCAGTTCCTTCTCTGCACTGGCTTTTGGACAGCCAATTTTAACACAATTGAGTCCTGATACACCATCACTTCACATGGCATTGAAGACACTAAGAAAGGAATTTAAGTATTACTGCAGTTTTCTTTATCTATTTTCAGATGTTAACTATTCAAATGAATTTCCCAGCACTCCATGTTTTTATGATGAAGTCTATTCAAGAGAACAGGTATCATAAACAGACTGAATTTTCTTAATGCTACACTTGATATCAGTACTTCATCAGTTTTCAAATTGGATCATAAATCAAATTAGTCTTAGAAACCATCCTCTGTAGAAACCCCCTCTATTATAGAGTCAGGACTTGGCTTTATTGCCGGGACATATATTTAATAGTTTAAGATGAAGAACTGATAATAGAAGTTTTTAAAAAATTGTGCAAATTCAGTTACCTTCATCACAAACTAGAAAATATGATGTAACATAAGGATTACTTTTAATTTTGAAAAATGCATGGGTAATCATTAGTGTATGTACTGAATTAAACTACTGCTAAGTTATTAGGCTGTAATTCAGTAAGCAATAATAAAGGCTAGTGGGTAATTATTTGTTATTGTTCCCAGCAGAAAAAGGTGCATTATACTGAGGTTAATTATTGCAATAAAGCAGTAACCAAAGTCTTTTGAATGTATTTTTCCCAGAGAACCCTAGTCTTCAAACTGTAAGCCATGTGGTATAAACCTTGAAAGCAATTAACCTGGGGGAGACTTAAGTTGTTTTGCTATAAAAAGTTGCAAAAAAGTGTACTTGCTAGTCTGCCACTGAACCTCTGAAGGCAAAGGGAAAGAGGGAAGATGGTAACAAGGACCTGAACTAGCATTATTCTCCAAAATTTCAAATACTCTCAGGTATATTTTAATATTCTTCACTATAAGACTTGACAGATTTGAGTGAAATTCAGACCTGGGAGTACTCAGTGTCTTGCTAGCAATGTCTTGACTGAGATACAACACATGGGAGATGCTTCTTCTCTGGACTTTTCAGTTGCTGAAGCTCAATTACTAATTCTGTGGCCAGAAAGGGACAAAAATAACCACTTTTGACTTCAAACCTTCCGAATGCTGTTCCTATAACCATGTGCTCTTTTAAAATCTGTCTTCTTTTGTCTTCATAAGCACTATTTGCACAGGAGGGCTATTCTAAGTGTTAGGCCTTCAAATAAAGTTCCTTCTGCTTTCCAGGAACCTCCTTTCATCCCATCGTTAACCAGGAAAATCTACTATATACGTATATTTATGTAGCAACCCATCAAAACAAACCTAAATTTATCCAGATTTTTCCCCCCATGATGGAATATAATACTTGATGCATTTAAAAATATGGACAGCATAAGCAATAAGAAATTCTGACTTAGAAAGAAATAACAGCTGCTACACCGAGAGAATGAATCAATTAGTACTCCTTTTATCATGCGTCTTTCATTACAGTTCAGGCTAAACAGAAAAAAAATATAGAAATTAGTCTGATTCAAATAGAAATTAATAAATTTAGTCATATTTTAAATCAACTGGAAGAAACCTCATAAAGTCACTGACTTTTTACTGATTCTTGATTTTTCCAACAATAGCTTTTTTCCTAATGGAAATGAGTTCTGCCTGATTGCTAACTATAATGACAAGTTAATTTGCAGATACAACTATCGCACCAAAAAATGTTGCTAACAGGAGAATATAATCCATCTGTAGATAATTATTTAGCACACACTTTACTGTTTCTTAATGCTTTAATGGGTTAGAAATGGCGATGCATTTATATTTTAGTAGATGGCTACTTTATTATTAGTTATCTGTATCAAGCTTAATTAAGAATGCATACAGCTATCATTTTACCACATGCATATTAATTTGTTAGAATAAACCAACCAACTTTATGCTAAGCAGCACCTCTACATACACGCACAGGTAACCCAAATGCCCTCTCTACAACACTCTGACTCTAATATTATTATTAGAGTTTAAGATCAGATGTTTAAGATAAAAACAACCTCTAATTAAATAACCTCTTTGACACTTTATTTTTACTAACTCTCCATTCCTGTGATAACTCTCTCAATATAATGCTCCCTTCAGATACAGAATGTTGTTCCTTTGAACTTGGAAGGAAGGTGGAACATTGAGGATATTGTTAATATTACTATTTGCTGTGCTTTATTTTGATACTTGCATAAGTTTATTAAATTAGTATGGTTTAAAAAGCTGGGAAAAAGTCTAATTACATCATATTGTGCTGATTATTAGTAACTGCATTCCCACTTTCTTGTGCTGATAAATGCATGGCTGAGTTTTGTCTGTGGACAGGTTTATTTGTAATGGTTAACCCTCACCTCTGTGAACAGAGAAAAGTTCAAAATCCTTCTAAAGTAAAGCTTCTAGGTATGATGCAAAGTATCTTACCTCTCAACTATACTAGTTATATATGCTTACAGTTAGAAATCAGTCTTCAATAAAATACATATGCTGTTGCCTGATCATGACAATGAGTTTTGAAATAAAAAGATGACAAAAATTTGCCTGCACTGATAAGTCATCATTAGCAAGTAAGATCAAGGAACAGCTTCACTGAAAGGATCAAACTAGAATAGTTTAAGGGCTTCAAAGAGGAAAAATATGGCTATTTAAAAATATTTTAGAAACACCAAGATCCTTCCTTTTTGATGTAGGTAAAGCTAACTTACATGTTTGACTCAACATTGTCAATCGAAGCATTTTGCACCCCATTGAACCCTGCCAAATACTAACAAATTAAAAGAACACATATTAGAGGTGAAGAGATTCTTTGTTGGAAAATGGTTTTTGTAAGTTAATACACAAAATGGCCAAGAAGGTCCTGCACTTAAGCCTCCTTAAAGCACAGCCACTAGCAAACCTATAACTGGTAAGAAATCTCAGACAAAAATATGAGTAACACCACATGTGACGTCCAATATGCACTTTACACCAAGTGTGTAAAGTGTGTGGGGTTTTCTCTTTTAAAATAAGATTTTAGACATACCTAGATAAATAAAAAAGTTTAACTTATTCTGAGGTTATCTAACCCAAGTTTTTAAGTCAATCATCTTTATCTTAATGCAGACAATAATAAGAAACATACAGTAGCGCTCATCAGGCAGACTGAAAACATGCATTTATTTGACTTATTCTGCTCCATAGTTCCGACTGCCATCAGACGCACTGTATAGACTTGTCTCTTACTGTCAAATGCAGTTTTGTGAGACAGTACATGGTAAAACACTCCTGTGATCCGGATGACTTTTGCAACAACACACAGACACATTTCAGTGATGATTTGTACAGAAATGGAGTAAAATAAGTTACACTACAGACATCTGTGCACAAATGCCTTGGAGGAAAAGCTGATTGAACCTGCCTAAAGTGAGCAGTGTAGGGCTCTCCCCTGCTCTCTTGTTCAGCAGTAAACTCAGCTGAGAGAGACCCATTGCCGTCCCCAGCTGCTGTATCTCCTTAGGTGAGGATGCTGTAGGGGACTGGGAAAGAAATAAAGAATGAAACTCAAGCATTCCCCTTTTCCAAAAGGAAAATATAAGCGGGGTTGAGGGAGGGGAAAGGAGAGACAGAGAGAGATAGATCATGGCAAATACCAGATTGAATTCCCTCTGGCTCTGCTTCTTAATTAGGGGAAGACTAAGTGGAATATGAACAGATGGGAAATGAGCCACTCCTCACTTAGCGCAGTTCTATGAGCCACAAAGCCAGAACAGGGAGGATATTCTTCAGATAGAGACAAAAAAAATACCCTCCAAAAGATACAGGTTTGATGATCTAACAATCTTTTTACCATCACTTACTGCTACTACAGAGCACTTCCATACTGTGGGAGGCACCAGTGGAGTACCCATCTACTTTGGAGCAGTAGTCATAATAAGTTAATAAAAATCACCTGTTTATACTATAGCATTAGTGAGCACAAAACTCAAAGAAAAGCGGGTCACAGTGCCCTGTTCCCTTCAGATTTTTCCAGCCTTCTCCACCTCTGCCACGGTGTGCCTCGGTCCTCTGGCACAACTAAAACATCTGTCAGCCACACATACCCTTGCTCTGCTTAACAACTTCGCTTAGCAACTCACTGCAAGTCTCCTGCTCCGAGTGCGTGTTCTGCCAATTCCCCATTCACTTCTCATTCGCGAAGTTTTAATCTTGTGCCTGCTGTTTTTTTGGTCTCAGGAGAAAGAAAAGGTTTTGTACTTTTAAAGTGTGAGTACTTTTATGAGGTCATTTAAAGACTATGCTAAATTACTTGTGTAATTACTTATTCAACTGAAGACACGTTTAACATGCCAAGCTCAGAGATACCTCTACTAGATAAATTTCTCTTTCATGTACCTCCCCCTCTCTCCCAAATAGTTTCCCTCTGAGAAATCACTGGCTGGAAGTCTCACTGCCCTTAAATACAAGAATATAAAAAATATTACCTATATTGCACTGAGTAGCAGAGAACCAGAAATACTCATCTGGTCTTCAGTGCTGAGATGCTACAAATCACAAAGAATTTGTCCCATACCACAGAATTAATTTCTGATAAAATAATAAAAATACAACTTTAAATATAAATAGGTAAAAGCTACACCACTTCCTAGTACTTCATTTCCCAAAGAGTTCTTGATAGAAAAAGCACACCTAAATTACATGCCCTCATTTCACCCAAGAACAGCATATTCTTTAGCAGATTAACTCATAGATTATTTAGTTTTACTACTGTCCCAATATCTTCCCTCAGGATCTCTTTCCCAAACTCTCAGCAATCTGCGCAGTTTTATTCCCTACAGTAAAAATATATTAGGTAAGGAAGAAGTTTTTCCACAGGTACTCTTCGGATCTGATCCACAATTCTTTGAAGTTCACAGGAGCTCTTCTGGAGCCTTCAACAGAATTTCATAAACTAGAATCCAACACAACCGCTACCCATCAGAAGCCATTTCAATCCACCCAGCCGTTCCTAAACTGAACTCCAATCTCTGCTTTTGGTCAAGGTACAACTTCCAGAAAGGCAGTCTTGATTTTTCCAACTTCAAAAGACCAAGATTCGCCACTGTAGTTTTTCTAGTATTTAATCATTTGTGTTGCTGAAAAGGTGAGTCTAACTTTGAATTTGAATTATTTCCTTTTCCAGTCATTCTTATTTATTCTTTCCTAGAGCATCTCATATTGTTTTTCTGCAAGGATACTCACATACTACATACTTCTCAATTCTAATTTTTGCAAGTGCAGCAGGTCAAACTCTGTCAATCCCACCACAAGGCGTTGTCTATGTCCTTAAATTCCTTTGATGCAATTTTACTGTATTTTTTCTATATCCACATTTTCAACATCCTTTTTTAAGATGACTAGCACCAAAACTATATATAGTATTAGCTTCAGGTATAAAATAAACAGATGTTAAAAAAAGTTAGAGCTCTTTCTGGTCTTATTTTATACCATCTAATTTATCCACTCAAGGGTGCAGTTACTGCTAGTCAGGAGCTCACAATAGTGCTACATTCCTGTCCTCTTTGACCTCTTGTTCCTTCTCAGAGCTACCACGTCCCCAAACACAGCCTTCCCCCCTCTGTAGTTCTACACTCCGTTTTATCCATATCACTATTCATCTGACCATATTAAAAGGCATCTCATTTGGACAGGCTCAGAATGCCAGGTGATCAAAGGGGCTTTTGTACAACATCCTTGTCTTTATCCCACTTGGCCATTTGGATAGATTTTGTACCTTCTGCAAGTTTTCACTACATGAAATGTCAATTGCTCACTGACAATTAAATTTTGATTGTTGTCATTTAATAATCTGTTATTTATATAGTTTTTATTTTTTATTATAAAGCCCCACAATAATTGGCATTTAAAAATCAAAGTCACAAAGTATCAAGCCAAATATTTTGTAAGAAGCATCCTCAAGGTCCTTAGAAGCCAGCAAAAACACCACCTAATGCTTTATCCTTTGGAAGTCTATTTTTACCTTGCACATTGGTCAAAAAAAAAAAAAAGCAGCCTATTGTAATTAAGTAACATTAATGATATTATTGAGAATGCTAGTTACACCAACACCAGATATCAAAAAAAGTAAACTGATTTCCAGAGAGACTCTGGTTGTTTCTAAGAGCAACAAGTTAAGCTGTTTGGAGCTATTTTCTCCAACTGAAACAATTTTTTGTGAGAAAACACATGGAGCACAGCCACTAAAGTACAGGAAAAGCTTGTCCCCCCCCTCCCTCCATAATTGCAAGCTATATTTATAACTGGCAAAGTATTGCCCTCCTCTTCAAAGACAAACTGCTGGTGAGGCTCTTCCTCCTCTGCCCACTTTGCTTAAAATGTTCACAGCACGGATATTTATCTCCACAGTGGGAGGCCAAGGATTAGCCACAGCCTCCAAGAGGGTGGAGAGATTTAAAGGTCAATTTAATTAGCTCATTCTAATCTCTTACACATCTAATGTAAATGTCATTGTTTCCTAACTGCTACTTTAGCAGACAAGATTATATTTTAAAAACTTTGAACACATGAACTATGTGTTGGATATAATACAAATACTTCATGTAACTAATCTAAAAAGGGAGCCTAATAAAAATTGTCATTGAGTCAGAGCTTTTCCTAAAAAAGAGAAAAAGGGCAATAGGAAAATTCTGGTGGTAAAACATGGAGAGCTTTAGAAGAACAGTAATCTTTCAAACTGACTGGCTTAACAGCTTCTCATTGATTTAAATCTTTCCCATTTTGCGATGTCTGGACAAAGGCAAACAACAGTTTCTGGTACTGTGATCTCATCCGAAAGTTGTGGAACACTAAAACGAGCTTCACAAGCCCAATGTATCCTAAAGACAAATCAGATCACATCCCAGGCTATTTAAGAGTGCCTCTGGGCAAGCTCTGCATGAACGAATAGGCGAAAACAAGTGCACAGATGATGCTCTGTGATGACTGAAATCATAGGTCAGTGGAAAAGCCTGGCAGTGGTTCATCGCTGTTAGAATTACGTACACACGGTCTGGCTGTTCTTCTGCGACAGCAGTTACAGTGGTGCTGCCTGGCCCAAGAACAGCTTCTCCTGAAGATAAGCTTGCAGCTGCCCCCAACCTGTTTTTGCTTTTTACAAGACCTCAGGAATGATGGATAAGGATGAATTAGAGTTGGATTACTGATTAAGAAGCATATCAGAGAGATATGCCATACAACTGGGCATTGATGCTCCAAGGTTTTTTTGCTGTAATTTGAAACAAACAGCCCACTTCTGGGATGGTGTTCAGGACAGTGTTTTGCCAGTGATTTCTAGAGAGAAGAAAGGCAAAGTGCTAGCATTGTAATGTAACAAAAGAAGCACCAAACCCAGAGACATCTGGTTTTGTCACAGGGCAAAGGGTTAGGGAAGGCCTAGGGGTCTACTTTGTATGCTGGCACCATGCATTCTACCACTGCCATTGAGCAGGTTCGTGTCTGGCAACACGGATGAGGAAACAAGATCAGCAGACACTGATCTCCAACACTGACACATGTTTAAGAAGTTTGGCATGTAGCAAAGCATACCTGACTGGTAACACGCTACAAGCACAGTCAGTGGTACCACCTTCTCTTGCCTTTGGCAGCTGTATGGACAATACTGCACAATGATTTCTTGTCAGCTCAAAAGCAGGGCTCTCAGAAGACTTATGGTGAATGCCATGGGGCCTCCAAAAGATGAGGACAGACCACCACTGGTCCTGGGGTGCACCTGTGAGTGCACCGTCAGTGCACTCATTGGGGACCTGTCAGTCCCTTCTGTGATCTCATTAAGATGTGGATGTACACACTCTGAACACCTATGAACATTTATAAGCAAATTGTATTCAGGGAGTGGTTACTGTGGTGAAAGACATCAAAAAAAGAAAGGCAAAACACCAACTTTTTCTTTTTTGCACTGAGCTATCCTTCCAGAAGAAAGGTTACGGGTTCCTTGACTTGTTTGAATGAGAGTTTAATGAATAAAACATGTGATTCTTTCCTAAATCAGGTTATCCTATTGAGACTGGAGGTCTGGATTTGGAGCTGTCTGCTTAAAGCATGTACTTGCTTTGGAAAGAGTTAGGGCTCTTTTTCTGGGAGCTTCTCTCCTTTAGCCCCGCAAAGCTTGGCTTGATGCCTCACTTTCAACGGCTGTCTCCGTAGGAGCTCAGGGAGCGCCTATCAGCTCACTGATTTGGTGTTGCCAGCACATGCTAAATTACTTTTTTCTACTTTGAATACCCAATTGTGAATGACACTTGGTTTAGGCAAGGAACTGCTGAAAGTAAGGCAAATTAAATGGTTTCTCTAAGGAAGACTAAGAGAAACCAGAGGTTAAAATTTCTGTTGCCATACATACAAAAGTTAAGTCCCACAGTCACTAAATTCTTATTTGGGCTCACACTTAAGGCACCAAATCCTAGAAAATAATATTCAGATTGCAAACATCATTTTTTACATGCTGGAAAGACCACAAATGCCACAGTACAGTACAGCTGGCTCAAAACCTAACTACCGCTACTGCCTATGCCCACGTCAAACAAGATGTCAGCAGTTCTGAACATCTTGGTGCCAGTGTCCAGTTGGGATCCACAAACCGTACACTCTGCTACAGGTACCTCATCTGACACAACTTTTCATGCACTGAGAGACTTATGGTGCTAAAATGACCAGCACAGGAATTTTCTTTTCAAGACAGTTCTTGCTTCCAGGATTTTTTATGCATTTTATTAAACATCCAATGAAAAGATCATGCCTTAGGAAGACAATCCAACTCCTAACACAGTTGTTGCCGAGATATTTACTGCTGACCTTGTTGTCTTTAGTTTGATGGTAGAGGTGGTTGTTCCTTCCCAAACCAAGGGCCAATAAATGGAGGCAAGAATTTCCGTGCAGAAGCACCAGCAGAGAGCAGTGATTGATATTTGTTTTTCTGAAGAAAGATACCATCTTAGACTGTAAAATAGTTTTGAAGCTCTTAATATGATGTCTTAAGATTGGATAATTCACACAAAATGAGCAAAAATATTCATAGATTGACAAGAATTTTGGTGATCTGAAGTTTAAATACTTGAAAAGAAAATTATATTAAAGGCTGTCTTCTGAAATATGAACTTAGAATTTGCATTATTTACCTGATGCCATATTAAGGTCTGGACTATAAATCCTTCTGTATAGAAAACTGCGAGAGACATCGAAACATAAGCAGACACCCATATCAGGAGAAGTGAAAGATACTGAGTTCATATGGTTTGTTATTACAGAAATTGCTTAAAAGCGGGAATTCTCAATTTTCATTTTACATTTCAATCTTTTCCATGGAAAAATACACACAATAATAATAATAATCTCTAAATTAAAGAACTTGTAGACCATCTGCTAAAAGTTCTTTATGAATTCTTTGTCCTGTACAGAGAACCTCTACAAACTGCTCCTGCAGACAGGCAAAGTCAAACCTGAGCATGTCTCCGATTACACTAAGTACTAAAACTTTAAGGAAAATCAGTTGTGCTCACCCCCATCCCCAGTAGAAGGCTCATTAGGTACACTGGGACATTGGTGCCCTCTGGTAAGAGCAACTCTATTTTACTGGGCAAGAACCCAGTCTCCCTCTTTTGCCTAGCAGAATCCAGATGTGGGATTCAGCAGTAACTTTAAGCAAGAGCAGATGTGCTGGAGCATAGTAAAGTAAGTTTCCCTTTCCAGAGGAACAGCAGCAGAAGCATTTGTAACTGTAGTAGATCCTATTTTTCTAGTTTGTTGGGGAGCATTAAGCTAGCTGCTTGCCTGTTAATCTCTCTTAATTTTGCAGTTTCCAGAAGCCATTCCTTTAATTCTTCTGACAGAATTGTACTCTTGGATTTTGTAAAATAAGAAATTATATCAACCAAGCTGAAAAGAAACTCTAAAGTTACCAGAGCTACCCCATATATTTTAGAAAAAAGAGGCCTTTCTGTAGCCTAAGCTTTGCAAAACCAGTATCTGAAGCTATGGGGGAACACTGAAATTGCAAATTATTTTAGGACTGTAGTGAGGGATTTACTTTACTACATTTGTTTTCTAATCCTTTTTTTTTCCTTTTCTGCTAGAAACTCTCAAATATTTTCTTGTCAATGTTAGGAGAATCTTAAAGAGTCAGGGGTTCTTTTTCAATGGAATAGAAGACACTAAAAAAATACAAGATCAAGATAATTTACCCTATCAAGGCAAAAATTCTCATTATTTAATGCTCTGGCTTGTGGAATTACTATGACACTTTTAAAAATTATCTTCAATCTGAGATCCATACGTACTTACTTGTAACATCCAACAGCACAAAACATAACAATAATCTCTTTCCCTTTGACAATTTGTAGTCTATATAAGTGGTTTTTCCACTGTTCAAATGCAACTTTGATTCATACTGACTAATCATCACCTCCCCTTTCTAAGAAAAAACAGCCAGGCCATTTTTTAATTTGATGCAATAAATATCTTAGCAATACGTGATTACCAAGAAGGAAGATTGGGGTCTGATGGAAGATTTTTTTTGACATAAGAACAAAGTTTCTTAACCTAGATTGAGGACTTAAGTTGTTCTAACAAGTTTCTATAGGCAACCTTTGAATAAAACTCAAGGTTTAACTAACTTCTTACTGTATTTTCCACATTGCTGTCCATAATAAAGAATGAAATCACCAAAAAAACCCCACTCAGTATCTCCAGGAAACTTTAATCCTAGTTCAGTACTAATCAAAACATTTCTCAGAGATGCCCAACCAGCTATGAAAGGCAGATAGATGTAGGACAGATTACCAAATATACCTCAAAAAAAGGAGCTGGTTTTCATCGTGTGAAGGGAGGGAGTCCATTATAGGAATCGCAATTGCCATTACTAGAAATGGCTTCCTGTAAGGCATGAACCATATACAACTTAAGGAAATCCCCTGACTCTGAAGTCGGACTGCTTGTAGGAAAAAACCTGTACTTTATGAGATCCCTCTTCAAGGATAAGAGGAGATCTCTGTAAGAGAAGATCCCTATACTAACCATTCTGTATGTGAACTAAGGCTACATGTTAAGCAGTCCACAAAATTAGTGTACAAAGTGAGTAACTCAAGGTCAACAATTAAAATCAGTATAGCCCAGTAATTAGAGCATACACTACCAAATTCTTTTCATGAAGCAGGATTTTTTTTGTCTTTCCTTATGAGTAAGCACTATCTGCCCTCTGGAACAACCCATCAAGGATATCTGCAAAACATTCTGAAAACAAAAACATTTAAAATGAATGTTCTTCCTGATTTAAACTGATGTGTCTGACTAATGAACAAGGTAATTGGGTTTATTTATCTAAACCAATCCTATCTTGCTCAATAATGGGAATGACATTGTTCGCAATTGATTAGGACTCCCTTCCTGTAAATCATTATGTAAGAAAAACTATCCAGAGAAAGTTATTTGCTATCTCTTCCATAAGCTTTCCCTCAGTTCAATACTGCACAGGCATTTTCCAATTCACGTGTGTCTGAGTATAAGACAATCATTTTAACCAATATTCATTGGAATAACTTCCTTGAAGACAGAGATTATCTGAAAATAAAGTATATACAGTGAGTCACCCTTTGTCAAATTAGATTATATTTTTAAATCACGGAGAGTAACATTAAAATGAAATAAACTCCTACTTTCAATAGGGATAATCCCTATCTTACACATGGGGTGTATTTATGTAAAAATAATTTAATTATTTTAAATTAATTAATATTAATTATTACAAATTCTTTTCATTATGTGCATTATTTAACTTTTAAAGTGTGTAAATGTAATTTAATTTTTAAAGTATGTTCAAAGTACATTACTACTTTGAGCATTTTTAAAAAAAAATTTTATCAGAACAGTCCAGTAGAATAAGAATTCAGAGTGATAAACTGCTTGGATTGAGCTAAAAAAGAATAGTGAACGCAGACATTGCCTTCCCTTGGGTCAAAATTAATATTAACTATCTTCTATTTTTCACTAAATATACTTGAAATGCTAAATAGCATTGAAGAATTTTTTCTAAGTACGACATAATTTTGTTGAATCAAAACCCAGGATGTGGTTGCATTTTCTTATTTTGGATTGTTGTTTGGTTACATTGTCAAAAACCGCAAAACACGTAGCTACAAAGAAGTATTTTTTTTTAATATGAAAATATGGACATTTTATTTAGCAACTATCCTTTAACATTTTTTTATCACTGTTATCATTAATAAATCCAACGAGCAGTATAACATAGTTACAACAGGAATTTCTGTTGTAGAACAGTAGTGGAGATGAAAACATTTCACAGGGCTGTGGAATGCAGCATTTTTGATTATGCTAAGTTTGCCATTTTTAACTAATGACAGCATCTTGCCTTCTAATACATTTACTGAAATATAACTTGGATTGCCTAGTAGTGTCATCACCCCATCTTCTAAAAGATATCAAGTATGAGCTGACACAATAATTTTAAGTTTAGGACCAATCACATGTTCTTCCTTTTTGACACACCGATCCTTTCCCTTTGTCAAGAAAAAGGAGATCTTCATACAAAGGGATCAAATAACTTCCCAAATAATAGGACCCTCTTTGGTCCATCAGGAAAATTGAACCAGGAATACAATTTGATATAACTATGTTAACTGTTGGCCTGAGTCTTGGTGCATTTCCTCTAAAACAGTTCTTCAGTGAACAGGGTAATGAAAAATCATGCGATAGGATCATGACAGCTCTACCAAAAGAAATCAACCCAACCCAACCCTCTTCTCCACCTACTGGCAAAACGTCTTACCAAAGCTACAGTGGCCATATATCGAGATCCATAACCTGATCTCCATCTACATTGCTGCAAGCGTGTTTTAACCCACCTACACCTTTTTAATACATTGCCTGCTATTGAAAAGGGGAAAATCGGTAAAGGGGATAGTTGAAGGACTTAGGTGTAGATTTCGGCTGCAGTATTCAGTCTGCTCTATGTAGCATGAATGGGAGTGTTGGGACAAACACACTTTGTTCAATTTCTTTAGCTACTTGAAACTGTTTATTAAATACCTTCTCCTAATATATCTCAGTGACAGGCTACAAACACAGTTGCAGCCCACATCAAAATAGTTTAAAAGAGCAAAAGAGCACGCCCGGAAGCGGCGCTGGGTTACGCAGCAAGTGCTCCTTAGGACAGGACATCTCACAGTGTGACTGCAGAAGGAATTGTCCCTGTGACTGAAATAGTGTGCATTAGGAGCAGCTAATGGAAAAGGGAATGTCAGTGAGTATTGGCAAATCAGACTGAAGCAGAGTTCAAGAACTTTCTTCTGCAAAGACAGAAAGAGGCTTTGACTGCAAGGAACAACCCTGCCAAATCGAGAGCGATTCCTTGTTTTGCTGTATCTGCTCTATGCAAGCTATTTTTTTCCAGATCCTCTTAACAACGGAAATGGAGACATAATGAAGCAGTGTGAAGTTGGCGGGCCACAGGTCACTCTTTGCTAAACAAAAAGAGCATGAAAAAAAAAAGGCTGCGGTCGTTTCAGAAAACACATCTCACATAGACACACCACAGAAGCAACTGTTATCTAAGCGACCCAGCTGAATATAGCATCTCTTGTCAGTGGTGTCCAGACATTATTTTTTCCTCATTTCTCATTACTAGAGGTATCACCCCATAGTTTCAATAACATGGCTTATGACTGGGAGGTACTCTAATAGGAAACAAGGAGGACTAAAGATAGCAGGAGGGTAGGAACCAAAAAGCAGTTAGGGCAGGCAAAGCGGTGACATAGAGATGTTCTGCTTGCAGGTGCGGGAAGGAGTAGAAAGAATGTTGTCTTTTTCTCTTAGTTTTCCTCCAACTTGAACAAAAATAAAAGAACTTCACTTCATCACATTGGCCTGTTTGTTCACAACTGCAGCATTACTAACCTTTAAAATCTGTATACACCACCACTTAAGGTGTTTTGAAAATGAACTTACCTGAAAGTCTTGATCATCAATTCCAAACCTCTCTCTTAGATTACGGAAAACCATTGGACAATATTCCTTAAATTTGAAATGACTTGGCATGTTTTCTCTGAAAGAATATAAAACCAAATCAATTTCATTCACCTGCATATGCAATAAGTAACTCTAGAGTATTCTGTCTGCATTCATACAAAGCAGAGGATAAGGAGATTTACAATCTCTACTCTAATGCTTTCTTTTTTTCAATAAGACTTGGTCTCATCCTGTTCTTTTCTTTTTTTTTTACAATGTTTAATAAATTTATACATATTTGTCTCTAACAAGCTACAACATAACTGGATAAAATAAACATGAACCTTATTTTGCTAACTTTGGAACCTGGACTCAAAAGCAGAAAAGGATGTTTTCCCATTGCCCTAAAATTACTCCAAAGGTGAAATCTTAGATTGGATTACATGAGAATTACTATACCATCTGTGACACCAGAAAGTACTGACAGTGCCAAGGCTTCAAGAAAAGCGGACTCATTCAGTACAGGGCTAATTTTAATATTCTGGTGTTAATTTCAGACTTACACGTGAGAAAAGTTATTTCGACCTTTGCCACAGAACAGAAGATCCAAAGTAGCAGAATTCTTCCTTTTTCCAAATATATTCTTGAATAAAATTCAGGTTATACACAAAACAGCATCAATAGTTTTGTTTGTCTGTACATACTGTTCACAGACCATTTTATTTTTAAGAGACACAGATATTACATGAAATTATCTTAATACTTTTGGAGCTTCTATATAATTGGTATGAACTCCTATTATGGATTATAAAAAGCTGAACAGTATTCAGCTTTGATATATGCTTAAAATTCTCATTCTTGTTCAAATATTTCATTCAATAAAACGTACATGCACATGAATTTAAGTTTTTAAAAATACCCAAATAAATGCTTATATCAGCCATAAATACCAAGAAAGGATCACCTTCAATATGTAAGATACTCATAAGGCAATAATAAACCATATGGAGGAAAAAATACTACCCAGCAGCCCCTGCTGTTGCTTTTCAGAACAGCACAGATGGTTATGTTTATCGCAGGATTAACTTAATCATCAAAACTTCAGTCCCATCAACTGAAAAATAACAGAGTTCATAGTACTTCATAAAAATATCACTGCCACTATCCACTTCTACAAAGAATTCTTACTTGTACTTACTTGTTGAAAAGGTGATTGTCCACCTTTATCTTTGAGTATGCTTTGAAATCATCTGGCATCAACATAACGGGGATTTGAACATGGCTCAGTTCATTGATCTAGAGAAAACAGAATATATTTAGTTGCTGATGTCTTTGCAAAGATGCTGCATGTGTCTTAATTACAAAAATGTTATTCAGTCTTCTGTTTCTTGCATATATGTCCTGGGAGCAAATGTAAGTAGAAGAAAAATTCACAAGCAGATTTATTCTTTCCAGATTAAATGCAATTACAAGATAGACACCTTGGAAAAGAAGAAACAGCATTCCATATTCATACTAGTTTCAGAAAAAAAAAGCGCTTCAAAGCACACCTGGAGTGAACTTTTTATAGAAGGTCAACGAGGATGCCAGCAAAAGTCTTTAATGCCAACACACTGTTCTTGTTTCGTCAAGTGAGCTACGCTCTCCAAAGATAACTCAAATTCTATATTTCAAACAACTCTACCTTTGCAGTTTATGAACTAGTCTTACATGTCTGTGTCTTGAACTACATAGTGAAAATAAAATGAGATTTTGCTCACATGCTCAGCAAGCAGAGAGGCTTGTTTCTTCCAATAGCACAGACCTCAGCTGAGTTTTTGCAAGTCACAGCATTCAGGCATTTTTTTTTTGATTGTTCAAGTCGGACAAACTATTTAAATAGCTACATTTTTGCTTAGAAAGAGGTGCAGAAGTAACTTCTAAGTTTGTCCTTATTTAGTTATATTTATGAGGACCGTCTATTCTTTCTAGTTTTGAAATAAATAGTCTTCTCAAGATTAGAACTTCTAATATATATTTGAAATCCATTTCTGGCCACTTCTTTATGATAAAATGTAGACAACTTTACCATTACCTAGGTTGTAGGCTTGTTTTTATTATTGCATGTATCAATGTACCCTTACTTTAGTAAATTTTAACTAAAACACGATAAACATAAAAGAGAGAATTGTAAGCTTGCAATGGTGCTTTCAAACCACGAATGAGATATCCATTACAACAAGTCACCGAATACCCATGACATACATTTTACCTATGTTCTCATGGTGCCTCTACACCCTTGTCACGCATTTCGATTTACCCAGTCAAATATTTTTGCTCATGCAGAGCACATTTTACTTCAGCCGTTTTCTACATGGCTTAGGGTGTATTCACCCTACGTGAATACAAATGCACACAGGGTGGATATAGCAATCCAGGGGTGCTCCCCTGCTCTTAGCAATGCTTATCCAACACTGTTTCCCAACTGGTAAGCTGTTAGTTGCCTGTAAATGCTATCCCGCTTAAGAGAGGCTTTTGGAAAAACCTTCACCGAAGCAGCTATAGGTTATAAATATTGGAGGAAAAAAAATGCACTCACTGCAAGCATGACCTTTTGCAGAACTGAAGTTAAACAAAATAACAAAACAGTGAGGAGCTAGCTATTAAACAGAGGAAAGCAACCAACGCATGCAGGCAGGTCTGGCGGCCTCGTCACTTTTCAGTACTTTCAAGTCCCAGTAATGTTCCCTGCCATGTCTCATTTTTATTATTCAGATCACTGCAGCCCACATGAAAACTGATAAAATCTGTTGAATTTACTTTACAGAATGCTTCTTTGGAAAGCTGTGAAAAGCTCTAGATAGAGGCATGGCAGTTATATAGCAGAGTGGAGAAAGGAAACATAAAGATGTTTGGGATGGGCTGAACGTGCTTTGCTCCTTGGAGTTGTAGGGAGACCACTCTTTCCTCCTTCCAAAGGGAGAGAAAGAAGAAACTCCAGTAAATTTTTGAAAACACAGCTGTACAAACCTAATAAATCATGCTGACACCTCATTAAATACAACATAAAATAACAAAACGTTGATCGAAAAATCACTACATCTAACATACATGCTCTTTACTACAGTTGATATCGCTGTACATCAATCTCACCCTGAAACTAAAGGGCAGGTTCATGAGTCTGCAAAACTAGTCTAGCTGTTGTACAAATAAAACTAGAGACAAGTAGATATATTACACAGAGATATGGAACTTTAGATTTGCTTATATGGAATTACCCACTCTCTTAGAATGCCAGACTGTACAACAAATTCCATGCTTGAAAGAGGGATAAAAGAGACCTATATGCATTTCCACCCTAGCCAAAAGTGATCCCAAGAATATCTTCCATTGAATACAGTCAATAATGCTGAATTCAAACACCTTCAAATGACCCATCTACAATTTGCAAGTTTGCTTGAAAATTTGGATTTTAGATTATCAAAACTGCATTGACCAAATTTTCACATGCATTCACTTCGTAATTTACTGATGTAAACGCTGAATACACCTATAGATTTGCTTTCACATTGTGAATATTTAAATTTGTGCTATAATTGCACAGTTTTAATTGTGCCTGTAGGCCTTACAAATGTCATCTGCATAGCAGAATAATATAGCCAAATGTGCTCATATTTGCATACTTCAGAAATTCTTTTATCCTAAGCAAAAATTCCAAAGTAATTCTCCCAGGAAGTGCCCTACAAGATGTGAATGTACACCCTCCCCCACCCCCCCACCCCCATCAAATCAGGCAAAAAATGCAGAAGCTTTTTGGTTTGGGTTTTTTTGGGGGTGGAGGTGTGTGGATGTGGGTTTGAGATTCAATAAAGTCTGAGGTATGTAAAAGCAATGTCTCTAATATTTTAGGGAATTCCTCTCTAGCAGGAGAGGGGGGAAAAAAAAAGCAGGTGATGAACACACAGTAGAAATGACCTTTGGTATAGCACACCAGCTGAGTAATAGCATGTCCCACCGGCACAGGCCATTAATTAATTTAAACCTTTCAAGTATAAGGTCTGGTTCTTTGTGCAATAGTACATTTTTAGGATAGATTTGATGAGGCCAGATTGGAAAGCGCACACAAGACAGAAAGGAATACCCATGTCATTAGATCTTGGTGGAAACTGGAACCACATTGTGGGAGGAAGGGAGAAGAAACAATATCCAAAACTCCCCCACAAACAGCTCTTGAAAAGCTAAAAGAAAAGGGAAAGGTCAGAGGGATCAATTCTCCACTTTGCCATCACCGTGTAAAGAAACAGTCACATCCGAAAGACACTAAATATGAAACACAAAGAAGACATTTTGAGCCTTCCAACTCAGATGAAAATTCTGCTTCTTTTTCTCTGTGTTTGAAAGTCAAGCGTGACACAAAATTTTAAGTAAGATGCATGTGATATATTTGCCAAGTATCATGTGCATCTCTTCGTGATACCAGTTAAATACAGCTAGCTCCCTTCACAATAGCAAATGATATGTGACTGTGAGGATGAAAGTTCAGTGTTCCCAATTACAACTGAAACTGTGCTACAATAGCTGTAATAATTATATAAGAAATAAGAAATACCCATTTTCCTCTAAGGAGTGCTTCTGAATGTAACAAAATCATAAGCAAGAAATAATTTCCCACAAGAGATAATCACGATGCATAAACGAAGCAGAAAGAGCTCACTGGACAGAGGACTGACTTGTTGCTGAGGACTCAGGATCAAACATTCATTTAATTACAGTTACTTCTAAAAGAATCCACATCTATAGCTTCTCTACAATAAATGCATGTGCATCATACTAAGAAAATTCTTTTAGTCCTTGAACCTGCATCCTTTAACTGCCCTGATTTGTTGTTGCCAATACAAAATTTTGCTGCAGTTTGTCTTGTTATTTGAAACAGACAATGCTTACCGTATCTTTGAGGAATTTAAATCCCATATAATAGCCTCAGAGAATGGATTATTTTAAATATGAAAGACTAAGATCTTAGTTGCGCAGTAACCATGCATATTATGTATAAATACCTCATGTCTATTAATAACATTTGTAAACTCATGCACACAACATATGAATAAGTGACCCAGAAACCTCCCTTTAAGTAATTTATTCAAATCATCTTCTGTGATATTGGTGTAAAACCAGGCAGTTATGTGAGAGGGAGACATCCCCCATGACTTAGGAGCTTTAAGGAAGAACAATTTTAAATGCCTTGTGCCTCTAAACACCTGGTACAAAAAAACTGGCTGTGGGGATCTGCTGGGAGCTGTGGCTCGGTCATGGCGGGTGGGAGGGGGGCGACGCGAAAGGAGGCTTTCAGGCAAAAACCGACTGATTGCAACTCATTTTGCTCCTGCAGGTTTAGGATTGAATTCACCCTGTCAGGAAAACAGAGGTTGTAATTAAACTGCAAATAAGAGAATAATAAAAAGCCTACTGGACATTGAATAAATAGTAAGACTCAGCTGGTAATGATTCTGAAATTAGCACACAGAGAGGTGTTCCCACAAAGCCATCTTATATTGGTGACATTTCAAATAAGCTTCTCTAATTTATATGATTTGAAATCAAGCAATGAATATATCATAAATTGTTAGGCATTATTAATGGCCCTTATTTAATTCAGATACATTCACCCTAAACACCACATTACTAGGGCAATGCATAATTAAACATTAGTTTTCATTCTGTCAGAACATAAGCAGCAATAAATTGCTTATATGCAAAGCAGACAATGGGATATTTAAGCAGCATATAATAAAGGCAATTTACAGCATATATTGCATGTTTAGCTACAGGAGCCAGAACAATGATCCTATTCTCCAATAGATACAAGCTGATGCCTATCACTACGATGCTGCAGCAAGAAACCCGTGTAACACATTACAGCTGGTATTACTCATTAAAAAAAACCCAACAACAAAAACCCCATACAAAATCAAAGAAGCCATGTACATCAATGTCCAAAATGCCATCCCAAGCACATCGCAAATCACATGCAGATTACGTAGCGATGCCTAGTGGCTCCCTTTGAAACCCTCTTCCTATTTAAAGCCTTCATTCTGTATGTGGTTTCTTGCATTTAATATCTCAGCTTTAATATACAGCATAGATACTTTTAATTTAACATATCAGCCAGGCAGACTCGCTAGCTGAACCTACGGTGGAATTAGGTGTTTTCACACTGAACAGCTTGATAAAACACGGCTCTTGGCAGTTTCACACGCAGGAAAACCCCTGCTCCTGATGCTGGTGAGGCTGGAGTCATGGAAGTGCTACTTTCTTTTCTGCTCCGTTTATCTCCCGACTCTCTTTCTGAACTGAAAGCAGTGCACAGCAGTCTGATCTGCCGAGACAAACAAGCTACAACTGGTTTGTTACTCTGAGAGAAAGTCAAGTGCATTTTTCACAAGTTTGTGTATTTTTAAACGCAGATTTTGGAAGAAGTGGGAGTGGAAGAGGCTTTGGAAGAAAGAAATTATTGAGGTCTAAAAATAGAATTGAGCTTTTAACACCACCAGCAGCTCTGAGATTTTTATGTTCATTGTTTACTTTCTGCATCTCAGTTTCTTCTTTGGCAAGGAAACTTTGCTCTGAAGAGAAAAAAAATATGACAGTACTTTTCGTTCAGATGCAGAGCCACCATTTTGACAGGGCCACGGACTCCTTCAAAGGCACCGTTAATTCATTTACTGGTAGGTTAATGCTTACAAAAGCAAGCCTATTGGCTTCTAATGGACTGCTCTTACAAAACAAGGCTGAAGAATAAGAATGCAACAGAAGGAAACTGTTGGGGGGTATAAAATTTTACATTTAGGAGACTCTTGTCTTTCGTTCCTCTGGCACCTTCTTGATAACTGAACACCCTGCAGGTCTTACCAAACACAGCATTTTCCTGATTACTGGAGCAGAATCATCTAAAAGATGTTTCTTAATCTTATTCATTTTATTATCCTGTAAAAAGCCATTTCCAAAGCTGTTCCTGCTTTGCAAGGAGTAGGGGTTTAGGTTAAAGCACAAGGGGCCGGGTGGTGACAGGCAGAGCTATAGGCAGGCGTTTACATCCTCTCCTTCCCAGATGTGGAACTCGCCACAGCATCGCTACTGGGACAGTAAACGCCTTGTGTTGAAGTATAAACTGAAAGTGAAGTGATTATTTTACAACTCTTTGAAATCTACCTTGAAGGGTCTGAAAAGGGTGGATGAGGTCAGCAGCTAATCAATTTTGTGGAAGACATTTGCCTGTTACAGGGCAAAACCATCATTTGATAAATGTCATTTGACAGTTTAAATTACACTCAAAGCCATTCTTGCAAGAGAAATAAAAGGTTAAGCTAAGTTCTGCTGTAGAGAAATAAATCAGTTCAGCAAAATACTCCTTAATTTGTTTTAAATGAGGTTTTCATCATTTCAAACACACAAAAATTCATCTCTTTTTTTCCCCCTAAAAGCACAAGGAAAAAAATATCTACCCAGACTTTTTTTTTTTTTTTTTAACTACACAGTATGCTATGAGTTTAAGTGGCATAGGAGACTTCTCCTATGTAAGTAATTTCTGGTTACCTATTCTTCTGAATAAGTCCTGAACAAGTCCTGAAATTAAAGCAATTATATGACTAAGAAAAACACAGAGTAAAGTATTTAATTGTCTCTGAGTCTTTAGGATCATTTTAATTTAAGGTATATGGAGAGAAAAAAACCTAAACGACCATAAAAGCCCACCTAGCTGCCAGAGTAATAGGCGTTGAAGTTTTACGTGTCTTAAAACATCTACCAGTAATCACTAGAGCAGCTTCATGTTTTTACAGCTCAGGTGATACCTGTCATTAGATTGCTGGCTTTCAATGAAATTGAATAATCTAATGCTAGAAAAGTAGGCCCAATTGAACCAGATGTTTTTCAAATTGCCTTAATGCAGAAAGACATACTTTTCCCAAAGTACTAAACACAGAATATCTGAAACACTTTGCAAAAATATTAAGTACCCTTCATGGATTTAGAAATGCTGAGAAATGAACACATCAATTACAGCTTCTTTACTCTCTATCAAAGAAGTAGCAAGACTCTTCTGAAGTCTTACAGTCTGACTTTGAATTACAAAAACAAACCACACCAAACCAAAAAATTTCCCAGCAAACCCCAGATGTTTTAATGAGACCTTCTAGAACAGTACAAGGATATTTTTGGGGAGGGAATGTCTGTAGTACATGCATCCATGTGGAAAACAGGATATTGTGACAGACCCAAGAAAGCCCCTGACAGGATATTGTGACATACCCAATACAGTCCCAAAACAGAGGAAAAAAATGGTTTTGAAGAGCATTCATTTCTTGGTATTGATCTTTAAATTTGGAATATCAGGGCCCAAAATCCAAATGAAGGATTTTATAGCTTGGTTATCACTCCTGTTCAGAGTTCAGAGTGACAGTGTTTAAAGAATCTACAACAAAAGCACCAAAATCATACACCCTTTACAAATGTTTTGATGCAAGTTTTTAAGTCTTTCAAGTCTCTTGGACATTTGCACAGCCTAGAAAATCCAGAACATCTGCTGTATACTGTCAGACATGCGTAAAGCCACATTTCTACAGATTTGGTTAAACTTCCTGTGAATCTGCTTACACCTTTCAATGAGTGCAAAAATTAACGCTTCATAATGTGCCAAATAATCAAAGACCAAATATAAATTAAGCAGCTCAGATATAATGCCTGTCATGATAATCCCCTGCTCTCTCAAAAAGCTAGGACAAATGCAATACTGTGTAGAAGATACTAGTGTACATTAATGAAATGGAAAACAGATTAATAGAAATGTGACTTATTTGTAGTGGAGATTTTTGATATGCAAACCAGTTTGAGTAGCAAATGGCATACTAAAATAAAGTGCAGTCTCAGTCCAAAAGAAAACTGAAGCAATGAAAGTCCTTCAGATTTGGATGAGTTGTGATGCTCACAATACAGATGAGCTCATCCTTGTTTGCTGATGGAATGGTTAAGAAGAAAATAAGACAAGGCATACAGCTCAAACAATTTAACAATTTGCAAGCTATTAGCTAGTGGGCTTGCCACAAAATTGATAAAAGATCATTTTATTTTTTGAGCAGAAATATCTCAAGTCTTTTTTTTTAAACTTCAACTTGTGTGCTGGGAAGTTGATGCACTTTAATACAATCTTTCATAGCAATAGGTATCTTAACTTATTGTTTGAAATACTGATTTAAAATACACACACTTGTCACATGGTCTGATAGCAATCTGGTCTATATTTTTCTAATTAAAGAACAAAACCCTTATCTGGCAACAGATGAAGTTTAAGTTCACTTGACTTTGTCCTGAAAGCTTCACAAGAGAATATCTAAAGAGAGGAGGATGCTAGAAGGCAACAAATATTTATTTATGACAGAGAAAGTTTTAAGGAAAATAAGTTCAATTCTACATACAACGTAATACACAACTCACAGATAAATGTTCTGCTGATTTTCTAAATGATCTATTGTGGATCCTGGAAGAAGAGTTCAACAAGCGGGAACAAAATGAAATAAAATTACACTTATATTCTATGAATCATGTTACTCAGATTTGGAAAACAACCAAACCAACCAACCAACCAGAAAACAGACTTGAAGGACTCTATTAAATAATGCTCATCTCTTATAACAGCTTTTAAGATCATATTTTTCAAGTATAATTTTTCTGAACAGGAAAAATGAGTCCATGAAGTTAAAACACAAAATTCCAGTAAGCAGCTGAACAAACACGGAGATGCTATAGCCTCACCTGAGTGTTATAACTGCAAAATGAAATTCAATAGAAAAAAATTCTCTTCAACAAAGAAAGGCAAATTATAATGGGAAAAGAAATCCAGGGAACCATTTCGCATGTAACACATGCAACTCAGTGTCTTAGTAAAGAGGGAGGCTTTAAGAGCATGCTGCCTAAGAACGACAGACCGGGATGGCTGCAGAATAAATCGCATAAAGCAACAATTTGTGGCATCAGATGGGCTTCATTATTGTTCAGAAGCAGTAACAAATGTAGAAAACCCATTTTTTTTTGGTTATTTTTACACTGGCATAATGAAGGTAATGTATTTCACATTTTTATTCTTATTCTTAATGATAAAGGAGAAGGAAGACCAACTTGTGAATAGGCTTTTTTGGTAACACACTTCAATGTGCTGTCACACATTCCAACCTCACAAATATGTTATTATTTAGGAAATTGTTGACTTGTCAAAAGATGACATTAAAACATGATTCCTTCCGGCCATTTCTGACTCTGGATTAGGTGAAGGCTGAAGCCGTGAGGCAAATTTTCTGAAAACAGAAGCAATACCATTTGCATTATATAAATCTAATTTATGAAGTTAATTAACTGAACACAAGTGACACCACAAGCAAGTACACAAAGGTCATACTACAAGTATTTAACTGTTCTGTAAAGCTGTACAGCAGTTGTTCTTGGTAACGTGGACCTTGCAGAGCAATCGGAGTGTACAACGGACAGAACTTGCTCTGCTCTGCCAGCACGCGTTAACCTTCAGCTACAAAACCATTTGTCAGCTCTCAACATATATCCTCCAGGAGAAGTAATAATTTTCTGTGCAGCACCATGCAAAATACCATACTTGAAGTCCAAATGGGTAAGGTAATTATTGCATTTCCTCAGTTTAGAGAAATCCCTTCATTTATCTCCCTGATGCATCCCGGTGGTACTGTATTCCTCTTGCATTTACCATGTAATTTTTAAACTTCAAAGCAGTGTAATGCCTGAGGTCAGGCTAATGGGTCTATAGTCACCTGGGAGGGTTACCGGTCTTCCAGATTTTATCAGGATGCCATCCAGACATTTTTTTGCTAAGTGAAGCCACTCTATGGGCTCTGTTTATAAAAATGCTGTCAGTGCAAAACCAGCAGTTGTTGCTGGTCGGGACAGCGTGACAGCTCCCGGGAGGAGATGTGAAAGGCCTCACGGCACAAGGAAACCAAAAAGAGCCCCAGCCAGATGGCCACCTCAGAACAACCATTTGGGATTGCTGAAGTGTTGTTTAGGACTTTCCTGTCCGCCGCTTTGGTGGTCATTGAGGCAGGAATCTTTGTTCTCTCAAATATAGTTTCTAATCATGCATTACTCTCCCCTTCTGACAGATATATTAAAAATACACATTCATTCATATACATATATGCTCTGCAGCTTCTTGCTACCGATGCCATGCATTTGTGTGCCAGTTGTTTGGTCTTTGGGAAAGAACAGTATCCTGGTGTGTTTACAACAACCCAGGTTTTGCTTCTGCTTGGGATATCCTTTTTCCACACAGAATCCCAACTTATTTTGGCAGCAACGCTATATACAAAATTTCATGGGTTTATTATCATTACTTATTGGATATTAACTGCCCAGATATAACAACCGCAATGTTTGTTTTGCTGCAGGCCGACTATTTAAATGACCGCCTGGGATTTCATAACCCCAAGAAAGCCTTCCCGGTCCCGCAGAAGAAGAGGGGTGTGAGGGGAGGGCACACTGGAGCCGCTGGCAGCTCATCGGCTCATCACCCTCCTAGCTCTATTAAACTGGAAGTTGAAATGATTAAACAACTCAAGGTAAACATCTTTTTTATCCCTTGATGTGAAATGAAGTATAATTTGGTAAAAGCAACATAATATAATCGCATGACCTTTTTCCTGAGTTTACAGGTCAGACTTTTGTTACCGGAGGATTTCATGAGCTTAGGGGGACAACAGGACACGTTCAATAGGCAAGAGGACATAAATCCGCTTTCTATTTATATTTGTCGTAGCCCATAAATAAAAAGCAACTCCGGTAGTTTTAGTGCCGTTAATCTGAACATGCACCGGTGTCACGGTGCCTCTGACGGGAGATCAAACAGAAATTACCAAACTTCGTCATTCAGTAAATACGGCAACAACAAAACACCACTTTTACTGTAAAGACTAAAACAAACTGTAAAGATAAGACATTTTCGGTAGTAGTTTCTATTACACTATCCATGGTAATATTGTTTCAAACCCAGTCAAAAAGCATTTTTCCCATTATTAGGTGGCTGATGCCAGTGTTGGATCAGTTGCCACTCATTCCCTCTCTTGCACTCTGGAATCACATTTGCAAGACTCAGAAAGCAGAACTAGTCCAAAGAAACTCTCTCTCACCACTGACATTTGACTCAGGTTATGTATTGCTGATGAATAGCACTCAAAAGGAAAGCTATCTTTCTGATTATCTCCATATTTGAAAATCCAAATTAAAAACATTTAAAAGATTTATCACTTAAGCAAGAACTTCATATACAGATATAAATATTTTACATACACATATACATAAAAATTAAAAATAATAAAAAAGCCCTGAGCTACCAACATGCATTTTCAACCATCAACGCTAATCTTAATATACAAAACTCTCCAATGCAAATTAAAAAAAAATAAAAAAAATAAAGAGTTCTGAATAATGCAGCCACAGTGAGCACAACAATGCATTTTTGAAGATCTGAAACCATGTTGTATCAAGCCAAGTAATATTTTGGGGACCAGAGGCACGAGCAGGCTGCTTGTTCAGTACGAGGGCCAGTGAACTCGACTGGCAGCTGCTTTGCATCACCGCACCAGCACAGGCGATCTGGAATGTGCACCCTTATGCCCTCCACATTCCTCTGCACACACATACTCATTTTTCCATTTTCAGTCCTACTAAGACATATTTTTTTAAAAACACTGTTAAAAAGAAAACCCTGACTTTAGTTTTAATATAAACCTAAAGAACTGAAAAGAAATATATTTTTTTTTGAAAGAGAAACTCACAGTAAAAACTAATGCCATATTTCTCAAGCAGACTGAGACCAAAAGTTGCCATATCTTGTAAAATGCATCATAAAGTGAGAAATAACAGTAACCTGCACTAATGACTGGACTTCCTGCACACAAGACAGCCATTAATTTCTACTGTTAATTAATTTACAGTGGCAGAAAGGTGGAGTGGCTGAAGGGTAAGGTGGTGGCCACCCAAGCCACGAGGAGTCAGAGGGAAGCGCACATGCAGCAAGTTAAGGAACACGCTGGCCGTTTTTCCGCCATAAGGAGAGATACAAAAACTAGGATGGATTATAAGTATCTACTTCAAGCTTGTAAGCTCAAGCTTTTTTCCTTGCATTTAATCCCCCCCCCCAACTATTTGTGGAAGCAATTATGATTTTATACAACTTTTGACTGAAAATGCACAGTTAATACTGGGGTATTTTTCAGGAAATCTAGAAGAGACACCTCTACCTGGTTACAAGAGAGGACTCAAGAGGAAAATAGGTTCAGTGAGCCACAGGTGTTTTCAGAAAAAAACATATAAAGGCCTGTATTTCAAACAAGTCAGCATTGCCAACATCACCCCCAGAAGCAGCACTTCTGATCTTCCCCATTTTTCCCTGCTTTTGCACCATCATTTTTCCTCGTCTGACCTACATGGGTGTGTGGTCGGTCGTGCGATGAACAAAAGCGAGAATCCAACCCAAACCTGCCAGAAAGGATTTTTGTTTATTTGGATCATTTTGCCAATCCCACTCACTGCAAGGTCACAGGAGAGCGAAGGCAGTAAAGAAATGTTTCTTTCTGCAATTCCTTAGCTTAAAAGGTTTGGACGGCAACAGGTTTTTGAGCTAAAACCCCTCAATTTGGAAGTGCTGCCAGCAGTCTTAGATTTGGTTATTAGAAGGTGAATAAAGATTCATCCGAAAATGTATTTTTGAAATTTAAGTGAAGTTTTAATTTCAATACCTTGTAAAATGTATCATAAAATGAGAAATAACAGTAACTTGCACTAATGATTGGACTTCGTGCACACAAAACAATTTTGACATTTGCTTTGCTGCCAACATTTAAGTACTTAAAATCAGTTTGCTGAACTGCACAAAACCAGCTTTGGGTAGCTAACTTATTTTTCAGGTGCAGGCAGAATATTTTCTTAATTTCTGCTCATTCACCTAACAGAGTTGAACAGATAGGTCATTCAGAGTTAAGAAACCAATTGGGAGTCAAAAAAGCAAAAAACCTTATTTTTCTTTTGTAGTCTCTTAATTAAAAAATGTTATGAAAGATGAGATCTAGTTTTGAAATCTTAAGGCATGTTCATGAGTTGAATTGATTACAGTCTTCAGATAATACCTTTGTTCAAAAAAAAAATATTATGATGTCAAGTAAAAAAATTGCTTTGATTAACTTATTTTCCACTTTGTGGATCCAGGATATTTAAGGCTGTTTTATTTAACTTACGAAAAAGAATGCCCGTTTAGTGTGTTGCTTCACAATTTATCAGATGGAACTTGACAAACGTGATTTAAAAAAAAGGATCTGTTAAAAAACAAACTCTTGCCTGCCAGCCCACTGTCAAGAGTCTTCAGAGGAGACGGGCATACAGCGTACCTTCCTACTAAGAAAGACAGTACTTGCTTCATTAAATACAAATGCAAAACAGAATTAAAATCGGTTACATATTAACAAAACCCTGTTGCTTATCAATTTAAGTTTCATTTAAATTTAAACTTCTGCTTTAAAATTCACTACAGTTTTCTGCCTCAGCTCTACAGGTTCACTTAAGGAAAGCCTTGTTTGACATGTTTTTGTCTCATGCGACCTTTTGGAATCTCAATGGATGAGATTTCTCTAATTCCTAAGTAAATAGGATGTTATCTATTCACATCAAGAATACATACAACTGCTAAGAAGTACTGAAGAAAACTAAATAATCCTGAATGCTTGGCTAAGAACTGCCATGACTAAGCCTCAGCAAGACTGAAAAAGTATACATCCTTGAAAAGAAAAGCAGTTAGATTTCTTTTTAAGTCTTAAAATATTGTCATTCTCTAAGTCAAGTCTGTATGACAAGTTTTCAATATTTACATTTTTTTCCCAGGTAAGTTTTCTGTCTCGATATAAAAGAAAACTCATGCCAAGTTTTGCATTATTTATCAAATGCAAAACAGAGGTATCCTATCTTGGACACCCAGATAGAATACATTTACTCCAGTGACTGTAAGTATAAAAAGAAAAACTTAAGACTAGGTTTGTAGAACTTCAAAGTCTGAACCATTTAATAAATTCTGAAGTGCACTCTATCTCTGCCTAGGCTTACAGTTGCGGTTATGTATGACCTTCAGATTATCAATAAGCTCTTTATCAGCCAGCAAACTTTATATCCCAAACGCCAAAATTTGAATTCAAACAGCAGTGAAACTAAAAGCTCTGCTGAACTTTCGGTTAGGAAGATTATCTTTCCAAGGCTCATTTTTGTTTTTCTTCCTTAGACTGAAGACTTCTTTGCAGGCTTCAAACACAGGAAGGCTGCCAGCAGTGCAATAATGTCTTCTTGTCTCCAGGCTTTCTGTATTGTCTCCCTCCCACTTCTACTGTCTAGTAGTAGATAAGCCCAGAAGGCAAGACAGATCAACTAAAGCCAATTTTCAGGAGAGCTGCCCTTGGCACAACATGAGGAACATGTTGTTTTTTTAGTCATACTCCAAAGAAAAAAAAAAAGAAAAAGAAAAAAGGTTAAGAAGAAATGTTTTAGACCACATTGTGTAAACTCAATGGGCTGAAGATGACTCATATGGCCCTGGTTGGTTCAATTGACCTCAACTACTAACACAAATACCATCAAATAAAACAGTAAATAAATACACATTCCAAAATAACATACTATCTATCTGCCAGTGCTAAAAATCACAGAATCATAGAATGGTTAGAGTTGGAAGGGACCTTAAAGATCATCTAGTTCCAACCCCCCTGCCACGGGCAGGGACACCTCCCACCAGACCAGGTTGCTCAAAGCCCCATCCAACCTGGCCTTGGACCCTTCCAGGGATGGGGTATCCACAACTTCTCCGGGCAACCTGTTCCAGTGTCTCACCACCTCCAGAGTAAAGAATTTCTTCCTAGTATCTAATCTAAATCTACTCTCTTCCAGTTTAAAACCATTACCCCTCATCCTATCGCTACACTCCCTGATAAAAAGTCCCTCCCACCTTTCTTGTAGGCCCCCTTTAAGTACTGAAAGGCCGCCATAAGGGCTCCCCGGAGTCTCCTCTTCCCCAGGCTGAACAGCCCCAACTCTTTCATCCTGTCCTCACAGGAGAGGCGTTCCAGCCCTCTGATCATCTTTGTGGCCCTCCTCTGGACCCACTCCAACAGGTCCATGTCCTTCTTATGTTGGGGGCTCCAGAGCTAGATGCAGTACTCCAGGTGGGATCTCACAAGAGTGGAGTAGAGGGGTAGAATCACCTCCCTTGACCCGCTGGCCATGCTTCTTTTGATGCAGCCCAGGATGTGGTTGGCCTTCTGGGCTGCGAGTGTACATTGCCAGCTCATGTTGAGTTTCTCATCCACCAACACCCCCAAGTCCTTCTCCTCAGGGCTGCTCTCAATCCATTTTCTGCCCAGCCTGTATTTGTGCTTGGGCTTGCTGCGACCAATGTGCAAGACCTTGCACTTGGATTTGTTGAACTTTATGAGGTTGGCACAGGCCCACCTCTCAAGCCTGTGAGCCCTCTCGATGGTAACCCTTCCCTCCAGCGTGTTGCCTGCAGCACACAGCTTGGTGTCAGTACCAACCCCTGAGGAATGCCACCCATCACTGGTCACCACTTGGACATCGAGCCGTTGACCGCAACTCTTTAAATGCGGCCATCCAGCCAATTCCTTATCCACCAAGTGGTTCATCCATCAAATCTATGTCTTTCCAATTTAGAGACAAGGATGTCATGCGGGATAGTGTGAAATGATTTGCACAAGTCCAGGTAGATGACATCAGTTGCTCTTCCCTTATCCACCTATGCTGTAATGCCATTGTAGAAGGCCACCAAATTTGTCAGGCACCATTTGCCCTTAGTGAAGCCATGCTGGCTGTCACCAATCACCTCCTTAATTTTCCATGCACCTTAGCAGAGTTTCCAGGAGGATCTGCTCCATGACCTTGCCAGGCACAGAGGGGAGACTTGACTGGCCTGTAGTTCCCCAGGTCTTCCTTTTTTCCCTTTTTAAAAATGGGGGTTACGCTTCCCCTTTTCCAGTCAGCAGGAACTTCACCAGACTACCACGACTTCTCAAATATGATTGACAGTTGCTTAGCAACTTCATCTGCCAGTTGCCTCAGGACCTGTAGATGAATCTCATCAGGTCCCATGGACTTGTGTACCTTCAGGTTCCTCAGATGGTCTCAAACCTGGTCTTCTCCTCCAGCAGGCAGTACCTCATTCTTCCAGTCCCTGCCTTTGCCTTCTGCGACCTGGGCAGTGTGGCTAGAGCACTTGCCGGTGAAGACCGAGGCAAAAAAGTCAGTGAGTACCTCAGCCTTCTCCATATCCCAGGTGACCAGGTCTCCTATTTCCTTCCAGAGAGGGCCCACATTTTCCCTAGTCTTCCTTTTGTCACTAATATGCCTATAGAAGCTTTTCTTGTTGCCCTCGACTTCCCTGGCCAGATTTAATTCTGTAAGGGCTTTAAGCTTTCCTAACCTGGCTGCCTTGGATAACTGCTTTGTATTCCCCCCAGGCTACCTGTCCTTGCTTTCACCCTCTGCAGGTTTCCTTTTTGAGTTTGAGTTTCTCCAGGAGCTCCTTGTTCATCCATGCAGGCTCCCTGGCATTTTTGCCTGACTTCCTCTTTATTCAAATGCATTGCTCCTGAGCTTAGAGGAGGTGATCCCTGAATATTAACCTGCTTTGTTGGGCCCCTCTTCCCTCCAGGGCTTTATCCCATGGTACGCTACCAAGCAGATCCCTGAAGAGGCCAAAGTCTGATCTCCTGAAGTCCAGGGTATTAAGCTTACTGTGCTCCCTCCTTGCCGCCCTAAGGATCTTGAACTCCACCATCTCACGGTCACTGCAGCCAAGGCTGCCCTTGAGCTTTACATTCCCCACCAGTCCCTCCAGTTGTTGAGAACAAGGTTCAGCATGGCACCTCTCCTCATTGGCTCCTCTATCACTTGGAGAAGGAAGTCATCACTGATGCATTCCAGGAACCTCCTGGATTGCTTATGCCCCGCTGTGTTTGCATAGAGGCACTTAAGCTGGGCCCCCAATGAAGCTGACTTACTGGCTGGAATGGCTGATATTCCTTTGTGCTGCACTCCAGGTGCTTTGCTGTTGATCTGTGACCCTTCTCCAGGCTCTGGGCATCTATTACTGGCATTACCATCATACCGGTAGGAGTGGGATGGATTGAGGTTCCTCTCCCCCAGCAATTCCAGTTAAAAGACCTCTTCACGAGCTTGGCAAGCCTCTGACCAAAGACACTCTTCCCCCTCTCTGACAAGTGGACCAGGCCCCAGTAGACCAGGCTTCTCAACCTCAGTCCCATGGTCTAAGTAGCCAAAGCCCTGTCTGTGGCACTAGTCCTGTAGCCATTTGTTGATTTGCCAGACTCGATTGGCCCTATCAACCCCATTCCCTTTTACTGGGAGGACTGATGAAAAACTACCTGCGCCCCAGAGACCCTGACTGCTGCTCCCAGGGCTCTATAATCCTTAATTAATGAAATCAAACATGTCAAGGAGAACTAAATATGCCTAGCACAGATGAAACCCACAAGGAAAGAAGCCAAGTTTCCTCAACAATAAGGTGGAATTAAGGACTAGTACCACCCAGAAAGACGTTGAGTTACTTCTTTTGAAGTTTTAGTACACATGAAAATTATATATACAGAATGCTGTATTCTCATAATACTTCCCTTTTGTATACCATCTGGAAATTATTAATTTTATCCAGGTTGTAATGAAGTTAGAGCTAGCTCTGCACTTGAAAAGTGTCACCAGTAAGCCACAATGTTGGTCTAATTTGTGCCAGCAAAAAATTGCACTTTTGCCATTGTAGCTTACTTCATCTCATGTGAGCTGGAGACATTGGGTACAAACTGTTTTGGAAAGAGTATGGTTTTGCAAGTAAAATGAAAATGCATAGCGGCTCCTGTCTACTAGCTCTGCTTGCCAGAAAGAAGTTGCCATTAGAAGCATGGCTGGTGCACCCGTGTCTTCAGCACCCAACCTTCCTTGGATTTTTGGGTTCCCATGTTAGAGTATTTCTGGTCCGGTTTTCAGGAGTGCCCAACGGAAACAGCTTCCACTGACTTTTGTTCAGTTTGGGGAAATCTATACTCCCAAGAGGCAGCTAGATGATGTTTCTGACTGAGGTTTGAATATGAAGGCAAACCTTACCAGTGGAGATTTATTTAGGTCAAAGTTTTCAAACTGAAGTAGCATTAATTGCTGTTGAGATCTCCTTCCTATGAACTCTGTCAAGTTACAATGAAAATAAAAGTCCACAACAGATATTAGGCAAATACTTGAGTAAATAAGTTAGCATTAAGTGATGAATTTACTGTTGACTAGTGGTACCCTGCAAGCCAATAATATTGTTTTCCTATAAAATATACAGGTCTTACAGCCTAAGGAAAGTATTAAAAAGCCAGTGACAAAACACGAACAACTTTAACTTTAGAAAGTATGAATTTTGATATTTAAAGAATCTCCTGATAGAGCAAATGCTGGAAAGAGTGTTATAATTATATTAAAACCACTGTTGTCCCATTTCCCTTTCAGAACCTCTAAACCACAAACTGTCACCAGCTGTAAGGGTTTTCTGTTTCTTTCGAAAAAAGGAACAATTTGCTAAAACTAACATCACTGCAATAATCTCTCTTTCAGCTCCTGAGACCGTCCCAGCACACCAGACATTTGAACTCTGGTTTAATGAGTGCTCTGAAGAAGTGAAAAGTCCAGACCATGAGAAAGACTTAATGCTCCACTCAGAGAGAGAGAGAGAGAGAGAGAGAAGAAATGCATTTGCAGTAAAATTATTGAAATACTTATGTGGCTCTTTAACAGCATCTATGCCATCTTTATACAATTGGTCATTTTAATTTTCTTTGAAAGGAGAGTGCTTAAAGGAAAAATGTTTCTGAGATCACAAATTACTGTATTTGTTGTTTTATAGAAGCTAGGGAAAATTACAAGTGTAATCTATCCTTAAAACATCCACTTCGTTGTTAACACTTTAAAAGTGTATTGAAAGCATTTGGTGCAATAAAGAGGAAAATATACAAAACATTAAGTAAATTGTTTCAACAAAGAAATTTATGTAACTTGCTTTTTACCTTACTATGAATTACAGATTGCCTTCTTTCCTTACGCCTCTAATGTATCTGAATAGCAGGCTGAATTTGGCAACAAAGTGCTTTTTAACAGTACGCTTACGTACGCTACTTACATTAATGTCTCCTGGCAAGCAGTAAAACCAAAAGCAAATATGGCATTCACTAGCTGAGATGGGGGCATTTCCAAAGCAGTTTACTTGTGTGTTTTTACTAAAAAAGAAACAGTCCACCCCTAAAACAACCGGGAGATGCTTCACTAGCAGCTACTTAACTTTCAGACTGGTCGCTGTTTCAGTTGCTATCAAACAGTTCCCATTCACAAGCGTAAAGAAAATCCAAGATCCAAACTGCCGTTGTCTGTTATCAGCTCACAGTTACATCTTGACCAAGAAGCACCTGAAGTGTTCATACTGAGTTGTCACCAGCCTCTTAACCTCCTCTCTCCTTCGTCCACTCCAACCAAAATCAGCCTTTAGTAACTCCCAATTTACAGGAAATACGGCAGACACCTAAGTAATTTCTCTCACTCACTTCACTTTCCTTTCTCCATCCTCCTTCAGCAAACTTTGGTTTTCCCCAGACAGATATTACATTGACTGAAGGATTTAACTTTAGGCTGCCTTAAGAGTTAAGGCAATCGTTAAAGTTGCAAATAGTTTTTGCAACTATTAATAAAGCATCAGAGCAGCAATACTCACACAAAGCAGAGTTCAACAGACTATGGAAATACCATGAGCTGAAGCATAAGGCTCAGCTGCACTTACCATGATGGAGATCTAGTCAACAACAAACTGAGTCCAGACTGATCTTGTTAAGGTCAAGTGTTTAAAACAGGCCATAAGATAATGCCCTTAAAGCACCTTTTTCTCTGTGTTAATTCCAAGTGGAGCTGAGGGCGACTAGTTCAGCTCTAGAGGTCTGCTACTGCAGAGGCAGGCTGGATTTCACTTATCATTCCTTTGCTACTCTGCTAATCAAATATTTGCAAAGCACCTACTTACTGAGAACTATTATGTAGTATGAACAATTTTTGGAGACTGAGGATAAGGATTGTTGACTTTTATGCAAAATACATTCTACCTCGCAGAGAATATAAATATAGAAAGTCACGTGAGCAAATAGCAAAGAGCACGTGCAAAGGTGCTAGCAGAAAAAACCCAAACCATCAATGCTGGAAAGACACACAACAAGCATAAGGCCTGTGAGCAGCTGCTCTTTTTGTGAGAACTAAACCTGTGCAAGCACTTTGAACTAGTAGTAATGTTTGCTGCAGGCTGAGGAGGGGGAAGAAAAGGAAAGAAGAGAAAAAATACAAAGCCTCAGTTTTGGTTTCTTAACCTAATTTGATGCGACTTTTATACATAAGCCTGTACCTGTCAACACACTTCGACATGAAATATGCAGTGTTATTGACAGAAGATATTTTCCTGGCCCTAAATTTACATCTGAATTATCAGTCATTTATACTGTTGTTAGCTTGAGATTTGTTCTTTTTAAATCAGTGGATTATGTTTCCTGAACATTTTTCTGATGTTATAAAATTGTATTTTACAACCAGCCACGGATTGTTATCCAGCTTTTAATAAAAGGGCAGGTACGGAAAGGGAAAAAAAAAGTCATTAGCGAAAATAATGCTAGACTGGAAAGAGCAACTAGCAAACACATTTATACCACCAAAAAAATTTATTCAGTTCTAAAGTCTTAACCATCCCAGAAGTCTTTCCACCTCATGTGGAGCAAGTCTGATTCTTTGATTAGTATATCATTAGTACCATACATCATTTCAATGCAAAATCTTTTATATTTCGTGAACTAATGCCTACATTCACTAAAATTTTAGAAAGGCTCCCAAATATTTTAAATATAAAACCCTGGGTGCACTCTTTAAGCTATAATGACATCAAGTTTGATTTAGTGAGATTTTTCTGTTCATTAGTTAGGGAATCTGAGTTAAAAAAAAATGAAGAGTGCTGCCATTCAAAGAGAAGCCATGCTTTTCTTATCTGTCACTGTCAGGATGAAGATATTTATTTGTAGCAGGTGTATTACCCGTGAGAAATGGCTAATGAACTGAAGCAGCTTAACCATACCTTTAGGAAGGATTTGACAGCACTTAGATCAACTTTTAAAAAAAGCAACACATGTATATCCTAAGAGCACAGAGACAAAAACCTGCTGCCAAATTTTGAGGAGCCATTTAGCAAAATGGTGATGAACGGCAACCTAGAAAGCAGGCTTGTGCTAAAAATAACCACCGTTTTCTTTTTCTAGAAAAATCAAAACATGCTCAGCCTCCCGAACAGAAATCTGTATTAATAGAAAAGGAAGTATGCAACTATGATAAAAGTCCTAAAGATAGTTTCTATGTGCAATGTAAATAATTAACTGATTACAGGCTGGATTTGTTCTTTGAGAAGACCAGGGCAATCCCAGGAGGAAGTTCTGCCCACAACGCTCGGTCACTCACCTCCCAGTCTTACAGCTCCAGTAAAGATCTCTGCCTTTGGGCAATGCAGGATTTAAGTCCAAATGCTTTGATTTCCTTTTCCCACTCCATCCCAAACCGTGCTCTGCAGCAAGCCTTGGACTGTGTGTGACATATAAATATGTGGTTGTAGACATAATCAAGATGAGCAAGCAATTATTACGAAGAGTGTGCAAAAGTCTACAGCCAGAAGAAAGATTCCTTGCAAACACTTTTCAGCATTCAAGAGTGGGGACTCATCTCAATGGTGTCTTTTTTAAATGCATGTCAGGGTCTCTTCCAAAACAATCTCTCGGTTTTCTGCTGAACCACCAGTAAGGAAAGCAGAACAGATTAAACTAGTATCACAGCAGGTTTTTTGTGGGTAGCCTTCCTCTCTCTCTGAAATGCCACACCAAGACATTGGATTCAAGATAAAACAAGCCAAAGCCTTTAAAAGAGAAAGAAAAGAACTAAACAATGGTTTTATCTAGAGGGAAAAAAGTCACTGTTTTTCGCACAATAGAATTCATGTTGATGTCAATATTCAGTTTCAAGACAAACTAATACTGTATGAAACATACAACATAGGACAGGTATTTTAAAGACATTTCAAGTAAATGTGTCTTTGACTGGAGTCTGAAGTTAGGTGCTCAGGCATGTAGCAGTGCTGAAGACAACCTTAGTCATAGAATTGTCTAGGTTGGAAGGGACCTTCCAACCATCAACCTAACACTGACAAAACCATCACTACACCATGTCCCTAAGCACCACATCTACCCATCTTTTAAATATCTCCAGGGATGGTGACTCCACCACTTCACTGGGCAGCCTGTTCCAATGCTTGACAGCCCTTTTGGTGAAGAACTTTTCCCTAATATCCAATATAAACCTCCCCTGGTGCAACTTGAGGCTGTTTCCTCTTGTCCTATCACTTGTTACTTGGGAGAAGAGATCGACCCCCACCTTGCTACAACTTCCTCTCAGGTAGTTGTAGAGAGTGATAAGGTCTCCCCTCAGCCTCCTTTTCTCCAGGCTAAACAACCCCAGTTCCCTCAGCTGCTCCTCATCAGACTTGCTCCCCAGACCCCTCACCAGCTTCGTTACCCTTCTCTGGACACGCTCCAGCACCTCAATGCCTTTCTTGTAGTGAGGAGCCCAAAACTGAACACAGTATTCCAGGTGGGGCCTCACCAGTGCTGAGTACAGGGGGACAATCACTGCCCTAGTCCTGCTGGCCACACTATTCCTGATACAGGCCAGGCTGCTGTTGGCCTTCTTGGCCACCTGGGCACACTGCTGGCTCATATTCAGCCAGGTGTCGACCAACACCCCCAGTCCTCTTCTGTCAGGCAGCTTTCCAGTCACTCTTCCCAAGCCTGTAGCGCTGCATGGGGTTGTTGTGACCCATGTGCAGGACCCGGCACTTGGCCTTGTTGAACCTCACACCATTGGCCTCGGCCCATCGATCCAGCCTGTCCACATCCCTCTGCAGAGTCATCCTACCCTCAGGCAGATCAACACTCCTGCCCAGCTTGGTGTTGTCTGCAAACGTACTGAGGGTGCACTCGATCCCCTTGTCCAGGTCATTGATAAAGATATTAAAGAGAACTAGCCTCAGAAATTATTCTGAGTGTGACTTAACTATACCCATGACTGTGTCAACCAAAATGAAGCAGACTTTGATACCGGAGCGGATGCACAGTCATCATGTTATAAGCTTCTGCTGAGGATCACAGGCCTGACTGTGCTTTCATCCCAAAGGCTGTGGATCAAAAATATCTACTCTGATGTCTATGGAGTTGAAATAAAACTGAAGCAAAAAAGGTGAATCGGACTCTCAGTGTTGTCTTCCCTATAGCCAGGAGAATAAGGCCTAGGCTGCAGTATTCGAAATACAGTAACTTAATGGAAATTCCCACTGACATTGACAGGTTAACAGGAAAAAAAGCCAAGAACTGTAGAAAGAAAATAAATGAAGGAGAAACTCAGTGATAGGAAGGAAGAAAGCCAAAAAAATGTAGGTGAAACCCAAGCTATCAGCATGACGCTAAACCCAAAATATCTATTTTTGGAGATCCAAGTTGTTCTGGGCACATCATCTGCCCAACTGTCTTTGTATTTCTGCATGTTTCTAAATAAACCAACAGAAGCAGCTTACCTGGCCTTTCATACACAGCAATTTAGAAAGGAAACAGAAGGAGACTGACCAATAATACAGGTAAAATGGCAATTCTGCATTGTAAGTAAAGCACTGCAAATTCAACAGAAAAGAGCACTATTGTTCCAATCTTTTCTGACCCAAATCTTGTTATTGCAAGGAAGAGCTAAGTCAGCTGCCTTCTGAATTAAATTTAACTGCTTTTCTATAAGCTGAACAACAAAAATCCTAAAGCCTGGGTAAGAAGAAATGGCAAAGGGCTCTCAAAATGGCCTTTCATTTTTTCCTGAAAACCACTTTCCATAGAAGTTGTTTGTTGTACCTAATATCAAGGCAATTTTTTTGATCCTGTGATGACTAAGGTGGGGAGCTGAAGACCGCCTAAGTGGGTCTGGTGCATCCCTACTCTGTGCCTCTCCCCATCCTACCCCCCTCACCCCCAAGCCCGTCCCCCACCGGTGCTTTGCTCTTGGTGAGCCACAAGGGACATCTACTGTGGTTCTCCCTTCTTCTTTCAGTGAGTTAACAGGCTGAAATGGCTCACCGCTGTGTCACATCAGCGCCAAAGCCAGCATGAGAGCGGGATGGGGGGATACACAGCATGACAGCAAGCAGTGAATTAGGCAGAATATTATACTGCGATACAGTATTTCATCCTGAGCAGTCCATACCGTAATCCTGCAGTAAGCCCATATAAATGCCTTTCATTCGTTTATTTCTGGTGCCAAGTCATCCACTGGATCTAAGCAAGAAGTGTCTTGCCTCAAACTGAAGGGGACTTTCTCAGCAGACTGATGGGACAGGACTGTGACAGTCTAATTTGTCAGACCACAGTAACAAAAAAGCAAATGACAGAGCACATGCCACGTAATTTTCTGAAGCTCCAGAAGCTTGCTGAGATCTACTTTTAGCTTTCAAACACTGAATTCGTAAAACTAATTCTTCTCATACTATCCTGACAGTTTTAGTTGGAAAAGAATGCTAGCAATAGGTTCTAGTATCTGAGTATTCTGGGATATCTCTGGTTAACCAGGAAACACAGGGATGCTTTTCCTCTAAATTAAAAAGAAACACCAAAACAACTAACCTATGAAAATAAGTATTTGTACCAAATCATGCTATAACCTGCTTAACAGGGCATTTAGTGCTCTACCTGGGCTATATTCAAATTTTTGGTTTATCTCTTTAGGTAAGTTATTTTTATTTGAAAATTTGTAAAAGAAAAATCTTTATGAACCACCACATTTTCTGGTTGGTATTAAGCTCATGTAGTAACTCCCAGTATACCTATAGTATAACCATCATGCTGTTAAACAGTTATGTCTCAGTGCCTGATAGGGAGTTTGGTGTTTTAAGAAAGCATAACACCAAACAGTATGGAACTGCACACTCTTGATTGGTAAACTACCCCTACTTTCCTGGAAAATACAATGAAATCAGGGAGTCTCATGAAAAATCCTATATTTAGTTAGAGTAGTAATCTTTTGAAAGTTTAAAAATGCATTTAAAAGTACCCCCTTCAACTTGAAAATATAAAATGCATTAAAAAAACCCTAGTTGGGTCAGATCCTACAAATCAATCCAAAGCAGGTCTTCAACAAGATATGAAAACACAAGGCAAGTTTTTCAGGTTTAGTCCAGCAGTACTTGGGAAGCAAGTTGCAGAGCTGAGAACACAGATAGGAGTAATTCCAACCTTATCAGACCTGAAATTTTACTTAGGTCTAGACAGATCCAATAGGAGCTCACGCAGGCATATATTTAATTAGCCCACGCATGCACAGCAGTGAAATGCTGCCCACGTAGAGCCCCACCCAGGCTACAAAACCCACCCCAGGAGCTATAAAGCTTACACCTCTAGCAAGCACAGAGGTACGCGTTGCTCCTGCGGTTACAGTGCTAGCAGTGGCAACAGACCAGTCCCAGTTACAAACGCACCATCAATGCAGACGCACCAGTGTCCCTAACTGTGTTAGAAATCCCTCACCAAGCAAGGAGGAGTCTTTGGGATGGATGCTATCTTCCACTGCTGGGGTAATCTCAAAGCAGAAAGAATTAGGACAAAAATAGAGTGGTCTTTGGAGTCTCCCTTCAACTATTGATAATTCATTATTTTAGCACATTAAAAAAACCCCACAACTCAAGAACTTGAAACTACACAACAGTTTTGTTCTCACAATAAATATTTATCACTGCATACAGATATAAGAAACTTACAGTGGACTATTCTAACAAGTCATTTTATTCTCAATTCAGTCTTTTGGATAGGGGCTTGTCTTGTATACAAATGATATATAATTTTTTGGAGATCAGTGGAAAAAACTAGCATAAATTTAAGACCAACATTTCATTTGCTGTTGTGCAAGCCTACGGGAGCATATTGGCACACACTCTGCCAACTCCTGACTTTTACGCATCCCTGCTGTGGGTTTCCAGAACTATAGGGTGCTGCAGCAAAACATCTGCAATGACTGAATTAAAGGTTTGAAGACCTTTCCTTAAAAAGGAACAAATGCCAAGCGTTACTAATTATCCCAAAGATTTCAAAGTAACAAAGATAAATCTAAAAATATGAATAGTAAAATCACATCAGAAAACATTCTTCCCGAGTCCTTGCCAGCAGGTGGGGCCTAAAGCAGATGTTGTGGAGGACTGTAAAGGTTGATTATATTTCACTTGATATACTCTTTCAAACTAGTGCCTAATAAACAGGAAACAGAAGATCGAGAAAACCTGAATTTTACAGATGTTACAAGATTCATATTGAAGAACAGTTTATGAAATTCAGAGGAGGCAATATAACAAAATATTGCAGACCTGGTATTTGTCCTGTCTTACCAAATACCTGTTAAATAAAATTAATATAGCTTCTGAAACTTCTTCACATAATTTCTGTTTGATAAGGAAAACAAGACACATCAAAAATAAGAGGCTGGCTGTTCATTAAAGGAATCCTTTTTTCCAGATGGAGGAAATTCCTTTATTCCTTCCTAAAACGGCATCAGCACTGGGGTTGGGCATCCCAGGCTTTTCAGATCTCACCCCAGTCCCATCACGGGTGAGTAACCAGTGGGCACGACACAACAGGGCAGCAGTTAGCTGCCGCTCTCACTGTCAGAGGAAGTTATGGGCTTTTCGGAGTTTGATCCATCTTTTTTTTCTTTTAGAGGAAAAAGCACCGTTTTCCAGATCTCTTAAGATTACTACAGATGAGATTGCTATTCCTCCTACAGTACTGATGACAAGGAAAACGCAGTGGCTTGTGCAGCTCCTGCGGGGCTGCTGGATGAGGGCAGTTTTGGGAGATGAACTCCCATACCATCAAGCACTGGAGTTGCCGGAATGTTTTTGGAACAGCCAGGACCACCGCCACTTGCCTTTCCCCTCTCTTGCAGCTAGTCCTGGTACAGCAAGAAAGGACAATGACAATATGCAGAAATTACCTTAGAAAGATGCAGTGACTTTTTTTTTTTTCTTTAAAGCATTGCAGATGAGTGTAGGCTAATAGAAGCAAACTGTGCTGCTCTGATCAGCTACTGCACGATGCCAGAATGATAAGGGGCATTTTCCTTCCCCTCGGTACAATCCTGAGCTGGAGAGACCACACGATGCCACAGGAACCCCTGGTTCTGTTTCACACTGACTATCAGCAGCTGACAGCACAGTAGAAATCAAAGGATCCATTTAATTGCTAACCACTTGTTGTCAGATCAGCTGCAGATGCTTCTCTGACAAGGATGCACATAATTTAAAAGAGAAAGATAACGCAACAGGAACAACTTGATATTTCTTAGGAAGGTGACTGTGCTTGCGTAGGATTTTTTCATTGACACTACTGAATTTGCTATTTTTGTTACATACTTTAACCCATAAAAACAGGTGTATTTTGTGCGCTCTGGTGCTTGATCAAACCCTCACATTTTCCAAACACTTCTATGGCAAAAATGCAGAACATTACCATTTTAAGGAGCCTTGCCTGTTTTCCTTTAAAACTTTACAGCTCACTAGCGGCTAACAGCAGTATTCATATACTCCAGCGTTCCACCTTTTGTCCTTGGAGGCTCCGCTTACGCTCTGCAACCAGATGACTGAAGAAATCTCTTTACCGGTTATTTGTATCATATAAAGAAACCAACTTTTACAGACTGTGATACAAGCGTGTGGAAGAGTGACAAGAAACTGAGAGGCTTGAAACTCCTGACATCTACCTGCAGTGAATTATAGCTCCATGTTATCTCAAATGGTTCATAGAATATAAAGAAGGGAAAACCTTATGGAGGATCAATCAGGTGAAGGTACAAAGGATTCAGCTCTCAAGCGATGGAACGCCTCCTGCTACAACGCAAACTACCACTACTGAGCAAGGTCCTTCTCAGGAAAGCAAATTCACTCCTAAAACATCTACTGCCAGTAATGGGAAGAGTATCCTTTTCCATTTACATCCTCTTTCTCAACACACTTTATTTTCTGGCAGAATGTGGACTAAATGGATCTTTGGGAGGTAGCAGATTTCATCTTGAAGCTCTGAACTGCCTTTACTCATTTACAGTTACTGCATTGCTGATAAAATCCAACTCATTTGGGCTCACAGAACTCTAAGGTTAATAAGTAACTTTTCAATACTTAAAGACAATATAAAATAACATATGGAAGCAAAACAACCAAAAGTGTTAAGAAAATTAAATGGGTGATTGAGGCTACACAAGTGTGTAAATAATGCAGGGAAGGAGGAAAAGAAGGAGAAGCACAGTCAACAAACTTCCCACTCCCTCACTGCATCCCGTATTTTATTATCTAGCAGGAGGCATATGGTGAGTAAGGAGGAAAAGGAAGGAAGAAAGGAAAGGTATTTACAGAAGGAACAAGACCCACCAGTTGTTCTTTTTCTGGTACAAACTATTATATTAATATAGCAGCAAACTTCAGGCAAACAGATTAACAGACTGAATTTTTGTCTGACTTCACACAGAAAGAAAAACTTTTAAACCCTTCACTGATAATGCTTCATAAGGAAGGAGAAAGCAGCACAGATAACATCATTACTGTGATATACCATTTGGTTAATTAGCATTTTTAACCCCTAAGGAAACAGTAAAAATGGGAAATGCATGCTGTCTCATGCACAAAAAGAGAGCTACGCAGTAAGTTTTTCTCAGGTGTTGGTTGCTAAGCAATCTCTATCTCTGAGATGCTTAAAAAAGGATGAGAAAATGTTATCATATACGTAATTCAGAAGTAGCCACAACCAGGTATCAGAACAATTATTAACATGCTTTTTTGATTATAATAGATATTTAGGATAGAGAGCATAAATTCAATCCATTACCAGTGTGAGCAAGGACGACAAATTGACCTTCTCACTGGGCTATGTCATGTGTGTAAAGACTATTTGATTGAGGAAAGTCTGGGCAGCAAGTTTCTCATCTGGCAACAGCTCATTCTTTTCTTTCTGGAGGTGTCCGAAGGGGCAGACTGGGTGGGGGGGAAGTGATGCGATGTGATCGCCTGTTGCACAAATCTGAAATCTTTGGCTGTGTTCCCACGCATGCTGTCACAGCAGCATCGATTCCTGCTGCAGGAACCCGCGCTATTTCCTACAGAAACCGATTCTCTTGAAGGACAGCATCCATTCTCTAAGCAAGCAGTAACTGATGTTCCATTCCACTTCCATTAGACTTCAAGTCTCTACAAGCTATTTAACTCTGAATTTCATATCCCCAGGTTTTTAAGTTTCCACAGAAAATTGTGAACAAATCACTATGTTCTAAAAAACAATTAATTTATTGCGTAAAGGTTATGCTACAGCTGGCTCACTATTGCTTCCTCTGTGGCCGCAATATTTAGGGTTTAAAATGAGATTTCAATGGAAATTATTGTCAGTTTGAACTCTTTCATGAAAAGCTTCAATTGCCTCCTTACACAAGGATGTTTTTTCATTGTAGCTGGATCTGTACTAGCCATTCCCGTCTCGGGAGGAACATGGTGTCATTAACTGTCACACACAGCGCTCTGAGGCTGCATAAACAGTCAGGCTTGTCCGGCTTCTGCTCTTTTGCCATCACTGCAGAAGCAACTGCAGGATCTAGACTAATTTACATCTTAAAATATTTAAGTGCTGTTCTGTAAACTAGATTTCTTCCAATTCTTCTGTCACAGAAGGATATTTTTCTAAACATTCATCACTTGCAAAAAGCATTCAAAAAGTAGGCACGATAAAGTTGTTACAGCTGTTATTTATTATCTGTTTAAAACTCTTGCAATATTATTTTAATCCAAATTGTCCACTGTAAGAAGAATGTGAAGATCAACTTCATTTTAATGGCTCAAAAAACATGCACTATGAACAGTCAGTAACAAAATTAGATTAAAATGCTTTAAGAGCAACCATACAGAACTGTAATCCTCCAGTCCAAGATGGCAAATTCCACTGTAAAGTGATTATAATCCTAAATAGAACTACCGTACAGCCTGACCCTGTAAAAAACCCACAATCCAAACTTGGAGTCAGATGCTGTCATAAGAACTACCCTGACATGGACAAGAATTTTGCAGTAAAACTCAGCTGAGAACATAAAACACAATATGATGCTGGCATTACGATGTAAAATTTCTATTCAGAAACACCCGGTCAATGAGCACTGCCGAAATGACTTAAACCTTCTGCTTTTTAGGTAATGCATGTGGATTAAAATGTACAGCTTATGGGAATTTAAGATATTAAACCTCAGCACCACTAACCAGTCTGCACCAATGCCTTCCCCCTAGATAGCGTGGCTAAACTTGGGCTTGTGCAGCAGCTCACTGACCTGACCTGAACTGCGGTGTTCAGCAGAAGTCCAGCTTCACCCGTAGACCAAACAGCTGTACTCAGTAACTGTTGCGTGAGCATGAATTCTCTTTCAACAGGGGTAGCAAGTCTTGAGCCCGTTGCGGGTAGTTTGATAAACCAGCTCTGCGGTCTCAGATTTTTTAATAAAAATGCTTTACTAATATGAGGAAATAGAAAGTAAAACTTTTTAAATCAACTTCCCCAAGGCTGTACAGAACAATGCCTGAAGGTTTTGTTACAGAATTTTGGATTATTTTTTTTCTCTTTTCTCAGTCATGATGATGACAAACAAATAAGAATTAGCTATGTTCATCAATATTTTTGAGTAACTGCAAAAGCATAACACTTGGAGAAGATGCAAGAGCCCTCAAATGCTTTGCTGCAAATTGTTCTCACAGTTCATAAACCATCTTTATATACTTAATACTCCTGCTAGCGTAATATGAGCATTTTGGTTCCACAGAAGTATTAAATATTGTTCAGTGCTTCAGTAGATTTGACTGAAGTCTTTGCTTTTAGTGAGAAAAAAGGGTCATTTCCTAGGAAGAAATACAGCTTTCCCTTCTCCCTGTCCTTATACTCGGCCATATAGTGTCTTGGAAATGCAGGTCCACAGTTAGTGTTTGCTCACTGGTCCACCAAGAACCACTCCTTCTCTTCTCCCCCGCAAATTAGAGCATATCTTTTTTTTTTTTTGGAAGCTGAAGGTTTTGGAAGTTCCTGTACCCGCTTTAATTATTTTACAGTCTAATGTGGCAGCTTCACATGTCAGTACATCTGGCATGTCTTTATTATGCCACTTGGCATTCATCATTGCTTTCAGTAGGCTCACGTAACACCGCAGCCACAAGGGCAGAACTACACCACTTAGAGAAGACGCAAGAGCCCTCAAATGCTTTACTGCAAATTCTTCTCCAGAGATCTTTCAGAACTAACATACTCAGGCAACAACTTATATGCTCTTAACCTCAGTCTTATCCTCAGCTCATCATCGTAAAGTGCTGCTAAGACAAATTTTGAAAGTTCAACAAGATTCACCAGGAGCATTAGAACAGCCCGTCCCCAGATGAGAAGACGCAATGTGAACGATGAGGATCACGAAGACTTGCAATGTGTTATCACTAGGAGTATCTTAACAAGTCCCAGAGGAAATCTTAGCCTCTCCCACAGGACACATACTTCCCTGCAGTAAGTACTATCAGCATGACAAAGAACCCAAAATGCAAAATAATTTCCTTTTTTGTGTAATAAAGCCCACAGAGTTCTTAGATATCCTCCTGTATACCTATCTTCCTGCTTGCAGAAAGTTGGATTTTATAAGTAAAGCTACTTCATAGTTCTTTTCCCTTCACAAGGGTGGGGGGGTCTCTTAACCCATTTTTAACAAACTTAAATAAATTTCCTCAGCAACTTCAGCTGTCAACAATAATAAAACAGAAGTGAGTTGTATATTCACCATCTTCCAGAAAGCTTCTGTAGAGAAATTAGCACCATGCAGCCCAGTACAAGATATTACAGGAAGGATAAGATTAAAAGAAAAACAAAAACAAAAAAAGGCAAGTTGATTTTATGCCTTCACACTCTCAGATTCACTCGCTCACTCACGCATAATCCCAAGTACCAAGATGTTGTGTCCACCACATGGTTTTGCCACAGAAGGAAACCCACTTGTCTTGTCCTCCTGAAATTTTGGGGGTTCCCAACTGGTGATAAAAACTGAATTTTAGACTGATTTTAAGGAGTCACTAATTGATACCGTGTGGTCCTCAAAATCACTTTAAAAAGTGCTCAAAATCACTTTAACTGCAGTTTCCGTCAGCGTTAGGTCAGGCTGCATGCCTGGTTTTGGGCTTTCCTCCCTAGCTAAGAGCAACAGGGAGAGCACATGGGACGTGCTGCAGCTTCATTGCTGTTCTCCTGGTGCTGGGACGCAGCGTCTTCTGGCAGCCAGTCGTTTTAACCTTTAGGTCTTGACATAAACAACACATTCCTCAGATTTTACAGCTAGGATGGTGTCCTTGGTTATCAACCCATGCCAATTTTTTAACCCTTTAATCTGCAGTTTTCTGTGATCCTTACCATGCACGTTTCTATTCATACTGCATTTGTATCGATCTTAATGTTTCTGTTACAAAACTCTACAATTCCACAGCTTTTTCAAATGACCAGAGTTCATGATGAGCTTAAAGGATTAAGCCTCTTAGATATCTTCAAGCTTTTCTGTGGTCTAGTTTTGCTACAGGAAGGAGACAGAAAACACAAAACACCCCGTTTTTTTCTACTCTTGCCTCTGCCTCTAAATCTCCCATAGTATATATCCACTGTTTCAATCTGAGAATGATATTTGGGATGTCACAACAAACCATCTGAAGGTTTGAAGCTGGGTAACTGGTAGTAAAACAGTAACAGATCAGAGGGAAAGCCTGTTTCAGAACAGAAGACTTCTGTTGAGCAAAACAAAATAAAAAAAATAATCACATCACAGGTGTAACACAAAGGGATGCATCACCTATGTAAAAAAATCCCTTGATTTATAATACATATTAATCTTAATGCTTGAGCTTTAACTGTTATTTTTTTTTACCAGGGACTAAATATAGTCTCCACTAAATAAAATAATTTTTTTTTTTTTTTTTTGCTGTGTAATAGGGTGCATGCAGGCACACACATAAATCTGTGGAGGACAGGGAAATGAGACTTGCTCGGCTTTTTAGAAAATTAGAAAATGACGGTTGACAGTTATTTACAAAAAGTCAGGGTTTTAATTCAGAATTTGTATACCATACTGAAAAAGAAAATAGTTTAAATGTGTATGCCAGCTAAAGATAACTGCTTAAACAGTCTTGACTATACTTTAATGACCTTAGCAAAGCTGGGTTTTTTAAGTTATCCGTGCTTTACTATCCAACCTGATTACTTTTAATCACCATCTTTGAGATTTTCGAGGTAGCATATTTTACTGTCTCATACCTCCATTTTATTGACATATAGAGCAAGAAGGAAGAACTCTCACAACTTTAAATCACCTAGCTGAATAAGCTTAAATTTAAAACAAAAGTCCTCTTGACACCTACAAAATAGGCCTCTGCCAGGCAAAGGTAATTTTAACAGTCTAAAATTTGGATCAAGGTTCTTATTGTAAATGAGCTCTTATTCCAATTTAGAACTTTGATCTTTAAAATCTGAAGAAACAAGTATACAATACTTTCAGATTTCAACCACTGTAGCTACTGGCACTGACACAACTTTACAAGAAGATTGCCTATTAAGACAATTAATCACTAAAAAAACCCATTTTAAAATGAGTTTTCAACTATATTGTGTAAGAGATGACTGCTTGCTTGAGTAACAGATTGGGGTGAAGGCATTAGGTGATGACTTCATTGGCATCTCCTTCTAAAGAGGCATCTGCCTTCTCCAAAAATTATTATTTTTAAAACTCTAAGCAAAATGTGTTCTTTTTTTCTTATTCTTCCACTGTACGCTTCACCTCCTGAAGTAATAACCCTCATGCCTAGGTGGGGAGATCTGCCGAGCACTAGGTCTAAAGAGTGTACCTTCTACGGGCAGGTGGCAGTCAAGGGGGGGACGCACAGCAGGGATGTGCCTTCACTTCTCTGCTTTAAATAAAGCAAATGCACATCTAAGCCACACTTTGCTTTTGCAGTCCAAACTCTGGGTCTGGACAAAGCTGCTAATTGTCTGCTTGGCAGCAGAGTCTGATCTGGGACGAGAAGGTAGTGCCGGAAATCATTGTTATATTGAGATAGGAAGAAAAATCCCTTGTGTTCCCAGACCCATCAGCAAATAGGCAGAGTGAGAATCAAAACTCCATTAGGATCAGTTAGTCTTATTGATTTAACTGGAAACTAGATAAAGCCTTAGATATCTGATTCTATAACACTGCTTTCTACCGTGCTTCGATCAAACCATTCTACGTTGAAGCCATGGTACATCTTCTCACAGGAATCATTATTTTGCTGTCATTTCGGTTCTCATTGTATTTATATCCAATAATGGTGAACACGTGTCAAACAGGAAAATAAATTTACTAGAGAAAATAAGATATATTTATGCTGTTACCATGTTCTCCATTCTCCTACTCCAAAAGGAAGTTACGTGACCATTTAAGTATTCAAGAATATTTCATTAATATTAAAAGCTCGGATTCTACTCCTACACTTTCAAGCTGATGGCGACTGTTGCTAAAAAGACACAGGCAGCACTGGCAATCAGGGAAATGCACACCTTCTGCCAAAACAAATCCATGGCAAACCTATGACAAACTGACAACCATTGCTTCTCTGTTGTTTTATCGTGAGCACTTACCCCCACCATGTTTTGTGCTATCGTCTCTTGGTAGGAATCTAAAATGGTATAGTTGCAAGGGGTTAAGAGTTACTATCTTCAAAAAGTAAGAGTATGTTTTTGTTTGGTTTTTTTTTTTCCAAGACAACAAAATTGTTTCCACTATTACAGAAGTCTAAAGAAAGAACACACAACAGGTACATTTAGTACATAAAATCCTTATTTGCTCCAACAATGTATGAAAATTCATTACTATTGAATTTTAAAGCACAGCAACATTGGCTTGAAGTTACTAACTCCTGCTAATGTAAAAAAAGTCTTATCGTATAGGAAAGCTCCTGTTTCCAGGATCACTATTGGCATCTGTTTTTATATAAATGCAAAGTTAAAACGTCTATCCCACACGTTTGTAAAAAGATGTCCAAGTATATTAACCATAGAGGCTTGAAGCTAAAAACAACCTCTGAATGAGTTTTAATTTTTTCCCCGGGCCTTATTTTCATGTACTTGGGAATTTCACATTTTCCAGATGGAACTAGCTAGTTGATGCTGCTTTGTAGGTGGTAGGAACCTGAAGGGAATTTAAATAGGATAATGATTTTCTTCCAGGTTTTAAAGAAGCACTTATTTAAAAACTGGTCCATTTTATTTTTCAGCCTCTTTTACCTTTTGCAACCCAGTCTTTCCTGCTAGGAAAAGGCCTGAGCTTCTGGCCACGTTTGACTTGTGCATTTAATAACTATTTGGATACAGCAGGATTAATTCAGATCCTCAAAACAACACAAGTAGGTACTAATGTTAACTATTAATTAGTTTTAGAGAAAAGGATGTCTACAAGAGGAAAAATGTCCCACCCCATGCCTGCCCCAAGCTTGAAGGGAAATCACCCAGATTTCTTTAAATCAGCCTTTAGGGATACAAAAAACAGCCCCCCGTGTCTGTAAGAGAGACAGGAGGAACAAGTGAAGGGCAGGAGAAAGAAGTCAGTAGATGGTTTCTTGCTTATCTGTTTTTAAATTAGCAGCCAAACAATGCTCCCCTGGTTCTTGCATCTGCCTCTCAGGCGTAGAAGTAGCATTTTAAGAAGGAAAGTTCCAAGGCATTACAAAGGTTTTAAATTTTATTTTTTTTAGGTTTTCTTGTTCTTTTTTCTCTCTAAACAAGGCTTAGGTATTTTTCATTGGGGGGGGGCACTTAACAGCTGTCATGGCTGTATTTGGGCTGCAACATTAAGGGGAAAATTCCTAACTCAACAAAATCTCAAAGTGAAAATATTTGTAGGTATAACATCAGACTTAAACCTTACTGTTAATTGCACATGTGCTTGTACATGCATCAAGGGGTAACAGAAGACAGTAACATAATGACTATCATGAAATCCATTTTGAAGTTTTATCTAAGGATTTCTTGGTACCATTAATTTAGGACTAACTTGACCCTTCTAATTCACTTCAACACACCGCATTTTGAATCTGAGGCATATTTTTCCACACCCCCTCCTGCCCCAGCACATAGTAATCAATAACTAATATCTGAGGGCATACTCCAGTTAATTTTGCACAAGAAGCGTTGAAGAATGCAAGCAGAGCCTTCTCTTAGACTCAAACACATTTATACTTCTTTTAAGCTTCTCAAAATGTTTCTGAAGTCCAAAAATACTTGCTCCTCATTGAGGCCAGTTCTGTTGTGGAATCAGTCTTGCAGTACCTCCTCCCTTGCCCTTTAGGCACCACCTAGTTGAGTGAATTCTGCCCAGTCCAGTACTGTTATATGAAATTAAGCTTGTGTTCCTTCTAGAGAGAAGCCACCAGATAAGACTGTACGTACAAATAACTTCCTTTCTCCTTTTCTTGATTATGATAAATAAATCTGCACTAGAATGTTTCGCCTTCAAATTATCAGCATTAAGTTGAACCCAGGAGTTCAACGCAGAGCTTCCAGGGCTGACAGTTACTGAGTGACCAGATCAACTTTGCCTGGATAGGATTCTCTAATCGGAGAAAGTAAAGGATTCTCAACTGCTAAAACAGAGCTGCTATTCCTTCTACCACACTGCGTCACAACAAGGCTTTATTTTATTCCTCATCTGCCGCTTCCAGTCGCTTGCATTTAGGCACAGGAAAAGAACAAGAACGTAGCGACTTCTTGAAAGATAGTTGTCTGGTTTCAAATTTTAGCAACAGTTTAAGTTCAGACTTCAGAAGGTGCTAAATTCTTGAAAATCCATGAGGATTTTAAGAGCATGGCTCATTGCATTTTATGGAGCCTATATAACAGCTTGAGCAGTGCCAGGAAGGGAAGTTCCCGCTGCCTCCTCCCACCCGCTCCTGCGCCCCAGCCTTCTGCCCGCTCCTCAAAATTGCAAATGGGGAGGAGAAACAGGATACTTTTCTGCTATTTTAAGGAGTTAAAACAGCTTATAGGAGCCTATCTCTTTTTAAGGATGATCAGCTTGGTTAGCAATGCAGCTTGACGTCACTTGTGAGCTCCCATGCAGCAAAAAGCATAGATGTATTCTGCCCAACTAGTTTGCAGATTACTTTCATGACACACACATCAAATTTGAAATCAAAAATATATTTGCGTGTCCGGAAAGCCCTGACAGATTCCTCCCAGCTCCATGAAAGATGGATCTTAAGAGAAGCCTAAGACATTTTATTAAAAATTCCCTTGTGTCTGAGGTATTTTACATTTTGTTAAAATTTAAGTATTAAAAAGTAATTTTCAGTACAAAATTCAGGACAGAAAAAAAAAACTATACGCATTCACATTTACTGCCATCACTAGAGAAATGGACAAGGAATGAACAGACACAAACAGTTAAAATAATGGAAAGGGTAAGAGGTAGCACATATCACATCATAGCCGGTGGGGCTTTGAGCAACCTGGTGGAGTGGGAGGTGTCCCTGCCCATGGCAGGGGGGTTAGAACTGGATGATCTTTGAGGTTCTTTCCAACCTAAACCATTCTATGATTCTATAGTACTAGACTAAAAGATTTATAAGTACGGGTAGGAGGGAAGGTCGAGGTATTAGGGCTTCACAGTTTCAGTCTCCCCTCCCACACGTGCTGGCACTTGGGGGTGAAGAAGATCTATCTTCTTTTCCTGGTGCTACTGTACAGCTACCTCGAGATAGCTATTTGTTTCACAGTGCATACTTAAGACAAGATTAACTGTCCTATCTCCTGGGAAAGATTTTCCTCCTACAGACTTAGTGATATACAGATATCAATAATTTTTTTGAAACTGACAGTTACAGTCTTAATTCAGGAATAACTGAATTCATTTGTGCAACAAAAGCTATCAAAGGGCCTCTTCAAAAATGTTACAGATCTTCAACAATCTCTTCAAATGCAACAAGGTCACTTAGCATTCATTTCCCTGATTGCAAGTCAATACAGCTGTCTTCTGACCTTCTTCCAATAACCCTGGTTAACAAATGTTGCTCTTATTGAGCCCCCTAAAACATTATTTTTTTTTAAACTTAGGGTAGAAACCTATACCTAAATGATTATAAACACTGATGTTGCTGGACCTAACAAGATACTTCAACATATGAGTAAACTACAGGTGTTAGAACTGTAGCCCAGGTTCTTTTATACACTTTGAAGCCTTAAAGCAATTTACAACAAACAGCAGAAACATGATCAGCTATCTGATAACATAACACAGCAGCCCTCTGTGAGGCAAAGGCATTGTACAACCATAAAATAACTGCTTTGGAGTAGGAAGCATGTGTTAAGGGGCAAGAGAAAGGGATGAGGCTATTATGACACGAAAATACACCTCAAATAAAACCACAGATTAAAAATCTGCTGATGCAGACAGTATTTTATTCAGGACAACTAAATGGAAGAGTTTTTCACATTTCAATAATATGCTGTGATGCCATCTCGTCAAGGAACAGCACCAACGATGTCCACGTCGGTGGAAGCCTGATGCTTAGGAGCTCACAGAAGCGACTGATGCCTTTGGTCACCCTGATGTGACAGGAACAACTCCCTTCACTTACAGGTAGTCAAGGAAGATGCAAAGTCAAATTTTCCTTTTGTACATTTAGATGATTCAAGTTGATTAAAGAAAAATAAAAGCACCGTGTCTCAATGTCAATTTGTACACCCATCAGTACAACTTTTGACACAGAATGCTTGCTCAGAGAAACAGACCCTAAAAAGCAAAAATTACAGGGCAAACCAAAGATGACAGTGTACAACAGGATTATAGGGCCTCAGTGTGTAGGCAACATGTTTGAATTGCAAATAAAATAATAACTGAGAAACACAGAACAAGGGAGAAGTTATCACACGAAGGAAAATTAAGTACATTTCCATCCTCTCAGGCACAGCAACTAGTGACAGACTGCAGAGAATACATAGAAATTTATTTTTAACTTAGACCACATATCGTAACATCAGTGAGGGTTAATAGGTTTTATATTGAGAAGTATGTCTTTAACTTCCAGCAATATCAACTACTAATTTTTCAAATCATCTTTTCCTATAAGCGCAGTCTAACTGAGCAACTTTAGTGATAGTCTTACGGAGGCCATAAGATGTGCTTTATGGTAAGAGGGCAACAGAATTTGATCACAAATTATCCAGAGACTTCAAGTCTACCATGAACATAATGAATGCAAGGCATGTAAACTTCATGCTGTCATATGAAAACCTCTTTTATTTATTAAAATATTCATAGTAATAACAAAAAAAATTTCACATCAATAAAAAGTACACTGAACAGAAAGCCTTAACTCTACACATCACACGTTACAGAGAAGTAGGTAAATAATCATTAATTACTTTCTGTTGATACTTTGATGTTTTATGTCATAAAAGTCAGCTTAGTAACTCTGCTCAGATCCTGTTAAGGCCTAAGTAAAAGCATCAAAGCGGTTTTATTGGGTTTGTTAGACAGTGTAAAGAGACTACACAGTGTCCACCTCTGACCACTCACTGCCATTCCTTTATTTCACTTCAGCCTTACATTTTTTCATTAAGACTCAAATGGAACAAGCGGCAGCTTTGGACTTTGATAAAAGGTCACTTCTCATAATTTTGTACTTTATTCATCTCCTCAGCTAAAAGCTGTAGGAAAAAAATTAAATTTGCAGCTGATTCTTACACATCTCTTCACACACAAAGGCAATGATGATGATATCACTGCATGCAAGACCAGACTTTAGTTACATTTTCAGAAAGGAGAATGAGATGAAGCTAATGCAGCAGCAGATATATACGCTAAAGGAAGCCAGTGGTCCATGTAAGCAAGCACCCGGTCACTGATGGATGACGCAGCACTTGAGGTAAAGGTTTGCACCTTGTCAACTGGAAAAATCCTATGGTTGAAAAAAGCTATTAACCTAGCTGCTGATTACATTACCTGAATCAAGGAAACAACCTTTAATCTTAGCCAAGGTGGTATGTCGAGGACAAGGGCAAGATTTACTTCTTACAACAAACTCTTCAGCAGAGCTTTCCCTCCATCTCTCTTTTTAAAAGGGAGTACAAGAGTAGCACCCCATGGGCAAACTCACACGAGTAACTACATATTGCAACATTTCTCAAACAGAAGTATTTTGAGACTATTTCAATAACAAATATAAAATACATAACTAAACTGCAAAGAATTAGCCAGGAAAGCCTTTAAGGCATGCAAAAGAAAAAACAATAAAAACAAAGGTAGAACTGTATTTGGATTGGTTTCAAATTCACTACAGCAACATCATTAGAATTCCATTTTCTACTGTGCTGAAGAAATTTAAGAAATAATACAGAAAACATACATTAACTTTGAACTGGAATAGCAATAACTTGTCATTGACAAAGCAGATGTCTATCACCTTGATAGTTTAAAATTCAGTGCTCTTCCTGCAACGTAGACAGCAAGTCTGTAGTATGTCACAATGATTTGTGATCAAAGATTAAATAAAGATTGTTAGCTTATATCCCCTAAACACTCAAATTTGCATCTCTCCTGAAACTACATTAAGAGTACCATGCTAATAAATTTTAGATAACCTTGAATTATGTTTAGTCCGAAGGCACAAAACTCTACAAAAATTCTTCTGTATCTACTTTTTAAAGTGAAGTGAAAACATCAAAGGAACAACCTTGAATTACTGCACTCAAAGACATAACCTCCCAGTTCTCCTTCGCAGTCCTGTCTGAGATACAACTCAAGGTCACACTGTGACAGGAACACAGCACAAGAAGATACTGTGGTTCAACTGAAAGTCCATCTAGCCCAGACTTTGGGCAGCAATGACTGTAAATAAATACCCCAGGGAGCAGTGTAAGAACTGAACACAGGTGAAGCTTTTGTCAGCTTCCACATAGCACAGGATGTAGTTTCTATGCATTTAGTACCACTCAATGGGTCAGTCTTACTAACTCACCCATTATAATCTTGAGCTTATGTAGATGTTTAGCATCCACAGTACCTGTTAGCAGTGACTTTGGCTACTTGCTGCAAGAACCACCACTTGGTTGTTTTGAATGTGGTTTTAATGTCGTTCACAGAAAAAGGCAAAAATAATTTCCTACCCAGTCCTCAGTTTAATTCATGAATTTTCAGACTTCTCCCATCTCCTTCAGTCATCTTTTTTTCTAGCTTGAGAAGTCTTGACTTAGTCAATTCTTTACATCAAAGCTGTTCTATATCTTTGATCATCCTTGTCGCCCTCAGCTGAGCTTTAAGCGCCACTATACCTCTTGCATATAGCATTCAAAACAGGGCTACAAGCTGGATTTACACAGTATCACAAGAACTTTTTCTGGTTTACTCTTTATTCCTCTTCTAGTAACTCACAACAGTTGCTTGTTTGGTTCCTATTGAATGCTGACATACTACTAAAACCTCACTCCCGAACAGTTACGGCCAGTTTAGCACCCATCACTTTATATGCAGAACTGAGCCTGTCCTCCTCAAGGCACTGCTTTCAGGTAGCTACCCTGACAAATGACAACATTGAGCCACCTGAGTTCTTCTGTGGCTCTTTGCAGTGGTACCTCACCTTTACTATCCCAAAGAATTTAATATCATCAGCAGGCTTTCTTCCCCACTGCTCACCACAGCTCTTCCAAGTAATTTAGGAAAGTGCTAGATTCCCACAATAATTTGTGATGCCTAGAAGTGTCTTCCTCTACTGATACAGCCAAGAATTTACTTCTGACCTATGTTCTTTATCTTTTAGGGAATTATTTATCCACACAAAGGCCCTCCCTTTTTATGCTATGCCTAAATAGCTTCCTTTAAACCCTTGGCTGAGGGATCATCTCAAAATGCTCTTTTTTGTTTTGAAGGCAGTTGTCTTACTTCCAGTTGTCTCTTTCATCCTCTCCAGCTTTCTTCTGCCCTTCTGTAATTCTCTGCTAGATGGCACACACTGGCACTCTGCTTCAGATATGATCGCCATGTCCTGTATCTCTGTCTCCTTCACTACGCTCCACGTCACCTTGAGAGATTTAGGTATTAAAAGCTGTCTTGTTACTCTTTTTAAGCTTTTATTTTTCTCTCCTTTTATAGCATCTCTTTGAATGAGGTAGACTTTGATACATCTGCTTGATGATGTACAAAAGATTAGAAAGGCTTAAATCTTTCTTTAAAGAATACAAACTAGTCTACTCTCAACTACCATTTCTTTTAGCGACGCTGTGTGATGACAAGTGTGTAAGAAGCACGGCTGGTCCACACCACAGTACTTGTGTTACACAAGCAGACACTTTTATTGACTCTTAAATTATATGCCTCAACCCCTTAAAAGAAAGGAAGGACAAAAAAAAAAATCCAAAGACAGAAGCGTGGATTTGATAAAGTTAGACTTACGGCTCTCTTAAATCACTGCCAGATTGGTTTATTTAGCTGGTTTTTGTTTGTTAGTTTTTCATATATGAAGTGGTAGCTGAACTTTATTTGTTCACCAACCCCTTCTCTCACTGCAAGATACCAGCACTGGAATAAATCCTATTTCCACATAAGCAATTTATATGCGAATTTAAAATCTCAAACAAATCATACAACCCCCCCACCCCCAACTTTGTAATCCAGACTGTGGAGTAGTTCAATGACAGTCAATAAATTCAAACCAACTGACCTACCCTTACAGACAGGGTCCATATGCGTTATTGACAAGCTACACAAAACCATTCACAAACAAGAACACTTTATTTTGTTTACAAACCCAGACTATTGCAGGAAACAAGTGCACAGCCACAGTTTGTTACTTGTGAACCACTCTGAACAGAGAGACAGTGCCTTTACATCGATCATACATGGCACACATACTACATCAAGGTTAGGTTTAAAAGGCTTCAAATGGGTTTATACAGAAAGAAGATCGATGTGGGAAACACATTTTCAAAAAAGAGGTGACAGGACAAAACAGTGCCATTTCTGCTCAAAGATATGATTAGTTACAAGCATTGTCTCAATGCTATCACATTTATTTTAAAAAGTTTTTGCAGATAGGCTAAATACATGTCTGCTTTCAAAAACTGGTGAATTTACAGTTCATCCTTTTTGGTAACCGGTATGTCTAAGCACTAATGTAAAAAAAAAAAACAAAACCAAACAAACCTCACAACATGAAAACAAAAACAAAACCCCACACCACAGAAAACAAACAAAAGAGCCCCAGAGGCTGCAACACAGCAGGAAGATACCAGAGTTAGTGCTAAACTAACAGCTTGCGCTAGAAGCAGTCAGTGCATGGCAACTCAAGCTGAGGTGAACTCCTTACATTAATTACTGGCTAATAATCAAGTACTGCTGTTGAATCACTTGTGCCCAACGCTCCACAGCTCCTGAGACCCAGGTCATCTCTCTGCCAGTATGAGAATCTCATTTTTTTTCCAACATTAAGTCTACCTTCTAATGGGATTCCTACTATCAGCCAGGGTGCTGCAGACCCTAGAAGGGCAGCACTGCTCCTCGTTTTGCAGCCATGCATTCATTAGCCAAGCCTCAAGCTGAGAAGACTCAGTCTCAGCATTGTACAACAGCAGGCAACTGGTCTAAAAAAAAAAAAAAAGTAAATCAAGTGAGTCAGGTTTAAATAGATAAGTCCAGGAGGGAGCAGACTTAAGATCATTTTCAGCAGACATTTGCCATATTTAAGTCTGCAGATCGGATTTATGCAGATTGTGAGCTGAAGCGTTTCCTAAAGGAATTAGTAACTACTTATCTTTAACCTGATCCTTTCATATGTATTGTTACATATACGCAATTTTGCAATTGAAGCTCCTGTGCACCTCAGGAATTTTTCCTAACACCACTTAAAACTGATTACTCTAACTGCTTCAAATTTATCTGTGGAAATATTGCATAAATCAGTAATTTAGGTAAATAATATGAAGATGTTTTATGACTAAAACCAATAATATACAAGTTAATGTTTTTGTTTCAATCAGATACATGCACTGAGTAACCGGCTGTGAGCAACAGGCAGTAAGTGTCACGGATACAGGTGGTACTGCTATATGCTAGCTGGGACAATTCATACAATGCAAAGAGCTTTACAGCTATACTGCGGAGAAGAATATAGCTCAATATTTTGTTTTCCAGCATAGTCCTTGTAAAAAAGTTCTTTACTTATAAAAAGTCTCATTTAAGATGCCTTATAAAGCAGCTATTACTTTTGACTGCATGTTCCACACGCATCACAGCAAGAAGAAATGTATTTTCAGTATGTCTTTTGGGGTCATAGTAGCTATTTCAACTCATCATGCAGAAGCCTGACATGCATACTAGAGTGTTTGTTTTATGTAACTATATATACCAGCATTTTCACAAGTCAACTGACTGCACAGACCTACAGATCCCTGCACAGAGGAAAAACTCCAACCCTTATAGAACATTCCTAAGGCCAAGAATTAATTGGTGCATGAGGAAACCAACTGCAACAACTAAGAGAAAGTTGCACTTTATGGCTAAAGTTTTTTTGGTTTGCTTTTTAAATGGTCCCTTCCTATCTTCCCTCCCCTTCAAACAGAAGGAAGCCACATAAGGCAAACAATTTTTAACTACAGAGTACTTAATTTTCGATAAAACATGTCTTTTTTCCATAGTTGCTAAAAGATGGGATGGGGGAAGAGAATGGATTTTCTGAACTTACTAAAAAAAGTCTTAAGAACTCCCTTTGGTAAGTATAGGAAAGCATACTTATACGTTTTGATTATTCAGACACTTACTTGTTGCATTTATGCTTGCTGATACAATTTGGAATAAGAGCAGCCAGATCCACATGAGCGCACTACAGACATTAAGCCACTCGCTGCAGAATATCATCTTCCTCTCATGTATTTTCCCACTCAACCTCACCTTGCTTTCATTCTGCATCAGTAAGGAAATAGTTGCAGTAAGTGTCCTTTACAGCGTGAATGCTCTGATCAGACAACAGGCAACTTCAGCCTTTTGAAATTATAAAGCTTACTATGCAGAGAAAGCTGGAAATACCCACACATTGGAGGTATTTCTCTATCAAGCTTGCCTCCTCCAGCTACTACTGCAAATAAGTTGGTATTTCCCACCACCCCCTGCAGTGATTTCCATAGTAAGGAAGAGCAGAAGCCAGACAGGAGCTGAGCACGATGCTGCTCCTTTTGGTGCTTTTTGAGAGAGGAAAGGGTGGAACCAGACAAATTCCCCACTTCATGCAAACCAATAGTCTTCCAAAAGGTACTGGACTACGCACGTGTTGGAGAACCCCATCACAGGTATTCCGAAGGCAGAGCACGTAGGAACAGAAGATGCCCCACAGGCTGAAGAGATCGGTGTCTCTGAGAGGTTTCAAACTATTTTATAGGTTAGTGTTCTAATGAGGGGAGGGGGGAAGACTCTCCAAGTTACGTTTGCAAAACAGGAGTTAAATCCAGGGTTTAAAAACAAAGAAGAAAAAACATCTTAGACAATTATGAGATCCACATTAAGCAACTGTACTTGGTTAAGGAGCACTAAATGATCTTAAATACACATTTTCTGCTCCTTCACCATGCTAGTGCGACAGAGGAGTGCTTTGTGTTACCTACTCAGGGACCTGTTAGATTTACCTGACACATCATGCCAGCTTTAAAACACTCAGTTCTGATTTGACAGGTAGGTGAAATGCTCCTCGAAAAAATTAATACAGCTACATACAAGAACAACTGTTCTTTCACCCTGTTTCAGATGTTAAGTTCGTGTATATAATGCACGCACGTTGTAGAGACAAGTAGCTATCATCCTACGTATAGAAGGCCTTTGCATAAGAAAAACTATAAAGTTGCATTCAAATTATAAAACAAAACTTGTGTTGAACAACAACAGTTAAAGTCTACAAGAACTAGAAAGACCTGAACAGTGTCATGCAGTCTTAATTTTGTTCATTTTCCCACCCACAGGCTGCAGACTGCGCACTTATTGTACAAGAGATATGAATATCTATAATTTACACCACAACATTAAATTTGCATTAGCTATACAATTAGTTCTCTCATCAGTTTCTAGAATAATGGTGCTTAGAATGAGGCTAACGCATTTCCAAACAGTTTACCTTGTAGTTCCAGAGTGTGAAGGCAGAACCTTGATTTACCCACAAGACACAGAAGTAGTTCAGAAGCACTAAAAATAAATTTGATTTTTATTTCTTTAGTCTTCCCCCAGAACCTCAGTGTTTAAAATAAGATTTTTGTACTTGGCATATTTAACATCCAACTGACATTCACACTTGACTTCCAAGTATTTGATATTTCTTCAGACAAGAAGTTGAACCCTGGCTTTAAAAGACACTGAAATAAGTGTATCCATAGCACTTACCACACCATGGTAACTACCCAAAGTCATTTAACCTTATGGTTTTTTTGGTAAGGGTCAGAACACAGCTCCCTAGTTTTACCTTGCTTAGCTTTGGCCTTAGTTTTAATTGCCTTAGCCTCAAGATGATTTAGTTTTTCTAGCTCCTCCGCACAATACACATTCCCGTTTCTGTAAGAGTCAAGGTACTGTTCTGCACACAATAGCCTCCCCTCGCTATACAGTCTTGGTTCATCTCTTCAGCATAAAAAAAAAGGATAGCAAAGACACAGGAGTCTTGCACAAATATATGATGCGTTAAGTATTGCTGGAGTCTCACCAGAAACACTGTGCAGTTTAGTGGGAACTCAGAAGCCTTGCTCCACGTAAATAGACTTCTGCCTGTTCGCTTCCAACAATTTGCAAACTAAACGGAAACCAGTACAAGGACCAAAAGTTAGCCTGAAGAGGGAGATACAGCAGTGAGTCAGACCCATCATTTTTTCATAATTAAAAAGTCATTGTTTAAAATTCATAGACCTCTATAATAACATAGCATATGTAACAGCACACAAAAACATTGCGAATTTTATTGCAGAATTTAACAGTACTGAAGGAATGGCAAGGGCAGTTCAGAGACACTAAAACCTGTCTAGATGACATCACTGCAATTACATCACTGTATTGTAAAATGATATATTACTAATTTGGAACAAAACCCACCTACGCAGTAACCAAAAACCTAAAGAGTTTCTCAGATGGCTCAGATGGCCGCCTCTATTTCTCTTACAGAAATACAGCCTTATTTGAAGTCTTCTCATCAAGAATTCTTCACATGTTTACTGAGTCATAGCCATTCATTTGTGTGGACACTTATGCAGTTATGTTTTTGCATCAGTTGTCCAAGATGTTTTCCAGAGAAAGTATTACCTCACCTTTTGTTGCTCCTGAATTCAATTAGATTGACTCCTTGAGCTGACAAACCCGCAATGCAAAAAAAAAATAATCCTAATGTACTTCCACGTAGAGAGCTGAACTAATCCAATATATGGCCACTACTCTGTATGATCATACCAGCACTCATACAAGCGCTACAGTAATCTACTTTCCCTTTCTCCCAAACTAGTTGTGGCATCAAAGTGAAAAGCATTCGTAAGTATTTTGACAGGAATACACTTGCAGAACCACACTTGTCTTTGACGTTAGCCTAGCAATTCTTAAGTATTTACTCTTTGGGGTCTAAAGTTTGAGAAATTCCCCATTTCTTCCAAATTAAAAGAATATCCTCATCCTACCGCCTTGTTTTAATGTGTTCTTCCCTACACCAATGTGGCTTGAAGTATAAGGGATCAGCCTCTCGTTCCTTTTCTTTGCAGCCATTTGAGCCGTGGCAGAATGGATGAGCAGGCAACTGATCCAGCAGGCTTGTGTCCAAACGACAAGCCTGAGGTCTTGTCAAGGGCCCCATCCACCACACCACAATTCCCCTATATTAGATTTTAATTTTTTTTTTTAACCAGTTAATTATGTCAACAACAAAACAGGCTTCATCCAGCTAATGCAGCAGCATTTCTTGGGAGGATCTGAGGCTGCCAACACAAAAATATTTTAAAGCTTTTAGAGCAGCTAAAAGCTAGGAAATGTGATGTAGTGGACTGCATCCTCTCACTTACATAATGCTGGTGTTTCAATCTTTACTGTGCTTAACGTATAGGAGAGATCCATGACATGAGGACACTGTACAGCTATGTTTGAGTATTAAAATAGATTTTTCTAACTAGTAATATTTCATTTAAAAATACATTTTAACACATACAGAAACACGCAGACCAAGACTCAGCGGCCACAGTTAAATTTAATCAGAATCCACACTCCATTAGCAGCTGGAAGAGTTCCAGAAGCCGCCTGTGCCCTTGGCCATCTGCCAAGACCACTGATTGTGTTTTAAGTCCCCTGAAATTACAAGGATGTATTTGAATATGCCATTCTCCAATTTTGGTACAGTATTTACAATTTCTTTTGTTACACATGTAAAAAGTAGCTGAGTAGCTCTCTACCTCACCACCAATACATTTGCATTTTACAGACGTACACAGCCAGACATACTTAATGTCACCTAAATTTCAAATATGTTTGGTACCTTTTGCAAGGCTGCTACTAACCTTACACTTCCAGGATTCAACCATAGAAAAGCAAGGCACTAGAGAAACCTAACACGAACAAACTACAGCTAGCATCCAAGATTTGAATTCAAGTATGAAATTTAACCTATGGAGACAAAATGAAAGTACTCAAGCACTCACCAGTGCTATCTATAAGTATGCTAGAGCCAAACATCAAATTCTTGTCCAAAACCCCCATTCAAGTCTACTGCTCCTCAGTCATGACAGACACTAATACATAGCTCTTACAATAGCATTGTGCGGAAAATACTGAAAGGAAGAGGAAGTATTAAAACCAATCACAGTAACTAGAAGTCTTTATGATACAATATCAAAAAGAGATAAGCTAGTTCAGCCACATACCAAGAAAGCTGGGGAGTGTTAAATCTCCGGTGAACATCTGCACATGCATGTAGTAACAATTCTCTCTGGAAACCTTCAGACAACATTATTTTACTGATCTAAGGTACCAGAGAACATCTAGGTTATTAAAAAAAAACAAACAAAAAAAAGATTGAGGTAGATAGCCATGACTGAAACTACTCTTGCAGAAACAACAGTAGAAAGGGAAGGAGGAAAAAAACAAAACAACAAAAACCCAAAACAACGCTCTGGTTCAGTAGCGGGTCCAGGATACTCTGGAAGTATTTGACGCACATGTCCTATGCAGAGTCAACTCAACTCTCAAGCCCACACTGAGACCTGCCGTCATTAAAGAAAAGAAAGAGCTAGAATATTTGCACGAAGTGGATGCATCGTAACTCACGCGTAGCCCAGAATCTGCTCTTGAAAGCACATTAGTACACAAGTACTGCCAGGTATCAGGTTTGATGTATGGAAGCCTAACAGCATAAGAAAGTGAAAATACTGATTGTGAGAATAACTGCTCCAAACTCAAGACTACTGTACTACACGACACAGCAGTACAGTGTTAATTTTGCTCATCATCTTCTCTGACTAGGGCTCCGTGGTAGTTTAAGCCAGGTTGATGGCCAGATGCAGCCTCCTACCCCCGGCATGCGACAGGCCTCTTGTGGAGCTCGGCTGGTGGAGAGCCACCCAAGCAGTGCCCAGCTCAGACCGAGGGTTCCCAGCTGAGCCAAATTACATGGTTTGCCACTTGGCAAGTGGGAATACTCTCATCTCCTCTTTCCCTCTCTACCAACCCCTTCCATCAGAAGGAAGTCGATTCAGCCTATGAACCCAGCAAAAACAAGAACAAAACAAAACCCCAAAACACAGACTTCTCACCAGATTAGTCTCCAGTCTTTTGGCAAGCTGAATTGATTTACTGGATGATCAAATACCAGAGCCTGCACGAACTAAGCAGTAGGAACTGAGCCTCCTTTTACTGAAACCACAGACACGGGTGAGAAGTGTTTGATCAGAGTTATTTATCCCCTTACCTTACACCACAGGTAATGCTGCTGATATTTGTACTGATGGGACACAGTTTAGTAGAAAGACCACATAAGAAAAGACAAATAGGTCACTCCAGGGGGGAACCACTTGAATTTGAAGCATGTCTTTTATTGGAGTGGCAGAGAGAAGGGACTTATAGCAGTCTCTGAACAAAGACACAAATTAAAACAGTATGTTGGACAGCAGTAGATGCAGAAGAGAAGGTTGGTTGGTTTGTTTGTTTTTTTTAATTAAGCCAGTTCACTACTATACCTACCATATAAAACACATGGCAGTGCACTGCAGCTGCACAGAAAAATGTATGTCATTTCAAGTAGAGTACTCTTACATTTTTTGCCCATGTAAATATTACACCTGCTTGCACAAGACAGCAACAGTAGTACCGCTGTGAGAGTTTGTGAGTGTACACAGAATCACAGAATGGTCAGGGTTGGAAGGGACCTCTGGAGATCATCTAGTCCAACCCCCCTGCCCGACCAGGGTCACCTACAGCAGGTTGCACAGGACAGCATCCAGGCAGGTTTTGAATGACTCCAGAGTGGGAGACTCCACAACCTCTCTGGGCAGCCTGTTCCAATGCTCTGTCACCCTCAAAGTAAAGAAGTTCCTCCTCATGTTTAGATGGAACTTCCCATGTTCAAGTTTGTGCCCATTACCTCTTGTTCTATCACCAGGCACCACTGAAAAAAAGACTGTTCCCATCCCCCTGGCACCCTCCCTTTAAGTAAGCATTAGTAAGATCCACCCCCCTCCAGTCTTTTCTCTAGACTAAAAAGACCCAAGTCCCTCAGCCTTTCCTCATAAGAGAGATGTTCCAATCCACTAATCATCTTCGTGGCCCTTTGCTGGACCCTCTCCAGCAGTTCCCTGTCCTTCTTGAACCAGGGAGCCCAGAACTGGACACAATACTCCAGATGTGGCCTCACCAGGGCAGAGTAGAGGGGGAGGATGACCTCCCTCAACCTGCTGGCCACACTCTTTTTGATGCACCCCAGGATGCCATTGGCCTTCTTGGCCACCAGGGCACATTGCTGGCTCAGTCATCCTGTTGTCCACCAGGACTCCCAGGTCCCTTTCCACAGATCTGCTCTCCAGCAGGTCAGCCCCCAACCTGTACTGATGCATGGGGTTATTCCTCCCCAGATGCAGGACCCTACACTTGCCCTTGTTGAATTTCATAAGGTTTCTCTCTGCCCAATTCTCCAGCCTGTCCAGGTCACGCTGGTAAGGTGGCACAGGCTTCTGGCATGTCAGCCACTCCTCCCAGTTTTGTGTCATCAGCAAACTTGCTGATGGTACACTCTATCCCTTCATCCAGGTCATTGATGAATATATTGAACAGGACTGGAATACGACACAATATGACTGAAATTAAAACTGAAGAGAACGAGGCTGAAGGGATGGCAAGGCACGAAACCAAACATCTCTCTCCCATGGCGAGGGGGACAGACTCATTGCCCAGCTACTCCTTGCCAGGCAGTTCTGCCCACCCCTCTTGCACTGCCTCTGGTACTTGTCAGATCCACCAGAAACCAATTACTTAATTTCCTAAAAAGATCTCCTCCTCCCTAAAATGATACTTTTCCTGCTGAACTGGTAAGTCAAACTGCTTGGCCAAGGGTACAACGCTGAGGAAAAAAGGAAGGAAAGAATAGGGCCAAGACCAACAACTCCTGCTGCTGAAAGCAGGTAAGAGTGAAGTAACATCTAAAACTGAACCACTAGTTAAAGTTATCCCTTCCAGGACTCCTACTGGGAGCATACAGTCAGATTCCCTAAAGACATGTAGATGCAAACAAGCTAATATAGCATTACCTATCCGGCAAAGTGTTATTCAGAGTAGGCATAAGTTGTCCCTCAGTGGAAAGACTTACTAAGACACAACCCTAGACTTGAAAGGGACACAGCCAAAGTGTAAGTGATGCACATTCAAAAATAGAAGGGAAGAGACTAAGCGCAGAAAAAAGGATACAATTTATTTTCTGTAACAAAGATTTTCTATAGTCTCACATAATGCCAGGAAGAAGTCTCATCAGAGGACTAATTGAAGAAAGAGTACAATAATTTTCCCATTTCTTAACAAAGATGCAGGAAAACAGTTTGCTGATATTTCTTTACCGCTTACTGCAGAAACCACAGCACTAAAAACAGAATACTAACATTAATTAAGTCCAATACATTCATTTTTAGGTTCAGCAATAGACTTAGACTTGGTGTCAGTGTTTCTCACTGGGACAAACAGAAGCATTTCCAAGATCCCCAAAAGCTACCATGAATATAGACTATCTGTATTTTGAATTTATTTTTTTTTTATTTTTTACAAAATCCCATACAGAGACTACACTTTCATTTCCTTTACACTTTAGCTGACTAGCACTTGCTGCAAATATGCCTGAAAAGCATTTCCACCAAGAGACTGGTATTTAAACTGGCAATATCAGAGTCATCAGATTTTACTGCTTCTTTTCATGACATAGAAATGTTGATATAGTGTTAAGAGTGGTGAAGCTAATTAGAAGAGACCTGATAAGACAGAATTTGGTGTCTGTCGCTAGAGGACAACAAGCTCAAGAACAAACTGGCTTACTAAGGATAAGTCTGCTGGTGAAGTTTATACCAGCAGAAACCACAAGCAGCAGCTGACTTAAGAGATTTCCCTTTTTCTTCTGTTGCTCCTCCTCTTGATCATCACCAGAATTAACACCTTCCAAGTTTCTAAGTCACTAGCCTCTGCGCAAGGAGAGAAACCAATACAGCCCAGAAGAGGACCTGGTTCAGAGCTGGCTTGGGCTGAGACTTCACCTTTCCTCTGCACAAGGAGTCACACAGCCCAACTCCCAACCTGCTCTCCTGCCCACTACCTGCTCCTACCAGCGCTTAAAAAGGTCACAAGAAGTCATTTTGCTTTTTCTCCTGCCCGCGGGAAGGCGAAGTTTTCAGCAGGACCTCCCTTTTGCCCTGCTGGTTCCATCACGTTTGCTCACTCCAACGATGAAGCTGTGCTTTTAATTCAACGACTTGGCCAGAAATCAGAGAAACTTAACTATGTCCAAATACACATAAATCCTCAAAATTCCCCTCTGTCCTAGGAAACACTCTTCCCCTTCCAGACGGAGACAGGGAAGGTGCAATGCCAGCTTTAGATCTCTGGAAATCTTTAGGAGAGAAGTCATTACGCTGCAGCATTACTGGCTTCAGGTTGGTTATTTCATGCTTCCTGACCTTAAGTACCCCTTGGACAGGGAAAAAAAAAAAAGAAAGAAGAGCTAATAAATAATTGAAATATTTCATTAGTAAATCACTGTGGAAAATTAACAAGATTAATTAAATGCTTTCAGCTTCATAGTGTTGGAGCTAAGCGACAAGGAAAATGTCACTTGCGTAAAGATGTTTATATTCACACAGGAAATATTTTATATTTCCAATAAAGCAACACAACTACTCTGCAGTCACAGCCTGGATAGTTAAAGATGATTAATGATGTTGCAGAGTTTCCACTGGTCATTAGCTTAACTCAGCTTTGAAGCAACCTTGTACTATTTTTTGTTTCATTCAAATTTTTGGTGGCAATGATCTTTCCAAAAACTTCACTGCCCATAACCAGGCCAGTGTGACTAGCCCAGGAGCAGAGCTCCAGGCTGGATTTGTTTGACTGCATTTCTATAACTATTTCATTTAATACGCCTTTCCAAGGCAGCTGCAGAGCTGTCTGCTCACAGAGGGAGCTGCGGAACAGGTAGCTAGTGTCACAGCACATCCTGCCAGCTCCACCAGTCAGATACTCCAGAGCACCTTCCTCCTTGCATTACTTAAGCAAATATATGTAAATGCACAGGATCTCAAGGCTTTAGAAAACACTTCACAAAGCAATAGGTTAATTAAGCAGGAAATCAGCTGTTCTGTCCTGGAAGATACTATAAAATTCAACAGCAGCAGCCTTTTGACTAGTCTATTTCTAAAAAACAAAATCAAAATATTAAAAAAATTGCAAGCTCCCCACAGTTATGCAGTGGTAGTGCTGTGATTCACTGTGCATGATTTTATTTTCAAGGATTCTAAAAGCTGAGCATTTTCATTCCTGGTTTGTCAGGCTTGTTGAAAAAAAAAAAAAGGTCTCTGAAGCCTCAGTTTGGAAGAGCCATTACAGCAAAACAATCCCAAACAACATCAAATGCAGGAGGTGGTACTGGACCCTTCTGTCCACTCTACCTCAAGTTCCAAACCACTAGATCTATCTGCAAACTTGGCTAAAACTATCTGGAAGTTAGTTTTGTCAGACACATGCATGTTTTTCAAAGAGTGGTTACAAAGTTTGGCACAAACTGTAGAGAGATTACTGTATGGCACAATTGCATCAACAACAATACCATAACAAGGTTTAGCATTCCAGGACTAAACACATTTCAACAACAAAGAGATCATTTTCATAAACTAAGTACCCTATACGGTTACAACCCACAGAATTATATTTAAAATATTTGGCACATCAAGCACATGAGGAGAGGGAAAAAACATGGCTACCCAGACAACTACTACTAGCCCATATTGCAATCTGGTACGGAAAAAGTTGGGTGCATCAGAATCACAGAGCAAAGCTTCAGATACGCTCCGCAGTATCTGGGAAGCCAAGTATTTGCATCCCTCAGCAGAGCCGCGTGGCAGGGGAGCTGACACACAACAGTAACTTCTGCGAAAAACTTATTTTAGGGTTCAAGTCCTTAGTCTACCAAATAAGGGGAAAACTGGCTCAAACCATAGCTAGCATTAATCTGACAAACCAATTCTGTGCTCAAACTTGTCAGCTAGGAAGGCAATGGTAAGTAGTGGAGAACATGCAGCTCAAGGATCACGCTTTACTATCTCAGCCCTCAGTTGTTTCTTGGAGACATAGCACTAAGTTTCATCATCCAAGTGCCAGCTCGCACCACTATTTGAGTCAGTTTTCAGTAGCAGGTGAAGAAAAGCAGGGAATCCTTTGCAGTAAAAATACCTGACTTGATGAGTAGCTATACAGCTTCCAAATCCAGAACTCTACACAACCAAATCTATGTTCTTCCTTTAAAGAAGGGCCTTGGTTGTTTTTTTATTTATTTTTTAACAGTTCTTGCTATGTCAGCAATGAGTTAATCTCTCAAGTTAAATCTTTTCAAAGATTTCAAACACCCCCTTTCCCCCCCCCCCCCCCCCCTTTTTTTTTTGAGGAACAGGCTATATCTATGCCAAGGCTCTATCTGTAAGACACAGATGATCCAGGTTCCTTTCGGTTTTGCTTATCAAGGGGCTAATATTGGTAAAAATACCAGTTTGGCTGAAGAACAAGCAACTCTGAAATATTAGTTATGTGTTTATATGTGACACAAATCTCCCAGTTGATGTCTTCAGTTCAGAAAGGGGTCCCATGGCACCACAAGTAAAAGCAGGTTACTTCAGCATCAGGTGTTACTTCCCAGCTGAGTGCAAGGATGCCTATGCCTTTGGCCAACAACTCAACTACAGAAAGAAACACACATTAATTTAAACCACCACATTTTAATTCCACATTGTAAACAAAGTAACACAGGCTCCCTTAAACTATGAATGTAGTTTTAAAATGACTTTCAGCCTTGCTTTTGCGGTAAACATGCACACATAGCAACAGCTGCTTATGTGACCGAATTACTTACTGTCTGCCAGGCAGCCACATTTCTATAACCCTCAACTCCCTCTGTTCTTAACTAAACTTAATTTCTGAACTTTTGTTGAGCATTGTGCCACAAGAATAGTATGGTATCCTGGGACAAAGCCAAACAAGAGGAATGTTTTTCTGCCCCTAGTAACTCTTAAGAAATGTAGATAAACAAGCACTTTTACATCCAACATAAGGATGGCTTAGCCACTTCAGCAACACAGACACCCATCATTACATACATTTTACTGTAAAATGGTTAGAAACATCGATTTTCAGGAAAGAAGAGTCTCTGTGTTTTGAAGGGCATTTATAATGGTGTGAACAAGACCTTAGGCACATCACTCCAGATTCCTCAGCAAGAACATGCCCATTGTAAAAGAGTTACCACCTTTCACATCCCAGTGGACCTTCTTCATCTTTCAGGTGAGCAACACATCATGCAGGAAGAACCACTACTTTTTCAGGCTCTTCCAGTAAATTCTTAGGTGCTCAGCCTTTATTGTGAAGCAAGTCATGTTCAACCAGAAGACCTTAGGAAGTCATTCACCGGAAAATGGAAAAGTTGATGACTTAAATATGAAAGCCTGGGAGATTTCCTCAACAAGACATGAATATTAAGAAATATCCAACCAAATGACACCTTCCAAGGAGAAACTTGCCATATACCTTCTCTGAAAGATTCAGCAAGTAGAAAATAATGTCTGAAGAGTAACTGCATTGAAAAGTGAACTAAAAACACCACTACCAACCTCATAATTGCTGGGGGGGAGGGGGGGGGAATCCTGACAAGTGGTATTGGGACATGTGGTAGAAAAGGAAAAATCCCCACACACTTCAACCAAGAAGTAGGTGTAGAGCACTAGCAAGATTCAAGATGCTCAAGACTTCAACACTGCTTTGTTTTGATGTACTGCAAAAGAACAAGCTGAGGAGGGACAAGGAGTGCAGGATTCTGAGCCCAGAAACATCTGAACCCCGTTAACACCCCTGAGCCAACATAGCCTGAAGGACATTGCTCACTCAAATGAAATAACCAGCTACAACCGCCTGCAGCTGTAGGTAGGAAAGAGAAAGCAGCATTGTTGAATCAGCTGAAGCCCAAAATAACAGCTGGAGAAACTGCTATATCAGGAACTCCCTGCATCCATAGAAGTGAGCAAGAGGTTCTGAAAACACTGGCTGCAGTGCTTTTTGCCTGCAAGCACGTACATGTGTTTGTTAACAAGCACTAAGATTTTGTTTCTGTAAATTAGTCTTATCACCTGTCTTCTATGGGCTGGGGGAATGTCCAGAAAGCTTTTCTTGTTTGTTTGGTCCTGTCCACTGTGCAAGCACAGGAGAAGGCTGGTTTACATGCCACAGATTGCAAGTGAAGCATAAGTCAGACTGAGAAGTCACTAATCTGACAATTCTGCTTTTGACCCAAAAGAATAATTACACCAGAATATTTCTCTTCAATCCTCCTCTGCTAACCTTATTATCACCTGAGGGGGGAAAAACATTGAGAATAGCAGGGAAACCCATCTGCATCAGCCCTGAGCTGCTGCTGAGCTGCAGCACCTCGCTGAGCATCTGACACCGCATCTCAGTTTAAGTGAGTCATTTCTGAGTCCTCCAACTGCAAGTTTGCAGTGACTGAGGAGGAGGCGGCGGCAACGGCTGGGTATGGGCTTTCCAGTGAAGTCAGCTTGTTTGAGACTGCTATCTTTCCCAGAAAGACAACCCGCTCTTTTGAATAGCCAACTGAGACAGAACATGTTGATAAGTACTTCCTCTTCAAGGACTTACTGTAAGAACAATTTTATTTCAAGTATAAGCCTTTAAATATTATCACTACTTGGACCAAGCAGTCTCAGACTTTATGAATCAAGAACAGATTTGCATATCATCTTTAAAACTGGAGTTATATATCTTTATAAAGGCTGTTTAAGTACAGAAGAAATGACATTATTTTTCTTTCAGGATTGGTAAGGGTACAGAAAACCCCTAGAAACAGAATAGTACTTAAGTACAAACTCCAGAGAAGAGAATTCTACTCGAACAGCATCTCAGTGATTGTCTTCATTATTTGCAATAGAAAATTATGCAATACTTCATGAAAAAGGGGTACACAATTAAAGAGGAACACGTTTTAGAACCACTACCCTGAATGCAAATGTTTGTGCTGCTGTTCTCAGAATTACATAAAAGACAAAAGTATCTTGTCTACCATTAGACCTTTATTGGAAAAAAACAAAACAAAACAAAAAGCAGTATTAAGATCATAACTTCAAAATATAAAATAAAAATAGATATCCCATTCCTCATTCAACTGCTTTCTCAATTTTTGGTATTTTGCAATTTTGTCTCCCAAAACTGGCTCTAGATTCTGATCAAAATACAAAAAGTCAGAAAGACTGAAGCAGGAAGCTCAGAGATTAGCAACCTTGCTTTTCTTATGTCAATCACCTGATTTTTTGCTCACCTCCAGGCAACCATGATACATCAGATTTGCACACTGTAAAGGCCCTGACAGTTATGTACTTAAAGAGTATTTCTCTCTGAGTGCCTCTAGAAAAGCTTTCTGCTGTAATCATCCAGAACTGAGCCCACGATGAGGGCCAATGAGGATCACACCATAACACCAACAGACCCTCTAACTACAGACAACTTACATGGCTGAGAGAGAAAACAAGTACACTAAACAAACAGAAACACAGCCAGCAACACCACCACATCAGAACCAGCTGTACCAAAAATGTTTTTGGTACCCAAATGATCTATCAAGGGTCTACAAAAAACAGGGCAACACAATCAAAGCAGAACTAAACTCCGCAAAACAGCTTTAAGTCTACTTTGCAACAGGACATGCCACAGATGAAGGGCATTATATCAGAACTATTAGTTTAATAACAGAATTATTGATGCTTGGCACCACAAGCTAATTAGATATTGCTCAGTTTCAGTTCAGTGTAATAAAATTGTTACTAAGCTGCTTTCTTTTGACTGGTCTTAGGCTAACCAAGTTGGGTATTTTCCTCTCTCCCTCCTCCAAATGAAAGAAAAGTCAGTGACTGCTGCAGCCACAGGCTTGGCATCCTACAAGAAAACATTTAAGATTGGATTCTCAAGAATTACTATTGTTTAGAAGGTCTTCCAAATGTTGGCATTTAACTCTAAAAGCAACTTCAAAAACTTCAGCCCCTAGGAAGCCATTACAAATTTTCTGAAGACGTTTACTCTCTACCTGCATGGGGAAATTATGAGGTTAGAATGTTCAGCATGTTCCAAAGACCAAGACTGAAGAGATGACCAGAAACCAACAGGTAGAATATAGACAGTTCTGTTCGTACAAAATACACAACTACTTCAAAAGGTTAAAATCGTTGAGAAAGGTCTCTGTGTCGAAAGTGCAAAATCCCACAGTGAGAGTTCTCTACTGAAGCTGTTTTTACTATGGGCAATGGTGTAACTCCAGGCTACCAAGTATGAAACTGAGCTGCAGATAGGGGATCACTGGTCAAAGAGCACACAGCAGAGCTATCCGAGTCCTTCCAACTGTCCTAAGCAACTATCAAAACTCACCTTAAAGTACACATACATCAGCCTCTTCCTTCCACTCTCCCCGCAGTGTGTTTGCAGCTCCTCTTTTAAGCTGGGACTGACACTTACGGACATGGCCTGTTGTGGTATAAAAACCCCACTCTATTCACTCTTCTGCATTAGTTTTTCCTCTAGCCCATCTCCCTGAATGATCTTACCACAGGATCAGACCAGTGCCAGAGAGAAAGTGGAAAGAAGCCCAGCAGCCCCAGCTTTAGCTGGCCTTGGTATCACAGAGGCTGGGCTTTGACTAACCTTATGCTAGCACGAACTGGCACGTCCTTACAAAGAAGTTGTTTTGCCGCATCTTTTCTGCTTTCGCACCAACTCCACGTTCTTTGTGCTGGCACAGCTGTTTGCAAGGCTGGATGATGAACTTCAGCAAATGACGGTCCATCTAAAAACTCAAAATGTATTATTTTTTGCTGGATTATTACTTTGGAGCTGGGTAATTACTGATAAGGAAAACAGATGTGGCTGAACTTGTTAACCAGGAAGACTGGAATGGCAGAGACTTGATTGATAAAATGCAAACACAGGAATAGCAGAGTCGTGAGAGGTGAGACAGCACATGAACAAGGCATCAAGAGGGAGACTGGGAAAAGTGAAAGATTAAACCCATTAGCTCAAGCAGCTGCAAGGTGGTTCTGTAAGTCTCAGCCTCACCAAGGAGCTCCACAGGCTTTCTAATAATGCCACATAAGGGAACGTGATTTTTTTTTTTAGTTTTGTCTTACAATCCAAAAGGATCATGCATATACTCACAGCTGTGTTAAGAATATTAAGGTTGCCTTGGGAACCTACAATGCGCACAAAAGAGCTGGATTAGACTAATTACCTTGCCTCAGTACACAAGGTAGTTTTTCACCAAGTCTGATGAAAAATAAGTACTCTAAAAGGTGTATTGGCCATTAAGTATTTCTACTGCAAACTATTCAACCCTGCTCTTTGAAGATAAAGCTAATGTTTTCTTTTCAGTTTGTGACATCCATCACTACAGCATTCAGCTACTTCAAACAATTTTCACAACACCCTTATTAAGCAATCTCTCAACACAAAACTAATTAACTTATTATAGAACAGCCCAGGCTCTATAGGAAGATCATAAGACAGATGTTCACATAGCAAATCACATGCAAGAAGTTACCATCTCAACAATTCAAAGCTAACCCATTTCACCATGTACCAGGACGCAGACCACGAACACTAACAAGGTTTGTCATTACCATCCTATAGCCAAGGCAGCAATTTCTTGGACTGCTTCAGCTATTTTGCTAAGTGCAAACATGTGCTTTACCAACAGTGAAAATGAGGAAGAGAAATCAAGACTTTTGTTAGCCACCTAAATAGCAAGCATCAAGCATAAAAAGTATAAAAACATGGAAACGGGCCTTGGGAGTAAACATTAAATAATGAATTCATACTGGAGTCCATTACCCACACCACCAGTCATAATCACTTAAAAGTCAGGAGAAAATTAAGATGAACGTGTACACGTTCTTTCAAGCCTTTAAAACCTCATAGTTCAACAACACAGATGACTAACCTTTCAACAAGTCAAGATAGCTGTAAGCCAACATGCCTACAACTCTGAGCACTCAGCTCTGGCAAGATTACACTGAAGATCTGTAAATAATAGGGAGTTTCACCTTACTCAAGTTGTCATGAAGCTGCGTAACGTACAGCTAGCCTATGGAACCCTACGGCACAAGATGTTTTCAAGGAAGCGCAGAAAACTGGACTGTACAGCAGGAACTGCATAATGGGATGAGTCAGTTATAATAAACAAAATTTGTCACCCTGAAACTACAGGAGGAAAATAAACATCTACCAGGCTCTGGCCAATGGGCATAATGCAAGTGTCTGCTTTAATGAGCAAGGAATTCAAAAATAATCCCCTAGAAACTCTTTCTTAAGGCAGCTGGTGCAGGACACTCAAATAAGATGACAAAGTTGAGTCAGCAAAACAAATTTGTGCTGCCTGTTTGCTTCGCTGAACATTGTCCAGCCCTCCCCGCTGTGGTTAATGAAATTCAGTTTCAAAAACCTACAGGAAAAAAAAACCCAAACCCTAGCCTTTGCAGCACCTTATCTTGTAGAGTGGAATAAACTACAGAAAGTAGCTTTGAAACTGCTGTCAGAGCTCTGTTCATAGCTCTTCCCATCTCACCTCTAGTAGAAGCTATTGCATGTGTCCCTTTCAATGGTTCAGAGAACAACATGAAATATCACTCCCATCTGTATTTCATGCAGGAATGTTTACTACCTTTAACCTAACCATAATAAATATTTACAATTTCTATTTTTACTAGTCCATCCAGTCAGTTGCAAAAGCAGTATCAAATTAATTTCTGCAGTACACAGAGCTTGACACCCAAAAAAAGAACCAAGTTTTCAATAAATAGCTCTTCCTGTTCTACTTCCTTCTATATACAAACATCTGGGCTGAGTGCCCAGCTGACTTTATTTTAAAATAGTTTTTAATTGCTTTATTATCTGCTCTGCCATAATCCATGCTTTTTAATACGTTGTTTCTTCCTGCTTCTTCGAAAGAGCCTTCTCCCATGTAGTTTACCACCACCTCCATTAAACAATTAATAATAAGGGTTGGGTTTTTTCCAAGCTTGCTGTTATGAATCTCAAGTTAACTCTAAGATCGGCAACTTTAGTTTTACTTTGTTCCAGTCATTTTGAAAAGCCACTTTAAGTACAACTGCAGTAGCAATGTTCTGCGTTAAATACAAATACCAGCAACGCAGTTGACAACACAACTGCCAAGTGGCCCTCCCCATCTCCAGACAGTTCCCAACCAACCTGTTGTGCTGACAGCCGATGCCATGAGTCAACGTTACAGTTCTGTATCCTCAGGGTTTCACCAGTCTCATCATCACTTAAGAGTATATTGAAAATATGAACCCAGAAGTTATCAACTCCCATAACTTATGAAGATATATTGCTAGCAGTAAGTGCTGCGGGTTTGTTTTTGTGGATTCCCCCCCTCTTAAAGGAAACATCATAAACATAAATCAGTAGGTTTTATTCCAGAGGGCATAACCTAGCTTTTAATTATTTTAGGCTTCATCTTTCTCAGGATATACTCACTCAATCAGCTCTTTTCAGAGCCACTTTCCTAAATGTACAATGTTTCAGGATAGGAAGTTCTCAGGAGAGGGGCTAGGTAAGCCAACACCAAAACTTGATTTATGTCACAAACTGAGAGGGTACACATTTACCTAGCAAGCTCTCCAGTGCCATGTTAAAACATAAGGACAGGCATGAACAAGTGAGCTATTCGTGTATTTGCCTGGATAAAAGTTTGAGACAGGAAAGACAAGTATGCTTGCTAAGAAAAAAACCCAAACTGAAAACTGACAAGAACACAGACATTTTATAGCTTTCCATAGAGATACAGAAGCTTTCCTAATGTGATCAAATATATCCTAGTATGTATGAGGGGGAAAGATGCATTTACTTGTCACGCCTTTTTCCCCTCCCCACTTCTAATTGTAACGGTGAATGAATCCAGGAGTTGCGCTGGCGGACAGAGGAGTCCCACCACTCTCACTCCTTTCATTATTCTCTCCTTGTGTTATTCCACTCCTGTTAAAAAGATCAATCCAGAGCCAAGAGTGCAACAGTAGCATCAGGCTCAAAGTGCTTCATATAAGCAGCTGAAGGAGGTCATGGAGTTTTTTATCTGTTGAAATCTTCACCCACGGAAAGTACACTCTTTCTGATGCACTCTGCAATACGGTGGGGGGGTGGGGAAAGTCATTTGATCCACGTATTCTTATTGTTCCACTTGCTCATTAGGCAGCAAGTGCCATTGAGAAGTCAGGCGCCACTAAATTTTTAGATCAGCTTGTAATCATCCAAGAAACAGATGGCGATTACAGATTCCAGGGGCGGGGGAAGGAGGGGGTTGTTTGGTTTTNTTTTTTTAAACTTGTACAGTATGCTCCATAACTGCATTAGGCATTCATTCTTTTCTCCTAAATGTAATTTAATGGTTGACATAGTAGGCGAGATCTCCAGCAATCCATTCTTTACCTCAAAACTAGTTACCAAAAAAACCCCAACCACCCACTTTATTTATTTTCTTCCATCTTTAGGGGCGATGTTTCAAAGGACCTAAGCCTAGGTCCCTACAAATTCCAAGCTTTCCTAACAAGCTTCTAACAGGAGAAGGCAACCAACACGAGGAAGAGCAGACTCACCATCATTGTGCCTGCAACAATCATCACAGGCTACAGAAAACAGAATACCTGCCTTTCATTTTTGGCACAGAAAGCAAGGAGGAAAGAATTACTTCCAAAAGCATTAGGCAGAAAGTTACATGCCACTTTCCTTTCCTCTCCTCCTTCCCACAGTCCCTGGAAATCCAGCAGTAGTGACAATATGGAAGTAAGAATAAGGATGTTATTTACCGTATCAGTTGTAAATGAAGTATTACTACAATTATGTTAACTAGCTAAAAATACAGCTTTAAGTCATACTAAGGGCTGAGTTTAAGTATTTGTTTCAGTAGCACAGCCAGATTATCTTTGACACAGGGTAAAAGACAGAGATAAGATCAACTCTTAATGATGCAGATGCCTGCAAGATCCAAGCACACCAACAATTAGTCTTTGCTGCTACAAGTCCTCAGTATTATAATCTCATCTACAAAATGGGACACAGTTGCTTTCCCTTTCACTTAGCAGAAAGTTTCACTCAACAGCGTATTTCAGCATACCGAGAAATGAATTTACAACTCTGAATGTAAGCGCATACTTTCTCATTAAAGATATTTGGGTAATGCTTAGATGCTTTCCCCTCACATGCCCTTCCAGGTTATTACCGAATTTGACTGCATTACCAAGGGGGATTTTGCATTAGGTATCTCTCTCTACCTAAACAACAACTGAGACCACCAAAGCAATGTTCTTACAGCTTCTTGGACAGCAGTGGTGGTGGTGTAATTTATAAGAACTTTGGGTAACAGACACCTCCCTGCAGGGTTTTTTTTCCTCCATTAAGAATTCACACCTCTGCTGTAAGCCCTCCCCTTGGTGACACCAATGCTCAAGATCTCCCTCTCTAGAGTCACATTTCCTCCTAGTACGGGAGAAGTTAATAGAACAGTTCTTGTAGCTTTTTCTTGAGATGGTGCTTCTTCACACATTCAATTTAAAATCTGAAAGTCCTCCAAAACTCAATTATCAAGTATAGCGGTATTTTGGCCCCAAGATCCAAAAGTTAAAAAGCCTACAGAAAAATCTGCTTTTCCCTTTTTGTCTTCACCAAGTGCTTCCTTCCAGTATATGCCATGTCCTGTCAGAAGTGTGGAAACTGCATTTCAGCTTCATCGTTTCAATACATACTTATCCCCCAGGACAGTTGGTAAGACTCGGAGACTGCTGTTGTCTCAGTAACTGATATGCACCACACTGGAAGTAGCCTTAAATAAGATTTTTTTCAAATGACTACTATGTTCTAAGTTTATTTAATTACTAACATCATGAACCATGATCTATGCTCATTTCCTAGTCTAACCTTTCGTTATGGATTTCTGTTTATTCTGCTAAGAAACTTAAGGATCCTTAATTCCTGCTCTTAATGAATCCACACGCATAATAAGAATTTCTCATGGGAGAAATACAAATCTGCGTTAACAGAGTCTGCTCCAACCACACCGAACACTTGTTTTCATTAGCTGGACAGTGCCACATGAAGCATTACAAACCTAACAGAGGAGCCTGCAACACTTCAATGCTGGGTTCTTGCCTAAGGAGAGCTGTTTAGATTTGGACACATCAAATTAACCTTTTTTTTTTTTAATGCTCTCTCATTCAGAGGGATTTTGCTTCCACAGGGCCCAAAGCATTATTCATGATTACACCTTGCAGCAGGGTAAAAAAAAAAAAAAGGGAAGAATATCTGAGGAACACGCCATGGATACTCACACCGACAACCATTGTCTTTATATGAACATGAAGCCACATGTCTCCGAGCCTACTGGGTGGCTGAGCTTGCTCTTTGAGCCCCCTCAACTAAAGGATTTTAGTTAATGATTTTCAGTTGTATGTCCATGAACCAGTATACTTCTTTATTACATTTTCTAATGAGAACAGCTATGTACACCCCAGCACAGTCACGCACAGTGTTGTGTTTGTCACTATTTACTCTGTTGTTATTTGCAGGGTGCCAGAGAGGTCCTTCCTCTGAAAGCAGTGGTATTTCCAGTACAAACGCATGTAGCAACAAGCTGTTGCAACAGGAAGATCTCTGTTCTCGTCAGAGATCTTCTCCCTCTCTCTCCCCAGGGAGACCACCGATAGCTAGCACGCCGCCACGCACTAGAAGTCTCTCACCCTGTAATTATCAGCTTGCTTTCCTTCATTAAAGAGGCCTGTTTGGGAATTTTTCTATGAACAACACTAGCCACTAAAGAAGGAGCAGAAGAAACTCGGGTATTTAAGCCCAATTCCGGCAAATAGCACATCGTGCATTTCCACCTTTTTGCTCGGTAGATCCCTATCTAGTTCCTTATCAGTTCATGACATCGGATGTCACTGCTTACAACAGACCTACAGAGAACTTGAGATCCTCTGTCACCACTTCCTACCGACTCCGAGGGCCACCTTAAGCAGACCATTTAACCTCACTGGAGCTTCCCCTCTGTCATCCATACCATATCGGTATGTACAGCTGAAGCGTTTCCCCCCAGACCGTCACTTCAGGCACTGTGCCGTTTGACACGGATCTAACAGGGCTTAGCCTTGATGCTTAGCCTCCAGGCTTTGGGGCAAAAATCACCAAAAACGTACACAAAAGAGAAAAAAACCCAACAAAACCACACAAACCTCACAGGATTGGGACGTGCAGGAGACAAAAGGAATACGGGGTTAATCCCACAGGCTGCTTTGCCTCTTTCATGGAGCTGTTACAACATTTGCAGTCAAACCTCAAATCGCACACTGACAGCTATTCTCAGCTCTCCGGCAGCAACGAGACGCAACACCGCAAACGTACGGACTCCGCACCGCCAAGAGACGGGAAGTTTTTTTTTTTTGGAGGTGGGCTCAGCCGCCCCCGCCCCCCGGCTTTTTCAGGTGATCTTTGGGGCGCCGCACTTTTAACCTGCCGCCGTTGCTATTTAAAGACGTAAAGCTGCGACTTGAGCCTCATAATGCCCGGACCACGTGACGTCTCCCCCGGGCTCCCCGTCCTCACCGCGGGGCAGCGGCAGCCCGGCGCCGCCGCGGCCGGTGCGGGGGGCGGCGAGGCGGGAGGGGGGGGGGGGGGGGCAC
>VUYV01000012.1:1852974-1870505 GCA_008711295.1 Anarhynchus alexandrinus | reverse complement strand
CGCCCCGCCACGCACCGCGCCCCGCCCCGCCCCCGCAGCCGGCGCGGGAACGCCGGCGGAGTTTCGGTTCCTGCCGCCCCACTGCGCATGCGCTGCCTCACCGCCCCCTCCGCCGCCGCCCCCCCTCCCCGGTCAGGGTTTGCGCCTGCGCGGTGGCTGCGGTGGAGCCGGCGGGCTGAGGGCGGCGGGAAGGAAGGGGGGAGTGTTGCCCTCCATGGTCTCGCTGAGGGGAGGAGAGACCTTTGGGGGCGAACCCCAACTGGGCAGCCGCCCCGGGGAAGAAGGTGGTTGTCATCTCCCGCCCCACCGCCCACCTTCACCTCAGAGTCCTCTGGGAAACAAAACCCACCATCGTCCTCATCTTTACCTAACCCACCATATGCATCCTTAACTTTGTGCAGGGTGTTTTTTTAAATATTTATTCAAGTTCCCAGTTGCTGTAAAGAGACCTCTAGGAGCAAGGGGGGCCAAGGCCGGGCTGGATGGGGCCTTGAGCAGCCTGGTCTGGTGGGAGGTGCCCCAGCCCGGAGCAGGGGGGTTGGAGATAGGTGGACTTCAAGGTCCCTTCCAACCCAAACCCTCCTCTGATTCTACAGGTGTTCAAGTAGGACACTCCGGGGCAGGACTTTGCCAACTGCTCTGACCCAGCTCCAGTCTGAGCAGAGCGATTGGTTTCAGCTGACATACAGCACATAGTGATAACTCAGTCACCTGCAGACGTTTCACGCTTTGAAAGCATCACACATAAACTACACTCCTCTATTTGTACCCACAGCAAAATAATTTAAAATGTTTCTTAACTGCCACAGAGGATGTGGTCTGATAGACAGCATTCTGCGAAGGCACATCTGCCCAACTCAGAAATGCTGTACACAACATAACACTTTCCTCCACTGTATAATGAGCAACCTTAAACACAACTGCAGTCACTGTTCAGGGTCAATACACACAGATAACGCAGTGTGTACATCTTCTGTGATGGGCTGAGAGAGTTGGAGTTCAGCCTGGAGAAGAGAAGGCTTCAGGGAGACCTTATTTGGGCCTTCCAGTACCTAAAGGGGGCCTACAGGAGAGCTGGGGAGGGACTTTTTACAAGGGCATGTAGTGATAGGACAAGGGGGAATGCCTTTAAACTGGAAGAGGGTAGATTTAGGTTAGATATAAGGAAGAAATTTTTCACTCTGAGGGTGGTGAGGCACTGGAACAGGTTGCCCAGAGAGGTTGTGGATGCCCCATCCCTGGAAGTGTTTAAGGTCAGGCTGGATGGGGCTTTGAGCAACCTGGTCTGGTGAGAGGTGTCCCTGCCTATGGCAGGGGGGTTGGAACTAGATGATCTTCAAGGTCCCTTCCAACCTAAATGATTCTACGAGTCACAGTAAGTCATCCATCAACTTCTGAATCATAAAAACTGCTGTAGATCTTGCTTTGTTCATTGACTGATCATTCAGCAAGGTGAACAGACCCTTAAGGAGAAGCAAGAGCAGGGTTGCTCCGTAAGGGTGGACAAACCAGCATCCAAGGGTCATCCCAGTCCAAGCAGTGCCCTCAGCAATGGGGCCCAGTCCCTCAGGGTCCACGCACCGTGGGCAGGGCCAGGTGCTGGCAACAGCACACATCAGCAGTCCTAGAGAAGCTGAGGTGATGAACCAGGTCCATCCAGGAAGGCACAACATAGGCACAAGGTCCATCCAGGAGACAGGGCCAGAAACAGGACTGCAGGCAAGCTACCTACAATATAGGCCCAAGGTGTAGCCAGAAGACAGTGCTGAAGACAGGTATACCTGCCACATAAGTCAGGCAAAGACCTAAACTGAGCCATCCCTGGCCTTAAATGGAGGTCCTGGGCAGAGGGTACTCCCAGGTGAGGCAGCTCAGAGCAATTAAGCTCAGTAGCTGCACTCAGGGCCCTGACACAGACTTATACAGCTGCTCATAAATGTAAAAACTTTTTGCACCAAACGCAGTTATTTCTCTGTGGCCCTTGTGATCTCAATAGAAAAGTTATCTATCATGCTGGAGCCCAAACCAGTAGTGTTTAATCTCCCTCCTGCACAGAAGCAGTTCCTGGGATTTATCATATGGTCCCTTTTCTGCATCTTATGGAGAGCAGGAGAGAACAGAGATGCTGTATTTCATTTTCTGTCTTTTTTTTTTCTTAGAGCAAGGAGTTACTTAGGAGGTACAGAGAGATGCTAAACTGTAATTTTTGTCTTGAAAATAGATTCAACAACAAAAAAATCCCTTATATTTCTACTGCTGTCAATGGAAGCAGCTGAAATAGCACCTTTGAATAAAAGCAGGTCACTTAGATGCCTAAATATAGATTTGAAATCAGACTTTCAGAAGATTTCAGTACCCATTTTATTCTTTACATTATGCCTACAACATGACATCTGAGCAGTGTACAATGCTGCACACATCGATGTGACTAATATCTGTCACATATGTGTCTTTCACCTTCTTTCCAGAGTAAATCCATATACTGAAGCATTTTGGTTTATAAATGTGTAATAGAGCAAACATTTTGGTAGGTTTATTATAGGGAAGGCAAGGCTGAGGAAGAAAGTTGCTCTTTTTTTCCAGAAGGCTTTCTTGTCATCTAGATTCTAAAGAGGTCTTTCCTGCAAATATGAATCCTTACCAAGGAAGGTTGTTTTATCAGAGGAACAAAAGATGTTGACCGTACGTAGCCTTTACAGTAGAACTAAAATAAATCAAGGGCCCAGGCTATCTTCCTAACAAGGTCTGGGGCAAAGATTTGTCCTCTCCAATTTTTAGCACCAAGAACAGAGTGGTTGTCTGTACCTGTCTATCCTGTAGCAACCACTGTGGGCCCAGGTTTTCCACCAAATTCAAGATATACCTGCAGCTGGATGCAGCAGTAGCTTGAAGAGACTCAACCTGATTACACTTGCAGCCTGCACTCCTCTTGGGAAGTCTCTTTCTGGTTGTGCTTCAACTAGAGCTCCAGGTTCTTTCTTTCCCTCAACCATAACCCTAACTCTGCCTCTTAAAATAAAAGTAACCGGAAGCTGAGTCTGGGACCAGGCCGCTCAACCAGTGCCCACGGCAAAAATTTCCCCGGCCAAGTTCTTGCAGCCTAGACTTCCCTTTCAAACCTCTTTCTAGCTCCCTCCAGTTGGAGCTCTAGGGCTCGCTCTCTCTCTCCCAGCTCTAACACTGACCCCGAGAACAAGCCTAATCTTATGCTGAGCCTCAGCCCAGGGTCCCCAGCCAGTGCCCACACCAAAATGTTCTCATGGCCGTATTCTCTTCACAGTCCACCTTTTCCTCTGGCACTTTCCCTTTTAAGCTCCCCTCCAGCTGCAGCTCTAGGCTGTCTCTGTCCAAATGCCCACCTTAACACTAACACAGAACCTTAGATCAGGACCCCCAGACAGTGCCCTCAATAAAAAGTTCTCTCTGCCACGTTTTCTCTACCCCACACCCTTTCTTTTCAAAGCTCCTTTCTAGCTCCACTCCAGCTGCAGCTCCAGGGCCTCTCTTTCTCTCAGCCCTAGCCTTAACCCTCACGCAAACTATATGCTGGGCTTTGGACATGGCCTCCAGCCAGCACCCACACCAGGAAGTTCTTGCAGCCAAGTTCTCCTTGCAGCCTACACTTCCCTGGGACTGTCACTTTCTAGCCCTGAGCCAGCTGCAGCTCTTGGCTCTTTCTTTCTGTCAACCAAAACCTCAAACCTCACCCTAAACCTGACAGTTATGTTGAGCCTTAGACCAGGCCCCTCAGCCAGTGCCTCCACCTAAAAGTTTTTGCACCCAAGTTATCTCTGTGGCTCAGCCATTCCACTAGCAGCTGCTTTCAAGCCCCCCTCCAACTGGAGCTCTAGGCTCTCTCTTTCTCCCAGCTCTAACCCTAACCCTCACACAAGCTGCATGATGAGCCTCAGGCCAGGGCTGCCAAGCAGCATCCCCCAAAAAAGTTCTTGCAACCAAGTTCTTCCTGCACCCCACGCTTTCTATGCCCATTCTGAGCGCAGCACAAGGCTCTCTCTTGTCAAATTTAACCCTAGCTGTAACTCCAACCCTAACGGGAGGCTGAGCCTCAGACCAGGCAGCCCTGCCAAGTTCTTCTTGCAGCCTAGACTTCCCCTCCAAAGCCCCTTTCTGTCTCCCCCCCTAGGTGGAATGCTAGGCTCTCTCTTTCTCCCAGCCCTAACTCTAACCCTGATGTAAACCTAACCATATGCCGAGACTTGCCCTAGCCCCCCCTTTTAGTGCCCACACCAAAAAATTCTCCCAGCCAAGTTGTCCTTGCAGCCCACATCCTTTCTAACCCCACTCCCGCTGCAGCTCTGGGCTCTGTCTCTCAACCCTAATCCTAACCCTGGCCATATCAATAAACCCAAACAAAGGCTGAGCCTTGGACTAGAACTCACAAGTTCTGGCAACTAAATTCTCCTTGCAGCCTACACTTCCAGTTATCCATTCCTTCCCAGTCCCACTGCAGCTGGAGCTCTTGGCTCTCTCTTTCTCTCAAACCTAACCCTGACTTTAAGCTCACCCAGAGCCTGAGCCTCAGACATGGCCCTCAGCCAGTGCCCACAGCTCCCTCTTCTATTCCCCTCTAACTGCGGCTTTCGCCCTTCTCTTCTCAACACTAGCCCTTACTCTAATCCTAAAACCAAACCTAACAGAAGACTGCTCCTTGTTCCACTGCCCACACCAAAGGGGAGCCAAGTTCCTCTTGGAGCCTTCACTTCTGATTAGCAGATCCTTCCCAGTGCCACTGCAGGCAGAGCACCTGGATCGCTCTTTCTCTGAACCCTAAACCTAATTGTACACTGAGCCACAGACCAGAACCCCCAACAAGACCCCACAACAAAAAGTTCTCTTTGCCAAGTTATTCTTTTCCCTCCAAAGCACCTTTCTAGCCCCTCTCCAATTGCAGCCGCAGTCTTTCTCTTTCTCGTTCTCTGAACACACACCCTAACCCAAACTGAAAGCTGAGCCCTATCCCAGGCCCCCTCAGTGCACACACCAACAAGTTCTTACAGCCAAATCTCCTTGCTGCCTACGCTTCCACTTCAAAGCCCCTTTCTAGCCCCTCTACAGCTGCATCTCTAGGATCCTTCTTCCAACACAAACATTAACAATAAAACTAACTGAAGACTGAGCGCTCTCAAACCCCACTCCCACTGCAGCTCTAGGCTCTTTCTGTCAACCCTAACTCTCACATGAAGCCATATGCTGACACCAAGCCCTCCAGCGAGTGCCCACACCAAGAACTCCTCCCAGCCATGTTCTCTTTGCAGCCCACCCTTTCCTTTTGCAGCCTCTTTCACATCTCTCCCCAACTGGAGTTCTTGGCTTTCTCTTTTTCTCAGCCCCAACCATGACCACAGGGTGAACCTTAGACCAGGACACCCCACCAGTGCCCACACCAAAAAATTTCCCCTTCCAAGTTCTCTCTGAAGCTCCTTTGTAACCCCATTCCAGCTGCTGCAGCAGGGTCTCCTTCCCTCAACCATAATCCTATCTGTGGCCCTAATCCTTACTGGAGGCTGGTGCCTTGGACATGGGCCCTTTCCAGCGCTGACACCAAAAATTTCTCTTTATGGCCATGTCATCTTGGCAGCCTGCTCTTTGCTTTGGTGGCCTCTTTGGAGCTCTCCCCACTCCAATGCAGGCCGATTGCCTCCAGAGAGAGCTCACAGCCCAGGTCTTCTCTTTGTTCCTTTATGCCTTATGGACATTTTTGTGAATGTGTGAGGGACGTTTTTATTCATACAGCCTGGCATAACTGAAGGTTATATTTCAGTCAGTTTTTTATAGCATGACACTGTGAGTATACATTGCAGTCAGCGGTCACAGTTGCATATACAGTATTGGGAGATGAAAGACCTTCTGTGACAGTACTGAAAAACTTCAGAGCTAAGACCAAATCTGGTACAGTGTTGACTGTAATGCCCACAGAGAGACATCTCTTGGGCAACCTATCTCCACAACTGCATTCATGCTGCATTGCAAGGCAAAACTGCTTGTTTCACTTCACAGATAACCTGTAAGCAAACTAACTTTGATGCTGCGATGATGGTCCAGGCACTGACAGAATACTGGAGGGCCAAATTATGACAGTACAACCTCTTCTGAGGTTGCAGTGGGTCCTTAGCTGGCTCTTGGAAGTCTGCTCAGAATCTGTCGGTTTCATTGTTGGTAAGAACACTTACAAAAATAGAAGAGGAGATTCATTCTCTGACTTACTGCGCATTTCAAATCCTGACTGGCACTTCGTACTCAACTTTAAAGAAAAACAGTCACACCAGATATACAAGTGTTTGAGACTCCTTCAGTGTGTCCATTTTTTTTTGGTAACTGAATGTAAGGCTTCTGCACTTCACAAAGACTGATTAGGCGAGCACAGTCACAGTCAATTCACAGTGCTTGGAAACTTTATTAAATAGGTGTGATATCACTAGTGGACTAAGCTGATCTTTTTGCAAGCACAGAATGTGCTCTGACTCCAATGAAGTGATTTACTATCCTTCATGGAACTGAGTGTATTTGGAAGCTCCAGTGGAGACTGAAAGGAAGACCTTCCAGGATTGTAGCAAGTTGCAAGATAGGCTTGGGGAAAACTAGTTTATTTTGTTTTGTCCTCTCTGCTTCAGTTTTTTCTGCCATTAGTACTGTAATTTCTGCTTTGTCCCACTTCTGGTGCAAGATGCTCTCAGTTGGAAGCTGGTGGACATGGGAGAAGGAGGAAGAAGAAGAGAGAATGATGTAGCAAGACTGTGCTAGTGAATGGCTGTCCTTGCTTGACTCCATCAATAGTTAGAATAAATTAAAACAAGGATGTGAGCTCCTTTGAATTTCTCAGGATTAACCATGACTAGCAAGTTCATTTTAAAAATCTATTTGCTCTTTTTGGTGCTTGCAGCAAAGCTTTGTTTAGCTTTATTGTTTAAACAGAACACTTTCTAATTTGTTACTTTATTCCAGTATGCATGTGAATGACTTGCTTTTTTTTTTTCCCCCCCACTGGTCATCAAGAGCAATTCTATTGGTCTATTAAGGTCTCTAATTTTAAGGAAAGGGATATCACATAGTTTGTAAGTGAGGCTTTGCCTAGCTACTGGAAGGTAATATTTCCCTTTACAATTATTTTCTGCAGCTGCAAAGAACAGAAGGCCCACAGAGTTTCCCTGGGCCAAGTGCCATAGAAACTAATTTCAGCTAAGGCAGACTCATAAATTGTTCCATTACTCTATAAATTGGTCTGGGCACATGTCACTTCAAGCCAAGCTGGGTTACTTTAAATCTAGCCTGTAGTTCTAAAATACTGCCACATTTTAAAAAACATGTATTAAAGACATGATGAAAATAAATAACATTGGCAGTGAGTTAATCTTCTACAAAAGCATGAAGCCTGCAAGGATGTCAAAATGTTAACCGTTTTATTGGAAATACATAACGACCAGACCAAATATTTTGAAGACAAAGCATTTCCTTCATTTGTAAAACAGAAAAGGAGAAATAGAAAACCAGTATCTAGAAACTGTTTAAAATGCAGACTCCTTAATTGCTCTATATTCAGAAGAACAAATACAATCTGTATGTGGGAATGATTACTGGTTACATATGTTTACAGGCAGAAAGCATCGCCTGCCAATTTTCAGATGTGCCATCAAGAGCTACAGGATTCACAAAATTTCACATCATTACAGAAGATTTCAAACAGTCTGTGGAACGAAATTTAAAATACAAAATCAAAATTAGTTTACAAAGATCAGTGTAATAATTTCTTAGGCAGAAAAGATTCTGACATTTCATTTCAAGTACTACCAATTTCCTTTTGTTCCTCAACAGGAAGCACAGTACACAACCGAAGGCCCGCAAAGAGACTATCAGCCCCAATTAGAGATAGAGCATCTAACCTAAGTGATGCTTTCTTTTTTTTTGTTTGTTTGGTTTTTTTAAAGGTGAAAAAATAAGACAACCCGCTCCAGGCTAGGCTTGGGAAATTAGTACAGCCAGGCGTAGTTCCTTTAGTCACAATGCTAAAAGCAGTGGAAGCCAGGACAGCTTCTTTTCACCTTGTTCAACTCTCCATAAACAAGCCACCTAAAAGTCTCCCCACGATCAGCATCCAGCAGTAGCGGTGTCCCTTTTAGTTCAAACAAAGTCAATTCTCCCTCAGCAGAGAAACGCTAAAGCCCAACTATCCCACTCCCTCTGGGGCCCTCCGCTTCCCTTTTATGACTTCCCCCACTTAGGCAGCACAGCTGTCAGTTCCACCTCCCAGCAGTTTAACAAGCCTCAACTGCCAGGTTTTGCAGCTTATATAGTCTTTAAGGGCTAACCTCTTCCTTTTTCTTTAGCGAAGGCTTTTAACCCTTTCTAGGTTTGTTGTGACTACAGCTCAAACCAGTGAGTTGTTTGTGTGCGGCTTTCTAGAGTAACTGGGATTTTCTAGTGTCTCTCCGTTGATCCAAACTCCTGTTTTACCGGGTGTAGTCAGCAAGGGAATGGCAGAACTGTTCCTGTACACTGGTGCTCCAGCTGGGGAGTTAGAGGGCAGTATATGAAACAATATATAAACCTTTCCCCCGCCCCAGCAAATAGATCAAAATTAATAGATTTCACTATTAAAATGGTAATATTTTATGAATGGTATCAAATACATGTAAGCTTAATAAAGACATTCTGTATATACATATTCGTGTTTATTCTTCTGCTCAAAAGGTATTTTGCTTAACATCGAGTAATAAATGTCACTTTCAATAATCTATTAATTGCACTTGTGCCTGTCTAAAAGCTGATCTTTTTTCAAAATATGCTCTTTTTCTTACTGGAAAGATTTTAAGCTTCCTGTATCTGGTTTTAATAGCCTTTAAAACATAAAAGGACACACATTTTAATAATAGATTAAGAAATAAAATGTAGTATTTAATTTCTTTAATTGCACAGACTTTAATAAAAAATGCTTGGTGCAGAGCTTATCTTATTTGGTAAAAAAAATACTGTAAGTTCCATTTTCCTCTAGTGGTTATTTTTATTACTTGTAAATTTCAGAAGAATTTTACTTCCTGCTACAGCAGCCTTTTCAATTTGTAGCCCAGAAATACAGCTTCCTTAGCATATGCCATTTTAGCGTTTCTTGCTTACTGTGGTTAATCACAGGAACTACAATAGCTGAAGACCTGTTAGAGAACTACAGTCGTTCCCACATGTTCTAATTTAGATGGTTGCCACTGTTACCGAGGGTTTTGTTTTAAGAGAAGGCTATGTTTGTGTACTCTTACAATGTTGCTATAGGACTTTCTAGCCTTTTTCTTCTGGAGACATTGAAAAGCTACACTAATGACAATTAGGTTAGCCCTGGAAAAGTCTCGTGAGAGTCATGGAAAAGTAAGATACAGAGTTTTTAAAGCTCAGTTTACAAAAACATCCTTTTATTTTTGGATGCTTCCATTTTGGACAGAGAAACAAGACCCTGAGCACTTACAACACTAACTGAATCTTGAAGCTCTAGCGGCACAGTCCTTGTGAAAACGAGGTCTCGCACGTATCCATATGGTATCTAAACAAAGTAATATTTAAAACATCTGGCCCTAGGTACATTTAAAGAATTTGCAAGGTCAGGATTTCATCACACGTCAGTTTGCTCCAGACTTCATCCATTCCAGTTCTGAAATCTCCAAAGAAGGAAATTCTGCGACCTGCCCCTTTTTGGGGTTGTTCAGCCTGGAGAAGAGAAGGCTCCAGGGAGACCTTGCTGCGGCCTTTCAGTACTTAAAGGCAGCCTACAGGAAAGATAGGGACAGACTTTTTAGCAGGGCCTGTTGCAATAGGACAGGGAATAATGGCTTTAAAATAAAAGAGGGAAGATTTAGACTAGATACAAGAAAGAAATTTTTTACAATGAGGGTGGTGAAACACTGGCACAGGTTGCCCAGAGAGGCAGCAGATGCGCCAACCCTGGAAACATTCAGGGTCAGGTTGGACAGGGCTCTGAGCAACCTGATCTTGTTGAAGATATCCCTGCTTATTGTAGGTGGGGTTGGACTAGATGACCTTTAAAGGTCCCTTTCAACCCAAACTATTCTATTTGGCCACTCACACAGGGTAAAGATTTTTCCACATATTTAATAAGAATTTCCCATGCTCCAACTTAGGTGTTGCTGCTTGTCCTGTCACTGGGCGCCTCTGAGAAGAGCCTGGTTCTGTCTTCACTATGCTCCTCTCCCGTTACATCTTTGGAGGCGGCAGTAAGACCCTCCCTTTGCCTTCATTTCTCACTGCTGAAGAAACCCAGTTCTCTCAGCCTATTCTCACATGGCATGTCATGCAACCCCATAACCATACTGGTGACCCTCCACTTGGCTCTCTCCAGTATGTCAATGCTTGTCTTGTCCTGGGTACCCTCAAACTGGACACAGCACTCCAGATATTGCCTCACAAGTGCTGAATGCGGAGAACAAGCACTTTCCCCAAACAGGTGGCTGCACTTTGGCTAATACAACCCATTTTTTCCATCCCAGACGCAAGATCCCAGATCCCATTTGCCCTTGTAGAACTTCACGAGTTTCTATCAGATCATTCTCCAGTCTATTCAAATCCAATAAACAGGAGTCCTGTCCTCCCAGCATAACAGCTGCTCCCTCCAATGTCATATTGCCTACAAACTTGCTGAGGCTGCACTCCATCCCACCGCCCAGGTCATGAATAAAGATATTAAACAGCATTATCCCCACTATGAATCCTTGAGGGATGCCACTTGTACAACCAGTCACCAGTTCTGCTTCATATTGTTGATTACAACTCTTTGAGCACAGTGGTCCAGCTGATTTTCTACCCATGTTATCATCTACTTAGAGAGTCCATACCTCACTAATTTGGCTGTAAGGAGATAATGGGAGACCATATCAAAGGCCTTGCTAGAATCAAAGTAAACACCATTCAGTGCTCCTCCCTTCACCACAGAGCAAATCATCTCATCACAGAAGGCAATCAGGTTGTTCAGGCATAATTTGCCCTTGATAATTCTGTGCTGGCTGTTCCCAATCACCTTCTTATCTTTCCTGCGCTTGGAAAGGGGCTGTAGGAGAATTCAGTCCCTAACATTTCCAGAGTGGGCAGTTCAGCTGAGTGGTCTGTGCTTGTCCTTCTCCAAGATGGATGTAGGTTTGCATTCTTTCTGCTTTATGGCTTGTTTGTAATATACTATTATTTAAATTGCTAAAGAGATGACAATGGGACCCTAATATGCTATTAGAGGGTTAGAATCTATCAGGTCTTTCCTTTCAAGGAAATTTTATATTCTAATGTAAAAAACTTGCAATATTTAGGTTTCAGTAGATTGTGATATGGTTCTGCCAGAGAAATTTTTGCCCTAGGTAACAATCTTGTCTCAAATTCTGTTGATTTGCATAACAAATACACATTTTCCAAGAAATATTCTGTAAGAAAAGGGAAATTAGACAAAGTCACTTCCTTAAGTCTATTTTAATTATTCAAAAACTTTCCTGATGCCAGTAGACATTTAAAATATTATTTTATATAAAATGGATGTGAATAATCAGCTTGATAAATACCAGAATAAGAAAGGAGAAAGAACAAATGATATGAAGAAAAACTTGTACATCTTAACTACTTTGTAATTACTACGTAAAACCCAAAGGACTTCACAGAAAATTAAACTCATTTCTCCTGGGAGCAGAAGGAAGAATGGTGTACGAGCTGCTTAGGCACAAGACTGAAAGAGATTCTTGTGACATCTCCAAGACGCTGCATAAAATGCTGTAGACCTGAGTAAAGAGAAAGGTTTTTGAGTGTAAGGTAATGTGTTGCAAATCTGTGATTGGACTCATCTTTGATATGATTAAGCAGCTGTGAGCCACAAGACCCACCACCGTTTTATGCCAGGCAGTGGTAATGGTTGAGTTCAGTTTACTAAAACTCTTCCCTCTTGTACATTATTGAAAATACATGTGTATGGGGCCTGGTCTACATAATTCTTTTTTGTTAATGTTTTGTAATTAAATGAGCAGTGTAACTTTTAATATAAATAGTTATACAAGTGCAGAGGTGACTGCAGCTGCTTATACGAAACAATTTTACTAGCAAAGATAGGTTATCTCCTGTTCTTAGGAGATTCGTAGCTGCTACGCCACAAGAGCACCTTTTTACACATACGACATCCTCTACCCGAAGAAATTGTAGTGCTTTGCCTATTCTGGTTTTAAAACGTAGGTTAGACAAAAATAATTGCAGCTATTCTAGAGCTGAGGAGGTGCCTCTTTGCCCAAGGTTTCTTCCTTGGTAAGCTTTAGCAGTGGAGGTGGCACTTGCTGGCGATCGCAGGGACGATAAGATACTGCTGAGTCTGCACATGTGGCTTGGTGTCAGTAACCAGAGTCCTGGTACGAGATTCATTAGTAGGGATTATTAGTGTTGTTCGAACAATGTGACCTGTGTGCAGACAAAGCTTTGATAATTATACAATGTCATAGAAAACTTCACAGCAGTCTTCAGCAGCGCATCGCCTGCGTTTGTTATCGGAGCTAACAGACTTTAGATTCTCTCACTTTCACTAGGGAAGCATAATAGCTTCTAGGAATTCAGCTGTGGAGAAAGCCCGTGGCCCCATAGTGAAAAAAGAGCCGTTCTAGGCAGGAGCCTGATCAGTTTGTTCGCTTCAAATTGATTGTGTTCCATCACCACCAAAAATTATTCAATATGTAGTGGAGGACTTGGGAAGGCAGATATGGCCGGGGCTGGGGCCAGCACCATTTACATTGCAATTGATATTGTTTTGACAAGCAAATGAAGGTAGACTGCCCCCGTTTTTTGTTGGTGGTAAAAATATGGTCAAATAATATGAGCCATGCTTTATTTTAAACTTAAAGTGACACAATATAGGTATGTGATTTATAATGGCTTATAATTGGTTATTAGTTATTATTTCAAATGTTCAGGAATCCAGTTTGTATTTATTTTGCACGAGAGCAAAATCCAGTAGAGTGGATGTACGATCGACATAACACAGAGGAAGGCAGGGTATGGAATTATCCATGCGAGTTACTATAGGCAAAAAGAAATGCTTCTTCTAAGCACTGAACATATCTCAATCCCAGCCAGTTCCTTTTCTCACATAAAAAGGCATAGTTCTTTTAAAATAAAAAAAAAAGTTACAATGATTAATACCAGGAGAACATCTTGTCTGTGATTGAAGTAGGCTTGGTGATTAATTAATTCATTAGTGGAGGAAAAAAGGACTGAAATCACAGGTGAACAACTAATATATGCCCAAAGCGCTCTCTGAAGTATACGATTTTGCATGTGCGAGGTGGGTAGGATTAGAGTGGCAGAAAATGGAAGCAGAAGAATACATACCACAAACCACAGCTAATATGGCCCTCAACTTTCTTACTGTTTCTACAGTTGCAGATGAAGTTGCAGCCCCATTTCCTCTGCAAGGCAGGCAGAAAGGGCAGCTGAGAAGCTTGCAAACTGCAGCGTAGGTGTAGCGCTGCAGGAGTTTTCGTAGTGATATAAATGGCAGCTCTTTGATGTTGGGTGCTGCACAGTCCTGCAGAAATTAAGGCAGAGTTCCCATCCTGTGTTGAAGAAAACAAGGAGGAAGCCAAGGGGCTTTGTTTTGCTTTGAAGCAAGGATGAATAAAGACTGTCTACGTATAAAATATTCATGCGTTCCAGTGTGTTTTTTCAGTTCCTTGAACAACTATATTTTGATTTGAGCTCAAGCTTAAGAAATGTCTTACGCTACTGCCCTGCGGTCGGGAAGGGCTCCAAGGCCTAAAGGCTCTGCTGAACACAGAGTCGGAGTATTGGTGACACTGGACCAACACCGCCCTTGCTGTTGCAGACCCTACTTCTCAGTTTAGAACCAATATTTACTGACAGAAAAGTGGCAAAACAAAAATAAAAAATCAGACATGCTTAAATATTTGTGATGGGGAAGGAAACCATTGCCATCCTGCTCACAATTTGCAGACCACATGGTTTCTGTTCAGGTTCCTGCAGGGAAAGCGGGGGAGGAAGGAAAACCTGTGGCAGATTGTGGGGTCTCTTCTATTTCCAAAGCAGAGAAAACTCCAGTAAACACAACCGTGTAACCTGATATTTGCGTGTCCTTTTCCCTGTTTTTTTGGCTGCTGAATATTGCAAAGGAGAAGCTTTAGCCATTCTTATTCATGTCAAACAGGTCAGCTCTGTTGACTAATTGGCAGGCAGAATCTGTTTCTCTGGATCGGTATCTGACTACCAAAGAATAGTGTGAAGACACCATTAAAAAAACTACAAGAAAAGCTTATTCTGTGTCATTTATTGCTTGCACAACTATGCAGACACACATACACAAATACACCAGCCAGAAAGAAAAAGGACCATTGTAGGAAAGAGCTGATAAAAAGGGAAACGAAGGAGAGACAAATAAGTAATAGAATGAAGAGGGAGGGAGGGAGGAAGCAGTGGGTGTTTTCTTTCTTCTTCTGCATGCTCTTTGTGACAAGAAAGTTACTTTGGCGGTTTAGGCATTAGATTAGATATTTAAAAAGGAATAGCAGAGAAAGCATGAATGAGACTGGTCTTTTGAAACAAGTATTACCTTATAAATGAAATCAAATAGCTTCTGCTGGGACAGCAGGTCTCATGAAGTGTGCCATCAAAGTGACCTCCTCTGTCAGATAGCAAGTCATGTTTCCCTTTTTGCTCAGAGCAAAGAAACAATTTGTATGACTTATCAGGTCAGTATTTTATTAATTTGCTTTCTCATCCATTACTGGGATATTTTCTATCAGTTACCAGGTTCCTCTTGGCTCTGTCCTTCATCATGTTCGCTGGCAGAAAGTAGTATTAGCTTGAAACAAATCTCTCAAGGAGAAAGATGTATTTCTCTAGGCATTTCAATAAGTCTGAAATATTGTTGCTTCTAACAGTCTCTAAGGAAAAGGAGGGAAAAAGCCAAGTCTGAGTATCTTTTGCATGAGGAACTATTTAAAAATACACATAATCTTTTGTATATTAATTTGGTTTCTATGAAGAAAATAGTATTTGCGTGTCAGAGAGCACAGGATATGGTAAAGGAACAGCCCGTGCTGTGGTTAGCCCTAACAAGCTGCCGAGGGAAATGCAATCCCCTCTCTTCCATGCACGGAAAGCTACACTGGTCAGCTCTTCATTACATTTTTAGGAGTATCACAGACACCATCCCCAAGGCGCCGTTCCCTGACAGTACCTGCTGTCCAGCTTTAGAGTATCCCAGCTGGTACGCGAGGAAATTATATACGAAATTCTTAATGTTCTTCCAACTACCACACCACTCCTTAGGTAATTATAGTAGTGATACTTACATAGTAATTATGAAATAGTAATATTAAAAATTGAAAACAGAAGAAAATCCTTACAAAAGCAGTTAGCAATTTGTAGGAGAAAGTAATTTCTCTGCACTCCAGCCCTGAGATTATTCCCACATTTAAGTGTTTTAAGAACTACGCTTTAACAGTTTTAGGCAACAGTCTAAAAAAAGTGGATAGATACATTAAATGTAAGGTGAATATACAGTATAGGTGAAAATTTACAGCCATGTAAATAACATGAACATAAGGGATTAAGGTTGATGGCTGAACCAGTTAAAAGCTTCAGTTTCTAAAAGCTCCACCACTGTCCTGGAGGGTTTCATAACTGATTTCCGCAGGAGTGGAAAATTTTGGCTTTTAAAATCTCATCCTGAAAATCATGCATAAATATGCAGACAGATTTTCTGCGATTTTCAGGTGAAATTTTTCAAGTTTAAAAGTAATGACCAGTCTCAGAACTCAGCCTCCAATCTGAGGATTTGTTTTCTTTTGGTTTCCCACTGATCTCTGGTACCAAAAGTTCAGCAACATAAATGATACCCTCATTGACTTCACCTGGTAAACTGACTGGGCTGGACCTCAGTAAAGAGTTGTGGTCACACACAAAGTCCTCTCAGAAAGATTAGCTCCGTGCTGCATGTAGTAGTGAAGCACTGTAACAATATTTTAACCACTTCAGTAAAGAGTCATTGCACCAAATGTACACAAAGGAGGGAACTGAGGAGTCGGAAAGTGTCATTGATGATACATTTATCACCAGAGTAGAGGTGCACTTGAAAAACATTCAGATAAAAAGAACTACCTGGAAAATAGCTATCCTATGGTAAAACTACTTCAAGGTGGTACCTGGAGAGAAGAAAATGTGAATAATGACATCTGAGGACTGTTTCTTTTGATTTTCGCTCAGGAGAACAACTCTAATTGATGAGAGTTTTTCCCAAAGAAGTATGAGACCCTTTGGGTGACTTGCAATCTACTTACACTGGCCTAGGTAAAAACATTTTTGCCTTGGAAATGCAAATGAATGGTTTAAAGGAAAGGCCATAGCCCAAAAGGAAGGGAGCAATGGAACCAGTATGGAGTCAGGTACGGCCGGAGCTCAGTGCACAGCAGACGACCACACCATGGGAAACTGCTGCAACGGGAAGAGGGAAAAGAGGGAGCAAGCCACAGGCAACCTTAATGTCTGAAATTAAATGAAACCATGGACCTCCCAAGTCTAAGGCAAGAAACAACTGGTTTGGGCATTCTTAGCTTCCTCATAGGGAGAAATTTCCAATATTTTGGCCCTTTCCAAAATGGACATTTTGCCTTCCAGGCCTTGTTCTGCTGAGAGAAACCTGAAGTCTTAGCTGACAGGACACATTTGTCCTTTGCTAGGCAGAACCTGATGTCATTTTAGGAAAAGTTTTATAAAGTATCCCAAAGGAAGTTACTAGTATTATTTGACATTTATATATCATACTAGCTTTTTAAAGCGTGGAACAAATTATAGTTGACTCGTTAATTAACTGATTTTCAGCAGATGGGGAAAACAGACATTGAGAGGTTAGAATAAATTGGCCGTACAAGTTAATGGCAGTCAGGAACATGAATCAGTATCTTCTGGCAAACAGGACCCAAGTCTTTGCCAACTGTGCCACTGTGACAATATGGGCTTATCTGGTATCGTGTGCTCGGTCTCCCCATCTTTGCCTCTTGCCAAGAGGCGCTGCATTATGCCTGCCAGGAGGGGCCTCATCCTGGCTCATGGTGTGGTCTGGCCATAGTCACTGCCCTAAAAAAAAAAAAAGCCTTAGCTGTTGACTTTTCAAGGCTTAAGTTCAAGCTTCTTTCTTCACATCATTGTCAAAAGCCTTGCAGACTTAGCAGTTAGGTTTACTAATGCATTTTAATCCTCAACCCTTTTAGTTGCTTTCTAAAAAGTCATCTAGTTTATGAGACGATTTACGTGATTCAAATTACTAATTTTTTGAGATCTCTGAATTTCAGCCGAGGCATTTCAGGTATGATGGACAACTGTTCAACACAAACATCTTAAACAGTTTATAATCTATGACCTGGTCTGCCGTCACTTTGTTAAAAACTGTCAAGGCTGGGGGATGAAGGAATTGAGAGCAGCCCTACCGAGAAGGACTTGGGGGTACTGGTTGATGAAAGCTGGACATGAGCTGACAATGTGCACTC
>VUYV01000012.1:1815177-1852633 GCA_008711295.1 Anarhynchus alexandrinus | reverse complement strand
GTAGCGATAGGACAAGGGGTAATGGTTTTAAACTAAAAGAGGGAAGATTTAGACTGGATATAAGGAAGAAATTTTTTACAATGAAGGTGGTGAAACACTGGCACAGGTTGCCCAGAGAGGCAGCAGATGCCTCATCCCTGGAAACATTCAAGGTCAGGTTGGATGGGGCTCTGAGCAACCTGATCTAGTTGAAGATGTCCCTGCCCATTGCAGGGGAGGTTGGACTAGATGACCTTTAAAGTCCTTTCCAACCCAAACTATTCTATAATTGTATGGTTCTATAAGTCTTCCCCTTTTTGGCTGGAATTAGACAATCCATTTTGCATCTCTCTGGATGACACACAATCTTTAAAGACGGTTTAAAAAAAAAAATCTTTGATGCACTCCCCTTCTCTGTAGAGGAGGATGACTCAATTGACATCTGTGGATGCCAACACCAACACTTACTCTACCTACTAGGAGGGATGTCGTTTTACAAGGTCAGCCCTTTGGTCTCAATTTCTGCTTAATCAGCAACAAGGCTAATTGTACCTACAGAGGCAATTCCTGGTGGTAGAGAAGGACTTGATTTAGGGTTCCTGAGCATCAATGTCTGGATTAAAATAGTTCCTTGGAAACAGTTTTTCTGAACTGAAATTGGACTACTCAGTTGTCAGTACTTTTCCATGTGAGGGGAAACCCAACTTCTGCAAGTCCCAAATCTGCACTGTTTTTGCAGGCATTCAAAGCATTTCTCTTAAGGCCACTTGGCCATACTCATTCCTTTCAGGGAAGCAACATACACTCTATCTGTCAGCTTCACATGAGTTCACTTTACCCCTAGAAAGCTTAATATGAAAGTAACAATTTTATTCTTTACATAATTACAAAAGAAAAGACTCCTTGGAAATATTCAGAAGCCTTCTGGACACGTTTCTGGGCAACTGGCTCTAGGTGGCCCTGCTTGAGCAGAGTGGTTGGACCAGATGACGTCCAGAGGTCCCTTCCAACCTCAACCATTCTGTAATTCTGTAATTGCAAGTATAAAACGTCACTACCAATCTTTTGTCTTAACTTTCAGTTATGCTGCAGTTACATCACAATTTAGCAACTCTTCACCCCTGCCCGCCTGTTCCCCTTTCCCTCTCTTGTGCACGTCTCAACCTGGGATGATACAGTTCAAGAAGAAATTTTTTCTGCTCGTTTAAATCCATGAACTGGTACGCTGTAGATGAGATGAGCACCAACACCAGCATAAGGGAGAGGAGAGGATGTGGGCAGCGTTAATTTATCTGGGAATCACAGCCTTAGGCATGCTGTGAGGTGTCTTTTGGCCACAGTAGCCAGGAGCCAACTCAGCAGCACTATGCCTCTAAAATGCCATCTTTAGGAGGGGGTTCCCTTTCAGTAAACCTATATTCAACTTGGAGGTTTTTCAGTTGCTACTGGATATACAGAAAGCATCAACAAATGTTTTAAGAACCCTCTGTTTCTCTGGGAACGCTGTATTTCTCTATCTCCTGATCTCTCTCATTATACTATGATTAAAGGTATGGATTAAGTGCTCAGCATCTGTGAGAATGAAATGGAATAACCTGAAATTTGCTTGAGACTGCCCCTCCCGTGAAGTGCAGAGTTCTGTTTCTTCTCCTATTTTGTCTTAAGAATTGAAATTTCACTGATTTTGAGAATCACATATCATAAAAATGATAGCTATGTGGAAATTTCATCTACTTTTTGGGATTACAGGCATCTTACATATATCACGTATGCCATGTTAATACCATAGTTTTAGTTTCAGAGGCCAGTGTGTCATGTTGCCTCCATGGCTCGTTCGTGCTCGTTGAAACATTGATGCTTTTTTGCACTTTCAGAGGCCTGAATGCATCCCTCCCTTGCAAAGGGCCAAACTGGGACACCTCATTCTCCAAATATTGCTATTAAATTCAAAAAGTGCTAATGACTAAATAAGGCACAACTCAGTATTACAAACTGAATGAGAATATACCCTCCACCTCTTGCAATATAGGAACCTGCTACAGCGCTGGCTACAATGATGTCAAAAGAAAAGATACTCAAAAAACCCGAGAACCGTACTGGTACATAACCAATCAAAATCCCCCTTAGCCACAACAAAATAAAGTAGTTTTTTAATGTCTTATTTTAAAGAAATGGTAAAGAGAACCACAAAGACCTCCTCCCCCACCACACACACAATAATATTATGCTTTACCCTTTCTGAAGGTTCTGCAAAAAAACAGGGAATGATTCAGTATTACCTGCCATATGTCCAATGTATATATTGCTATTGAAATGGCATCTTACAGAGCAGATATTCAGACACGCAACGGCACTGAGGAGTTACTCATATGCTAACTGTGTTTTTCACTTCATATTATCCTGTATGCCACTGTCTAGCACTTAAATCATACTTCATCCTTTTGCTCTGCTCAAGTCTGACCCCAGTTTTTAAATGGAAAAATATATTAAGAGAGTCATAATCATAATGCTCCCTCTGGTTCCATTAGCTTTGGAAGAACTGCGTTTCATACATTATATGTGACCAAATTAAAAGGCCCAAGTTTTTTGTGTGTGATTCCTGGCTTACAAAGGCTGGGTATAATTATTTCTTCCAGAGTATTGCATTATACTATAATTTGCACAATGGTCCAAAAGCCTTCCAATGTGCCAGCAGAATGAAAAACTCCACCACTTTACAGTCAAGTGCAGTGCTGCTGCTCTGCTTGTTTCAGTGTGGGTAGACAATTAGGTAATTAGGGTGGAATTAATCCCCACATCCCCAAATTAGGGGTTGTACTAATACATAAAAAGAAACACTGAGTTTGGAACATAAGCATATTGATCTCATTTCATCAAAAGTCATGAACATGATGTTGTTACATATGAAGTAATTATTTTTAAGTGCGCAACTTGAAATGTCGAAGAGGTTCTACATAAGATCTTCATACTGAGATTCATAAAACTGTTTCCTCTGCAGCTTTTGAAAGCAGAAGCCATCCTTCCTGTTCTTCTGTACATATAAAATTAGGTGNGTGCGCAACTTGAAATCTTGAAGAGGTTCTACATAAGATCTTCATACTGAGATTCATAAAACTGTTTCCTCTGCAGCTTTTGAAAGCAGAAGCCATCCTTCCTGTTCTGTACATGTAAAATTAGGTACCATTGAGTCACAGCCATCTCAGTGGACAGAAACGATTTTTATTGTGACAGAAAGTACCTTCATATGAAGCATGTTAGTACCATCACCATTTCAGCTGTCAGCTGACATTCAGCTTGACATTTATAAGATGAATTCTGTGACATTTCTGTAATTTGACTAATGAACCTGAATAATCAACTGGTAGCTGAGATCAAACCCAAACATCTGAAGCACATCTTCAGCTTACATTTATGTTACATATTGCTATGAAAGTTTGAAGATTCTAAATAATTTTGTGGTCTATTTAAATCTTGACTGGATAATTGATATCGCAAAAGCAAAAATTATAAAAGAAAAATCATATCAAATCATTGTAGAATTTGTGCACCTGAACTCACTGTTCACTTCTTACAGAATGGGGGTATCTTGTTCTCCACCCCATGGGCGTTTTTTAATAGCTTATAATAAAGCTCAATGATTTCTCTGCTCCCAGATTAAATTGTGCTTTCTTGAGATTGGATGAATTCAGTGAATTGCCATTTTCAAGAGATTGGTTGAAATGGAAAAGATAACTATTATGAAATAGTACCAAAGAAAAATGCCAAATAAGAAAATTTAACTTTTTTCTTTGAGTTTTCAAACCAATTACTTAAGCTCTCATTTCAGGAACTTTTGATGCAATTTCAGAATTTCCCATTTTATTCAGAAAATCATGCCAATTATTCTGCATTATTCCCTTTTGTTGGATGTAGAACATAAATTTCAGGGAAGCATATCATACTTCATATTTCATATGCTGAAATATATAAATTCAATTGTATTTTATATTAATGTTATGAGTTCATATAGTACTTACTCTGCAAATATCATTTTAAGGATGTCCTGATCTGCGAAATTAAAACATGTCACTGCAATGAATTGCTGTCACTCATTCTTTCTCTTGTTACAGCATGGCTAACATTGGCATTACAAGTCATTACATCTATGCTCTTGAATATGTTTATTCAGATATACCTATTTTCTTTTTTTCCTTTGGAAGTGTTGGAAGCTAAATATATCACTATTATAATCTTTTAAAGAAATACAGTAGCTTTTAATAATTCAGAGAAACTTATGATATCTCTTCAGCACTTGCCTCAAGCTCTCCTTCCTTCCTTCCTTCCTTTTTCTTTCTTTCTTTCTTCCTTTCTTTCTTTCTTTCTTTCATTGTGATTTGGGAGATTATAATCCTCTAAAAGCTTCACTTTTGTGCTTTAGAAGCACATTGTTTCTAAAATCTGTAGAATGGCAAAGAACAGGGAGATTTTCATTTCAGAAGAGGTTTTTTTCAACTCAGAAGAGTTGTCTTCTTCGTCTGAACTAGTCATCTGGACACCTTTCTAAGCACTGAAGATCCAGTCATCACATGCAGGACAGGTGGACCATGCCGTGAAAGTGTCTGTTTCCTCTCAGCTGAATATTAAAGAAGGCTAGGATGACTTGGTCTGACAGAGACCTCTTGCTGTTGCCATCCAAAGTTAGGGGAGATGAAGCCCTCCCCAAGCCCCTATCTGTGCAGAAGCTATAATAGAGACACTGGAAACTGTCAGCTCCAGCTATGAAGAAAGAACAGCCTGCTTTAAAAAAAACACGTGGGGAAAGATTTGTTTCTGATGAGGCAACCTAGAAACAGTAACGCTATCAGGCATCTGGCATTTGGTTCCTATTACAGGGAACAGTACGGACAGGTCAATGCTACAACCAAGAGAAAATAATTTCCTTACAGGAAGTGTACTGGCTGTCTTTTTAATTACTTCTGTTTCAAATGCTTTCATTTTATGACTTTGAAAATATGCACTTTAGTTTTATACTTCAGTGGGTGATCATTCGCCTATCTAGACTGGCAACTAGAGCGTTTTCTTCAGTGGTTTTTCCAAAGGGGAAAAAACCCCAAACCTCATAGCGTTTTGGTAAACTCTTCTCGTTCAGTGGGTATTTTGGTTCATAGTGTCATTCTATAGAATAATCTACATCAGGACAGAATTTTTAGGGGATCACCCGCAACCCGATTTGCATGATTATATTGGAATGCAGCTGCTTTTATGTAACCACTGTCATTCTTCCTGTACCTAAGCTTGTCCCAAAGGTGCAGTAGCTGCCTCAACCTACCAGATACACCCAGAGAGAAAGAAGTCCTTGAGTAACGAGAAGAGGCTCAGAAGTCCTCATGACTTGGTTATTTGTAGGGCTGAGTGGGATTTTCTGAATAGCCTATTTTGCCATGAAATATGTATTAGTCAAAAAAAGGAAAATATTTTTTTTTGAGGAATTTTGGCATCCAGAGGGACCTGGACAGGCTGGAGAGGTGGGCCCATGCCAACCTCATGAAGTTCAACAAGGCCAAGTGCAAGCTCCTATACTTGGGTTGCGGCAATCCCAATCCCAAGCACAAATACAGGCTGCAAACTCGGGCTGGGTGGAGAATGGACTGAGAACCCAGTTCCCGTTTGCCTGTTGGGTGCTTTTTTTTGTCCGTGCTTTCCTATTCCACTGTGCTTTTCTGGCTCATTGCTTTTGTCCACTGATGGGATAGATGCCTGGGAAACCATATAAGCACGGGGCAAGCTTGCAGTCATCCTACAAGTTTTCCGGTAACATACTCTCTGGTCTCAGTACTTCTCAGCCTAGAATTCCATGTGTCCTGTTACTTGTTGGTTATCAATGGTTTTCACATAGGACAGGGTCAGCTTCAAGCTCAGCCTCACCTCTTCCGAAGTGTAGATCATCATAAAGAAAATTCAGCTTTGTCCCTGTGTCCTCAGGTTGGATAGAAGATGCTCACTTATTTTGTGGAGGTTGCTCTTGTGAAGTCTTGGTAGTCCTGGGAGCTGTCAGACACTGGAGCATGCTAGGGAAAGTAGAATCTTCACATTTTTTAGTTTCAAAATACAAATTTATCTACTGAGCATGAGCAATGTGTGATTTTCTAAGAATTTACAAGTCTTACAGGAAGAGAAAATTGACTGGGTGAATCTTTTTTTCTGTGCAAGATGGACAATTTCAGCCCAAATTGCTGGAGAGGTGCAAAGCTATGTAACTGGGGAAAAAGAATCTATAATGGAAAGTATCAGCTGACCCTGATAACTGTGCTGCTCTCTGCCCTGCCTCACAATCATCTGCTGACCTATAGGGTACAACTCTTGTAGCACAATGAATTAAATATCTCTATGCTCTCTTCAAACTAGATATTTGAAATGTTGTATACCCATTTGCTATAGACAAAACCAACATTGTACCACCGTACTAGGAATGCAGATTAGTCTACTTCCTTCCCTTGACACTCTAAGTGTTGGATGCACGCAACAGCTTGACTTTCTCCCACCACTCCCTGTGATCTCTCTTCTTTCTGCTCTAGTCACTCAAAGCTCAGGAATGATGCAAGTCCCTCTCACTGGGGACTTAAGGCTCTTGCACCAAGCTCCATCCTTCAGCTTGCAATGCAGGAGGCACACTCGAGTCTTAGATCTGATCATGGAAGTTTTGCATCCTGGCCACAGCAGTTTTGCATCCTGGCCACTTCAGTTGATGTTTCATGGATGGGAGGCTACACCTAACTGTGTTCCTACAAAGCATCATCTGCTGAGGCCGGGGCTAATATGACATCTGCCTTGAAACCTAGCAGCTTCAGCAGATCCAGCAACCCTCATCATTGTTACCCAGCTCTGCATCATGACACACTTCATGCACTGACAGTTTAGACCATTAGGGCTTTCTAGACCATTTATGAGAAATGTAGACACAGATAGGGTATGCTGGTGTTTATGCTGACGTCATGAAGCAGCATAATATATTAATCCTGAAAAAAATGTCACAGCTAATAATTAAAACATTTTCTGGGGGGAAGAATTTTTCAATAATGGTTTTCACCACAAATTTTGCAACTCTATTCTCTCAGCTTTCTGAAGAGTTTTTTCTAACATGTTCTCATCCCTCACATCACTGCAATAGCTCAATTAGTCTTTTTAGAAAGCCTTATAATTTCAAGCAAATTCTGTTTCCACAAGTATACCCTGTATTACTGTTTATTGCAACCTGCATGTCAAAGCCATGCAGCTAACAGAATACGGTACTTGCTTTTAGCCCCCCTCCCATACACACAATTGCATGTGGAGAAGCAGCAATTTAAGGACACAATGGATTTTTGTCTACTTCTACTGAAGCCTGTACAGCTAGCTAGTAAACTGAAAGCTTTAAACTATGTATGACTTGTATAAATTAATCACTCTGGCAGTCTTTAGGATGTATGTTTCTTACAATGGAAAATCAAAATATATTAAATTACTACCAGTGTGAAACACTGTTTGCAGCCCATGGTCTGATAATATTGTATTGGTTTAAAAAAATAAATAAAACCACACCAAAGACTAAGCCAAATTCACCCAATAGCTCAGTGGGTCTCAACTTCAGACTTAGAATCAGTGGTGTTCTACCAAGGAAAAATACGGCCCACACCTTTAATTTTGTTTGATATTAGCAGTTAGCTAATATAATATTCCAAATGAAAGGTTAGTGCTTACATTAACACAAATATGTTGGGTAAAAAGAAAGAGAAATGGTGATGCAAGTAAGTTAGCTGAAGTTAGGAAAAAATATGAAGCAGAACATTTGTTCTTCAGATTTGGACAGTGATGGCTTATCACATTTATGAATAATTCCTTACAGTTTTTTATCACTTTCTGCCCCAGAAGCTAAATTAGTTTTACAACTATTAATTGAATTGTCTAACTTCACTACACACTGGGAGATAGAAAGGATTATTAACTCCACTTTACAGATAAGGAAACTGAGACAGGGAGAGGAAACGATTAGCTGGAGGTCACATGGGGAATCAGAGACAGATAAATCCCAGATCTCTCTATCCAATGCATTAAGCGCTGAACATTGTTCCTTCTCCACACAAACAGCCATCAGAAATTAGACACATTTCAAAGAGAAACAATTAAAGCAACGTTTCATCAAAGATAAAAGCTTCTGAAATTCATCCTATACTGGTGATCCCAAACATTGTTCTCTTGTGTCTCTGTCACATTGTTTTAAGTGCAGATTATCCCTCCTTCCTTGCTTCCGGCAGCATTAGGCCAGCACGTGCAGCACATGCACTCACATCACTCCTGTAGCCCTCCTGCAAATATCTGTCCTACCTACGTACTGTACACTGCTTTGTATGCACGTAATCACCATTTCCATTTATTAAGTACAAAAGCTGATCATTCCTTAGCACTCGGGGTACATGAAGTATATGTCTGCCTCTCCAAAGAGACCAGTCTTTACATTATTCAGGTGTAGGATGTTTTCTCTTTGAAGAAGTTAATGGGTAAGTTCATAAATAAATTTTGCAAGGTGTTACTCGCTGAGGGGATGTGGGGGTTAACAATAAAGCAAATACCTCATATTTCTGAGATTTTTTGGCCTGACCTCACTCACACACTGGGTGTCTAGGAAAGCTCCAGCCTACTCACCTTGCGCAGCACATTTACAATTTCAGCTATCACCACTCTGAATAAGGTATTTGATTAAACTAATTAAAGTGGTGTTTATTAGCTGACAGCCATTAATAAGTGAGCTGTTTAAACACTTGCTACAGTGTATCAATCAACAGATTAGAATTTTCTTTGTTATACTTTAAGCCTACATGTCTTTGTTATAATTACCTTAGTACTTAGTACTTAGATCTAATCCTGAATTTCTGTAAATCTACAGACACGTTGCCATTAATTTCCACAGGAAAACATCAGGATCTCTATGAAAAACATTTTATAAAGCACTGTATGTGAGCAAATCAGGTCTCTATAAGATTACAGTTTTGGAGGAACTTTAGTTTCTGGCTTCAGCATTTCTCTGCGTACTTTTGTTTCCACTTAGTACTTGTAAACAAATTATTTGCTCCATTTCTAACAGAGTGAATGAGGTCATAGAATCATAGAATGGTTTAGGTTGGAAGGGACCTTGAAGATCATCGAGTTCCAACCCCCCTGCCATAGGCAGGGACACTTCCCCCTAGACCAGGTTGCCCAAGACCACATCCAGCCTGGCCTTGAACACCTCCAGGGATGGGGCCTCAACAACTTCACTGGGCAACTTCTTCCAGTGCCTTACCACCCTCAAACTGAAAAATGTCTTCCTAATGTTTAATCTAAACCTGCCCTTTTCCAGTGTAAAGCCATTCCCCCTCGTCCTATTGCTACATGCCCTTGTAAAAAGTCCTTCCCCAGCTCTCCTGTAGGCCCCCTTTAGGTACTGGAAGGCCTCAATAAGATCTCCCCGGAGCCTTCTCTCCTCCAGGCTGAACAGCCCCAACTCTCTCAGCTTCTCCTCATAGGAGAGGTGCTTCAGCCCTCGGATCATCATCGTGGCCCTCCTCTGGACACGCTCCAGCAGGTCCACGTCCTTCTTATGTTGGGGACTCTCGAGCTGGATGCAGTACTCCAGGTGGGGTCTCACGAGAGTGGAGTAGAGTGGCAGAATCACCTCCTTTGACCTGCTGGCCACACTTTTTCTGATGCAGCCCAGGATGCGGTTGGCCTTCTGTGCTGCGATTGCACATTGCTGGCTCATGTTGAGCTTCTCATCAATCAGCACACCCAGGTCCTTCTCCTCAAGGCTGCTCTCCAGCCATTCCCCGCCAAGCCTGTATTTGTGCTTGGGATTGCCCTGACCCAGATGTAAGACCTTGCACTTGGCCTTGTTGAACTGCATGAGGTTGGCTTGGGCCCACCTCTCCAGCCTGTCCAGGTCCCTCTGGATGGCATCCCTCCCCTCCAGCGTGTCTACCTTGCCAAACAGCTTGGTATCATCGACAAACTTGCTGAGGTTGCACTCAACCCCACTGTCCATGTTGCCAACAAAGATGTTGAACAATACAGGTCCCAGTACCGACCCCTGAGGAATGCCACTCGTCACTGGTCTCCACTTGGACATCAAGCCGTTGACCGCAACTCTTTGAGTGCGACCGTCCAGCCAGTTCTTTATCCACCGAGTGGTCTATTCGTCGAATCCATGTCTCTCCAATTTAGAGACCAGGATATCATGTGGGACAGTGTCAAACGCTTTGCACAAGTCCAGGTAGATGACATCGGTTGCTCTTCCCTTGTCCACTGCCGCTGTAACCCCTTTGTAGAAGGCCACCAAATTTGTCAGGCATGGTCTCATGGCTTTAGTTTAACAGGGCAGATCTACACTACTAAAAAAGAAAATAGAATTATTACATAGCGAACATTAGGGCAGAAGTGCAGATTCATAAATAACAAAACAAAATGCTTCAAGAAGTAGCATTAACTGTTCGAAAAATCTTGTTTGAGCTACAACATTTTCATTGTTAAAAAGCTTTCTTAAGTTCTGTTGCACAAGTTTGCAAAACAAAGAGTTTCTAAATAGCAGCATGGAAAAAAAATCGATGTATTTTAAAAATAGTTCTTAATGACTGCTAATTCAGTATAGAATTAGCCTTCAGAATTTTTCAAAGTTAAATAAACAAGATGTTTGTCTGGACTGGTTTCAGTGGAATCACTGCGAATACAATCTGAGGAAGGATTTTATTAGCAATACTTGAAGTCTAAACCTTCAGAAAACAATCTAGAATTCAAGAAAATGGCATTAGATAAAATTAAAAAGACTTATCAATCCTTAGTGACGCTATAGCGGTTGTCTCTGCCCATTACTTTCTATAATATTACATAGTTTTCTACTAGATAGTCCTGATATCTCTTACAAGGCCTAGAACATGAATGCATTCCAATTTACTTATGGCATTCCATAGGTAAAAGGTATAATGCATTAAATTTTAATATTTGATAGAAGTATTTATTTTGCTTGTTATGTCAATACTCCTCTTATTTGCTTATAATTGTTATTGGGGCCACTTATATTTTGTTGGAACAAACTATAATGTGGAAAGAATGATAGATGAATATTTGAAAAATAGCCAAATGAGCTTAGTTTATAATAAGACTTTTTAAGGGTAACTAAGAAACAGAATTTATAATGGAAGTGTTTTGTCTTCTCAATGACAGCTACAATAGCCTTTCTTAAACGCAAACTCCCATGTTTAGACTACAGCTGTAGACCATTAAACACCTGTGACCTCCCATGGGCTGCTGAAGATCTTTGAAAATGACTCTTTACGTAATTGCATCTGTGTAGTGAAAAGAACAAAACAAAACTCAACAACAACAACAAGACAAACCAACCAACCAACCCAAAAAAACCCCAAACCAATCCCAAAACTCTGGAATGAAGCACTGCCCCCACTTCCAGGGGGCGCTGCCCCGGTCTTCCAGGCTGGAAGGGGGAACACTGGCTTAGGAGCCCAGGGAAGTTCCTCCACCAGTGGTATTCTACAGGGGGGAAATTTGCTTGGCGTACGACCTCATTAAATGCCTAGGGCTGTGTAAGGGTACTGGATTGTCATGTCTGCACACAGATTAATTTTCAAACCCATCTCCAGAAAATCTTCTGATTCTTATCTTTGCCTCCCAAGTCCCAGCACAGAGGCTTGGTCTGCTTCACCTCCATTTTAGATGCCAAGAACTGAATGTTCTGCCACAGAATCAAGGCTACAACTGCATCTATATTAGTGTTGTGTTTTGAGGCAATACAAGTCCCGACGGTCCTCATTTACTGCACATTGGTGCAGTCTGCAGAACAGTGTTTATACTAACCGGGTTTCCTTTCAGAGAAATGTAACCTGATGGCTGTGCTCCATATGGCCACCAATTGCACTTCAGTCCCTAATGGGGACACATGAGCCTGTAACAGTGCTTGCTGCTTCAGGGTACGTCTACATTACTGCTATCAGTTCAGATCACAAATGTGCATTTGAAGCGGATCTCCTGGCTGTCCCGCTTACTCTTTGATTCATACTGCAGAGGGGTCTAAGAAAGCCTAAACTGGATTCCTTATAGGTGAAACTAAACCGGAAAATGTACTCCAAGAGTTTCTCCTGATGGACACTCAGTACGTAAGACCAGGTGAGATCTAATTTGAAGTAAACCCTCTGAAGCACATATAATGTGGTCCTCAACACCAGCTGCTTCACTCTGCAGGCTTGCTTTTCTCGCAGCACGCTGCTTGCTAACTTACACACAGCCACAGATAGCTTCAGACCACATGTGTGATGATGATGATTATGGTGGTTCAAGGGACCAAATTAAAACTGCTCCAAGGAAAAAACCCTGAACTGCACATAATGCACATGTACAGGCCTCGGTACTGGTTACTTCATTAACTGTTCCTTTTACTGCACCAAATTACTTGCTAATGTGGACATTGTAGAGTGCTCTTTGCCATTAGACAGTGGCCTCTGATGCTCAGTTGTGCTAAACAGAAGACAGATATTTTAGCCCTTTAAAAAATATATGTAGTTTTATCACATTATCACATACCTGGACACTTATGTTCATCTCTCTGTTGCTTTAACTTTATGGCACTACTGACGGTGAGGCTGCAAGTAGGGAGAAGTGGGAGACGTGCCACCATGGAGACCCTGAAATGGGCTGAGAAGGGCTGTTGGATTTCATAGCTCTGCTTGGTTAAGACTTAAATTCCGTCATACGGCTTTTACTGATGGTTTATTTAAATCCTGCAAATGCAGTTTTATTTTATTAATGTGCTCTATATCCGATTAAATTTTGTGTATTTTTTTATCTCTGTATATCACCTAGCATTAAAAGTACAGTCACTGGAATATAAATAAATACATAAGTGAACTCAAATCCACCATAATTCTGCTGTTCTGATTCTGATTTTATGCTAGCATTAATCAGAACTAAAACAACTGAAAAAAATCAGAGCCGTACACTTCCAGAGTTTGTACTAGTGCACTTGATAGATAGTATCAGAACGTCATCCTCTAACAGCATAGCAACTTCTGCTGTTGCAGACTGTAAATACTAAAGTAAAGAGGAAATCACAATAGAGCCTAAAATTAACCTGATGCAAAGCCTGAGACACATGCTCCACAGTCCTTGTCAAAAGGGAACACGAAAGATTTGACCAAGTGTTATTGGTCAGAATTTAAAAAGTGGAAATGAAGGTTTCCACATTATCTCTGACTTCTGCCTTCTGATTTCAGTCTGCAATAGAATTAACCTACAAAAGAAAATAAATTGTGGCAGGACTACAGACACAGATCAAGGCTGCTTTAGATTAAGTTCTCTGTATACACCATGGATCTGTACCATCTGTTTTGTATTGAAAAAGAATAATATTTTAAGGCACGTTTATTACAATATATTAAGAAACTTAAGAGCTCACGTACCCCTTTAAAATATATATTGAAATTAAAGACAAAGTCCTACAGCGGAAACTGAGGGTCCTCAGCATCTTTCAGGAGACATTCAACAGTTTCATGATAGCACTGTAAATGAAAAACAAGCCTAATATACATGATTCTTGTCTGCATCCTGTAAAAATAATCACCGTTATTTGTACTGCAGTACTCAGATATTTTACACATATCCTGTAAGTTACAAAGAATAAACCAGTCATAATATTCATGGATAAATTTCTTTTATACAACTATATAGTGAACTTTATAAAAACAAAGTATTTGTTTCTTTCTAGTCATGGATGGAGTGAATTTTCATATACTAGACTTCAGATAAACTGGATTTAAAATACATACAGCTTTATTCATGCACTGTGTATGAAATTTATGCACTTTTTTTTGTTGGGGTTGTATAACTTTTCTCTTATTATTCAGATATCACAATGCCCTTGCATTGTACACCTCAGTGAATTCATTATTTTGGGGTTTTGTGAGCAAAAAAATAATTGATGGACAACCACACATTATCCTTGATCACGGAAGTTACACTTCCCTTTATACAATTTAGGCTACTCACCCATGCTAGGAGAACTCTCAGTTGTCTGTTTAAATGAGTTATCCAAGATCATGATAGATATAAAAGCACCTTAATGGGATCTGGGTTTTTTTAATGGTTCTTAGAAACCAGAGTTACAAAGATTGCTTCTCTGCAGATTCTCTGTTCTCTGGCTCTGACTATCAGTGCAGCAGCAATGCTAATGCCATACCGGGCTGCATTAGCAGCAGCATAGCTGGGCTGGCTGACAGAAGTGAATGGTCCCCTCTATTCGACACTCATGTCCAGTTTTGGGAACCCCAGTACAAGACAGACATGGGCATACTGGACCAAGTCCTCCAGACAGTCACCAGGATGTTTAAGGGACCAGAAACACAACATACAAGGAGAAGCTGAGGTATCTGGGTTTGTTCAGCCTGGAAAAGAGTTGGATAAGTGGGAATCCAGTTGCTGCTTTGAACTGCCTAACTGGGCTTAGAGAAAGGATGAAGCCAGGCTCTTCTCAGAGCTGCACAGGGAAAGGACAAGAGACAACAGTCAGGTTGCAGCAAAGGAAATTCTGAGTGGACACAGAAAAAAACTCCTCTGTGAGGGTACTTGGAGATAGGAACAGGTTGCCCAGAAAGGGTAGGAATCCATCCTTAAAGTTACTCAGAATTCAGCTGGACTGCCCACTGCAACCTGAAAGCTGGTCCTGCTTTGAGCAAGGGACTGGATTTGATGACCTCCAGAAGTCCTTTTCAACTAAATTCTAAGCCTATGTGCATAGGTTGCTACTCCTACCACTGTAATACTTCTCATATCTAGCTTTTCTGCATCTATACACTAAATCTGTCATCTAGATCCTCATAATCTTGCATCCTGATTAATTCAAAATTGCTGTTTTCAGGCCATCTGTTATACATATCCCCTCCTCAATTGAGTATATGTGGCTATGATATTCCCTGACCACAATTCTGACGTTACTGCCTTTTTGTGTCTCATCACAGCATTGCTTATCTTCCCCCACAGCACAGCGGATTTTCTTGCCCATTTGTCAGATTCTGCCACCGGGATCTGCCTGCGCTGGCAGATCTGCATGGCAAATCATATGCCGTGACTAGTCCTTCTGAACTGGTGCGTAAACACCTTCCAGCCTCCCACATTCTCCCACACAGAGTTCAATTATTGTGGTTTTTTGAAGAAGCTGCCAGATGATGCATAACTAGAAGGGTCATGGTGTTTGTCAGTCTCTATCTTTAAAATGATTATATATTCCACATAATCCCCAATACTTCGAATCTGGTATGTCTTAAAATTCTAAGCAGAGCTCAGAAATTACATACCTTCAATTAAATAATTACAGCAGTTTTTCGAAGTACATAAAGTACATAGACACTACGGGACGTGCTCTTTTCTAAATGTTGAAAAAGGGTAAATATCTCATTTCCAGGAATACCAGTGAGAGTTAGGTGTGCCCTCTTGCAGCATATTTATCCTGCCTGGGTGTTTTTCAAAGTCCCACCAGGCATAAATCTATACATTTAGCTAAGCAAGTCTTGAAAATTTGGTTGTTAACATGACATGAAACAATAGCAACAATAAAAATACTGCAAAGGATCATAATTAATCTTTAAGTTGTTTTTCAGTCAAGGGGGTTTTGCTGATTGTGTTTTTGGAGAGGACTGTAGGATGTTGTGCTCTACGTAGATACATAAATCTGTAAACTAAAGTCCAAAGGTTTGATTCACATACTTTTACATAGGCACCTGGGGATGCCATTTGAGATGTCCTAGCTTCCTGCATACCCAGGTCCTCTAGCTGGGCACTATAAAAAGAGAACAAGTCATACACTGCATTTAGCATCTTCCTGAGGATGTCTGAGATCCTCTAGGATGCCTGAAAAGGTATGGAGAACCTTTACGTGCAGGCAACTTAATTGGAGCCCCTAGTCCCTAGTTTGTACCTAACTTGTAAAATAATAAAATAACAATAATAAAGGAGCTAGTCCTACAAAATACACTGAAATTATTAAAAGAAAATTGTAAGAAATCCAGAGGAACACAAAAGAAAAAAAAAAAATCATCATCAGGTATTTAGTTTCAAATGTTAGGTGAATCAGTACTTGGCACACCAGAGTGGAAAGGGCTTCCAGTGTTAGTGAGTCCAGTCCCTGCCATCGTTGGCACGACAACCTACAACCCTCTCCAAACCCACAAGTTTTGTCCTTGAGCACATACCACCTACTGCTCTTCCAAATAACAGCCAAACCTGTTAATCAGTTATAACTCATAGGTATATGTGATTGACATATGGGGTATATTTCACTGGAAAGATCTACATTTTGATTGTTTCTTTCCATTCTTTTGGAGCATGTTTAGACCATGATTTTAAAGAATCATATCAGTTAAGCTGGATATCAAGCTGCAAATTATGGGATACTTGTCTTCAACTATCTGTCTACAACTTTGTTAGATAAAGTGGAAGTACTTACTAGACAACAGTTCTGTATTTTTCATGTCTTCAGAATAAAAACTACAACTAATGACATCTCCCTTTTCACTGCCTCTGGTAATTTTGGACTGACAATCAGCTGTCTAAAACCTGACATTTGGTTTATCTTATCCCAAATGAAAAGAGAAGAAATAAATTCAGGACTGATACATCAACACAGAAAAAAGAAGCCTCATTTTCAAAGTGGTCTGACAAACAATACCTCCAGTAAGGGAAAATTGGTAATGTAACTAATTAATTAGCTTTGTACTGGACTCTCTGCATAATGGGAAGTTAGAAATGTTTGTGGCTGGACCTCAAACTACAGTCAACAGAACTCAAACCCACTGACTGGAACTGAGATGTGGATTAGATTCTCATTTCAAAGGAAGTGAGTACTGGTCACTTCCTATATCTTTGGTCATTTTTTGCTTGAAACTCTTTTACTGAAAAGTTCAAAATAAGGTAGAGAAGGAGGAATATGAATACAAACTCAATGTCTGGAAAAAAAATGAATGTATGTTCATCAAAATTATAGAAAGCCTTGCCCACCAGATGACTATGAGGTGCTAGACCATAAATTACTGCATAACTCCATGTCAATATAACTACTGGCAAAATCTTAAGTAATACTGTCTATATCGGTCAAAACATTTGCATACTGAACACACCAGAATAACCCCAAATGCATCCACATAATCATTATTCAGCACAATATATTAATTACAGATTGAACTTGACAGCTATGACCAGCTTCATAAAAGCACTCTGACATAAAGTTGAACCCATGATTGTACTTATAGTAAAGGATTCTTTTCTGGTTTTAGAACTCTTGTTATAACAGTCTGTCTTTTTTGGAATATTATTACTATATTCTTTTCCTTACTTAGTAGAGAATTTTAAAATATCCGATGGTGTTCCACTCGTTTTCTTGCTGTATGTTGCTTCTGGCATAGTAAGCACAACGTGGTTATAGACTTCTATCTTTTTCATCCAAAAGATGTGATTGTAAAATATGCTAGTCTGTGGCAATCACATCCACTGCATCACTGAGTTTAGACTTCAGACCTGCCGAGTATTTCACACTGCTTGCAGGGTTCATGCAGTTGGCTCCTGCCTGGCATTCTCTAGCAGCTGGGGATCCAACACACACATTTATTCAGCATTTACACAGATCCTTTGATTTGGTGCATGAGATCATGGAGCAGGAATGAAGCTGTCACAAGTCCACACCATCCTAACAGAGCCCCCTGCTCACAGAGGTCCTGCTAGGGGATATACTCTCTGGATACAGCCCAGTTCCCCAGCTCCATGTTAGCCAGTCAGCTCAGTGCTCCCTCTGTCCCCTGGCCTAGCACAGCATTCTCACAGGTACTGAAATAAATGGGACCTGAAAGCACTGATATCTGATACCATACAATGCACAGAACTTGCAGTTTATTATAAAGCAGAGAGTGCAATAAATCCCTCTGTATTATATTTAGTAATGGTATCATTTGTGTCATTCAGGAAAGTGATTTTGATAGTTTTGTAAAACCCCACGGCTTTGAATAAATCACTTCCATAGTGAAGTATTTGACTGATGAGACACTAACTGTCCTACAGCAAGAAAATTATTCAGGCTGGGAAGATGACAGGTTCAGAGCACAAAAAAACAATAAGCCATAGAAAAGCTGGAAAGAACAACATGTACAAAAGACCAAAGGGCAATTGTCACTATCCCTGAGTAATGACCATAACAACAGGTGCTAAAACATACAATACAACTATATAGTACTAGCCAATTTCTAAACTGGCAGAAAGCTCAATAGCCAAGTGAAACCCTTTATAAGCAAGAGAGTCTCATTAGCACAATGAAAGGGACAAATAAAAATGGCTAGGTTTTGTTTGCAATACCCATTACAGTCGCCTGCAATGTGAAAGAGCTTCCTGTTCTCTATTTCCATTTGATCTCCCTATGCTATGGCTAATATAATAGATGCAAAGTGGAAAAATAAGCAAAATCTTTAGTTAAAATTGTCTATGCCTTGAAATTGTTATAATTTCTTTCCTCGTCTTTCTTTCCGACAAGATCCCTGTCTTAACAAGTACAATATATAATTATTCCAATTTTTCCTCTGAAGATGTTTATCCTTTCTCATCTAGCCTGCCTGTCATATCTTGTTGTAATTTACAGGAATGTGAAATATGCTATTCTGATAAACTTGTCAGAATAATAACAGAAATACGTATAGTTAATCATTGTTGTCCTGGTTTGAGGTAAAACAGGACCTATTTTGTTCAGTAACTTTACTTTTTAGCTAGGCCTCTTCTAGATCTGGAATCAATTTCCCATCCATCACTGAGTCCAGTCTGGGACTTCCCCAGTGCCAGCTGGTGATGTGATTGTCATCCTGGGAGCTTGATATGTTTTTGTATATATTTCATTATTTTCTTTTTATTTTATTATTAGCATTTCATTAAAGTAGTTTAGTTCTTTCTAAACTCGTAAGTCTCTCTCTCTCTCCTGCCTCTCTTTTTTTTTTTCAAGAGTGGTAGGGGGAGCATCTGTCACTCGCCCGGTGGCCGGTTCAGCCCAAACCATGACAATTGTGATAGGGTTTCTGTATTATTCTGAGAAAGTTAGAACTGAATATTAGGAATAACACTCTGAATGTAATTTATATGACTATATAAATCCTTACGAGTGGTTTCCATTTTCTAATAGTCTTGAATTCTTATCAGCTATTACTTGCTAATAAGCGTGATTCATTACGACTTACTGTGCACAGATTTACTGTTCGTGACAGTGAAGTAAGCTAACAGACATCAGCATGGAGTATTCCTGAAAATGAAAAAAAAAAGTTTTAGTTATCTATAGGCCCGCCAAATAGGAAATAACACTTGTTCTAAAGAATCTCAGTATGTCTGTGTTGGTCTTCAGTACCTATGTTACTCTGAGCCTTTTTTTTAGTATATATTTACTAACACTTTACGGAAGGAAATAGAGGAACTATTGTAACACTGTGCAGCAGAGCGGAGCTAGCTAGAGATAAGAAAGTGGTATCAAGCTATCATTTGGGGAAATGTTGCATCCAGATTCTTTAGGTCCAGTCAGAGAGACCTGAAGGGAGATTTATCTTCTCCCATATAATTGCTAATGACTTCAATGTTGAATTCAAGAGTTCTAAGAACAGAAAACATACACCCCAGAGAATGATTTTTTGTTTGAAAGGCACATTAGCTTTAATCCTAAGCATATGTCCCTGCCTCCTGCACAAATATAGGAAAATCCAACAGAATGATCAATACCATCCTTTGATTTATTTGTCTGACTGCTCGTGCTTCAGCTTTGTCATCAAACGATCCATTTCAGCCTCCTCTATGCACCTCGCATCTCTTTTCTTTTTGCTGTTTCTCACTGCAGCTCTTCTTGCTGCTACAGCCTCCTGAGTCACACGCAGAGATTTAGGCATGAACATTTAGTGGCAAAGGCCTTTGAAAATTATAGAACTAATTTTTTTAAAATTGTTTTTGTCTAGTTGATAGCTTGCAGCACCAAACCAAACAGAATCATTAAATGGTTCAGTGGACTAAGATCAAAGACAGACACCTGTGAGCAAAATCCTCTATTATCCTTTCACTGTCAAAAGTAATTGTTGCTAATTGAACAAGTTTGTTTAATTCTAATATAGCTCAAGAGACCATATCCTGAGCTGCTGGAAATAGATCTGGTTCTGCTGAAGTCAGCTCCGCTAATCTATAGCAACTGAGGAACTGTCACAAGGAGAGAAACAGTTAACCCATTGCTTAACTGCATGGGCTGCACGAACAGCTATTGCAACTGAAATACATGTCTCAAAACTTGGGCTGATCAAGAAAAAAAAAGACCACAGTCGTCTTTGCCTAATTTTACATGAGAAGCTATTAAATACACACTTTGCTATCAGTAGACTGGAAGTCATCCAATAAAACTTGATGAAGGTAAAAATTAAAATATGCTGGAAGATCTGCAAGCAGACACCAGCCACCATTTTATAAATGCTTTTAAAATCTGATTTCCCTTTGCAAGAAAGAAAGCTTCTCTCCTCCCTACTCAAGTTTAACACACAGCTACAATCAACCAGCAAGCAATAAAAAGCAGTGCTAGTGTACAGATTTAAATGTTTAGAAAGTAAATAATCACAAATCCAGCACCTCTTCAAATCAGGCATCTTTATAAAAATTGCTCAGTATAAAGTGTGGGTCTATCTGCCACACCTTAATTCCTGGCACAGTGAATGGAAAAAAAAAAAGCCCAAGCTATCACCAAAATGACTTCCTGTAAGGGCAAATTAGATAGAGCTCTAAGATATAGGTCTGTTACATACATCACACCAGCCTGATTATCAGCAGTAAAACTATATACAACCAATGCTTCTGAGGTAGCAATGCACATTAAAAATGAAATAATTTAATTTAGGGAGGGATTAAAAATAATTACAATCATAAATACAAATATTATTTATTTCAGAATCAGTGCTGGCTCCTTCACTCAGCTAAGTTTGAGAGCATACAAATAACTCCTGTAAAACCCCAGCTTATCCTGTTTCTCTATCTGGTGCCTCATGTGCTTCTGTTTTCATAAGGCTTGCAGCTGTTCACAGCTGCAATGGAATGCCAGGGCAACACTGAACTGCCGTGCAGATCGTCAAGTAAATACCAGCGTTTAAAAGACTCCACATTATCAAAGCTGATGCAGACACAATCTGTAAAGAGAGAGATTGGTGCAACTACACAGATGTATCATGAACAGAACAGCACGCTGCATCATGGTGCAGCATGGATGCTAAGGATGGCCAAATTGCACCTAGTCCCCTTGATAAATCCAATGCTATTTACTTACAATGCTTATTTTACCATTATTAGTGTTGGGGCTTATCACTTTTTTCCCTATCCTTTTGCTTGAGCTATTCTAAGTCTCCAACCATTACCTTTAGCTCTTATTACCTTGCAGTTATATTGTTAAAAAAAATAAATCTATAAACCACTGAAGAAGCTGACACATCATAAAGAGAGCTTGTTAAAAGTCAGTTGTATTGGGCATGACAGATGCCATACATTCAGCATACATGTAAGAAGTCATCAAGTCCCTTTTTTTTGGAGCAAGATACTTTCCAAACCCAAGAAACATTAAGAGCCATTCACCAAAATATAGGGCCCACACAGCTAGATCCTACCAACGACTGAGCGATGTGCATACCAGGCGCTGGGACCTAGATGTAGGCGCCAATACCTGGGATTATTGAATGGAGAAGTGGACTGAGGATCCAAAGCAGGTACAGAAAGTAGCAGATAAAACAACATGTAGCAAGCAGTAACGTAGCCCAGGGATGAACAGATTTTGGGAGAGGGAATGTCTGGAGGGAGGCTTCGCACTACGAGCAAAGAAACTTCTGCTGCTGTGAAAAGAGGAACTGTCTCAAAACACACAAGATTTTACAAGTGTGTGTCTATTTTCATTCCAGCATACAGAACCTGAATATTAACCAATTGCACGTCACGGGGAAGACAGTATAGAAAATATACAAACAATACACAAACCAGCCGTATTTAAACACTGGCGAGTAATTCTACATAGCCTGTGATGTCATTTCTTACTTCAGGGTAACCACAGTGGAAAAGAAGACAAGACCACTTGGACTAAAAATAGCTTTTTGGTACAGAATTGTTCATTTGCTGGTGGCTTCCTGGGTTGGTTAATGAAGACATGAGGTGCATACTATGGAAATATATATAATTGCTGTGTTTATCTTTTTAGTTCATTGCAGATGACTTGTAAACTTTACAGGTTGAGATGCAATGCCGTGATGTTGTGTCATGTGCCACAACAAATTTTCTGCAAAAGTTGATCTATTAAACGTATATGTCATATAAAGAAATTATTTTAAATGACCACCAAAACACAGAGACATGCAATTAGCAAGCAACCTTTCAGATCCTGCTCTATGTTACAGTGAGAGAATGCTGCACAACATCAGGGTCCCAAGCACAAAAGTCCTGGGAATCGGTACAGGACCAAACCTCATTAGCTTAAACCAGGGGCCCAGGACTGTTTCTGAGCTCCATGGTTTGAGTGCGGTCAGCTGCATGTGTCCCGTGTCAGGGACTAAAACCCATAAACTCTCCAGCTTGTATCCTTCCCCTTCTCACCCCCTGCTTTGGTTTCTGCAAGACAGTCCCTGAATCCAAATGGGGAAAAGAACAAGATCCCAAGGTACCACAAAGACAGCCCTCGTTCCATCTAGGAAGTCCTTTGCGTGCCCACCTAATTATAAGGAAGGTAACCAAAACACAATTATATGCTCTAAAAGCCTTTTTCAATACCATTACCCTCTGCATTACAGAGTTTCCAAACACCAGAAAGTTTTTGCCGTGTTCATATTATCTATCAATGAACGATGTAAGGCAACTGAACTCCAATTATGGCTGCTCTGGACAACAGTGATTTTGCAAAACCACACAGCATTTAGTCCTATTCTGATTTGAGAATAGCAAAGGTGCATTAGTATGTATCTACCCAGAAATCAGGACTGGGTAAGTACAAAATATATACTTCTTCTCGAGTCAAATGGAGTGCAAGATCCAACAACCCGTAACTGAACACAGGAAAAGCAGAAGACAAAGGAGGGCTGTGTTGCAGAACATGTTAGTTAACATCTTATTTAGCATCCTGAACTAAACACAGCTCTGAAACAATTCTGTGCAGATGCCCTGCCAAACGCTCCTGAATGCACTCTGCCAAACACCTAAAATGACTGGGCTGATGAACGATTTCGTAATATCCAGAAATAGGTAACATTTTGGTAGGCTGACAATATGTCATGGTAATTTTCAACACAAATAATGCCAAAACAAGAATTGGATAGTAATCAAGCTAGGAAACATGAGAAATTCAAAATAATTTCAAGTTAAAACAAGAGCCTCATTCACTGCCATGCAGTTTCAAGGTCACTGACCTAAAGCACAGCTCGTATTGCTTTTTGTGCTCCTCTTCCACTTTGTCTAGCTTTTATAGGAGCAAAAATATAGGAACAGTTTGGCTGATAGATCTAGATCTATATAGAGATCTAATTCAAGCTGTGAATTACACCATTCTAACAATAAGGGCTGGCACCGCAAGCAGGCTTTGGAGACAGCAGTGCTGGCATCTTTCAAGTTACCCATGGGCTCATTAAGTGGTTGGCCAGCAAGATGCTGGATTCTCATATCTGATCTGAGTCTGGCAAAAGCACTCCAAAATAAGTGCTTCCTTAAAAATTAGTAGGGTGTGGGAAGAAATAGATACCCTATTTTTTACAAAAATTCCCCTGACTATGAGGGGGGAAGAGAGGAAAACATTTTGAAGATACTTAGGTATTCCTAAATACATGTATCTGACTTAAAAATATTTCAGAAATAACAGGCTTTTTATACACTCTCACAACGTAACATCAGAAAGCACAGCAGAGAGAGGCATCCCAGCTAAGATTAAGGAATGTGATAAACAATATTTAAAAACAATAGATTGATAGTTTAAATAACTTTTAAATAGAGTTTCTTATCTCTGCACCCATTTTCTAGACGTAAAGGGCATTTTCAGTTTAAAAAAATAATATCACAGCAATAAATGGATTTTCATCCAAACTAGTATATTTCTCAGGAAAATTTATTTGTATGACTTGTGTGCATAACTTCAAACTTTAAAATGTTTGTTTCTTTTCTGATTTTCAAACTCAAAAAAAATATATCCCTACATGGAGGATTTCTTCTCTCTCTCTCAGCTGCAGACCTATTTGGCCTCAAGTTTTTAAAAGTTGCACAGTAAGCAAAAGGAAAATGAAACTGTAATTCTGTACCCTGTACTGTTTTCTGAGTTCAGAGTTATGTAAATTACAGAGTAGATTAATGAAGAGGAACTGAAGAAAAGTGAAAAAATCGCTCAATTTGCCCTCCAAACCAGAAAGAAACATAGGGAGGAATAGAAAGGGAGTGAAACCTCAAATTTTCAGAATTCTAAATCTATAATTAAAAGACCAAAGACTTTGACCAAGAAAAATTTCCATTTTGAATGCTACAGTATTGAAACAACTTGAAAATACTCATTAAACTATCTTCTATATTTTGTGACTCCCGCCTTCTAATCCAAGATAAGAACAGAGTTGTCATTCCTTGTGGAAACACAGCCTTTGGCAAAGCTTCAGAGGATCAGTGCTGTTAAAAGAATGGAAACAATACAGCACAATTTGTCCTGAGGACACTACAGAATGTTTCATCTTTGAAGACTGAAGTTGTAAATTGAAATTTGGGCAAGAAAAGTCTTGGGTTTTTTAAACACAATCTGTGTATTAATTCATCAGCACAAGAGATTATGGCCTCTGAGAACACCCTATATCAAACTTAGCATGTCCAGGATGACACTTAATAGTATCCCAGAGAACTGACATATCCCACAGGATCTATGTCTTGGGAAAATCAGTGATGTTTTAAAATATATTTGCTAAGAGATTGAAAATATTTAGGCAGAATTATCTGATCTGTGTTAGATGTAAGGTCAAAAAGGTGATTTCTTCAGTTATCCCTTCCTTCAGACATTGCTTACAGTCTTCCCTTAACACCTCTGTAACATCTACAGTTTTCAAATACCACATTAGATAAAAACGACACTTGTATATGTTCATTTATGTTAGCTGACTGTGGTCACTCCTAACCTACTGTTTTTTAAGAACAAAAAATGTGATAGTCATGGTGACCTAAAACACAATCTCACTTTCTTAGGAGACATATGCCCTAAGAAACAAGTGTGCCACCTATTGATTTACTAGATACCACTGAAGCATACCCTTATTAATTTTGTAATGCTTATATGCGCCAGCAACAATATTTGAGGACCTTAATGAACTTCAGCTCAAAACACTGTGTATGATGAGGACTTCAGAAGTGTCCGGCTTCATGGGCAGAAATTCAAGTACAGAAATACTAAGGTATTTAGTCATTCCGGTTAAACAACCAAATTGGTTTCATTTTATGCATCTTTTTCAGGATTATACAAGAAGCCTAAGGTCTCAACTCCCAGCTTAAAACTTTCACTGGTGAACCACCTCTCCTCTTCTGAGTGTCCCTGAAGATCTAAAGTGCATACACACACATGCACTGATGTTATATATACCACTACCAGCAGTCAGAGATCTAGGCTGTAGATCTAGGTACAAGCTGTGGCTGCAAGTCATCACTGTCTAAATGATAGTGCTATGCAATTTGCTGTTTACAAACTATGTTTAATACATTCACTACAAGGAATCATCCGTTAATTTAGTTTTAACGCCATATAGAAGAAAGAATGACTAGAGAATACAACTACACTGGGAGGGTATTTTTCAATACTCCCACACCATACACTTGGTGAAGGCAGGGTGCCTGCAAAAAATGAAGACTTACAAATCTCACTTGCAAGCCAAAAGAATGAAAGGCTTGTTCTTTGTTTTGATTTCCTTTTTTTTTTTCCTAGAGAAAGAGGTCCATTTACATTGATATTGAGTATTTTAATGTGTGAAGTAATACTGCAAACTGAAATGCCAAGATGATATGTTATAAATTCATCACTCCCTAAGCCAGCTGCTTCTTGTCAAAAAAGGAAAGTTCCTTTTAAGTGTCTTTTGAGACTGATATAAAACAAGTTATGTGACAAGACTGTTTGTACTGTATGTCAGCAGGTATTTCTTAAAGCATAAATTATGACTGATTTTTTTTTTTAATGGAAAAAAGAATTATTTCAGACAAGCAATCCTGCAAATAGTAATTCCACTTCTGATGTTTCAGGAAATGAGAAATGACTCCCCCAGTGGTGCTTTCAGTAACACTGGAAAGATAATTTCAAACACCTCAACATGCAAATTTCCAATGCTTAAATTCAACAAATACTTTGATTTACTAGTAGCATATGCATTTAAATCCCTTTTGAAATTAAATATTTTAAATGTTGTTCCACAATATCCTTTCAAATATGTTTTTAATCCATACCTGATTTATTTTTTGCAGAAGCCAATCAAATTGATAGGATATTTGGCCCTGTTCCTTCATAGGAAAGTACACAAATTCTATAGTGGCTTTATCAAAAGTTAAGTCATGAAATGTCATTAAAATGTGTAGTTAATAAAGTCCTTATTCACTTTATTAGGTATTTAGTCTCTAGCAAGCCCTATAATTTCATAATCTCCTATCTTTAATACACTTTGTATTATTCTGGTCTGTGTATTTTTTAGTGCTAGAATAAATTATATTTCAATAAAATATTTGTCATTTGTGACTATTTGTCAGTTATGAATTCTCATGACATTTTGTAACTGTTCTCCTCATTAGTCCTCTTCCTTTGCTTCCTTATTAGTATGTTGCTACTTAATGACACCCTCAGAATATTTTCACAAAATTAAATTTAAAAATATTTTTCTTGATATATTTGCATGATTGTTCCAAAACATAATAAATATACTGCAATTATATGGCTGTCACACAGTGCTTGATTGCCTCTACCCATGGCAAACACAGATAAAAACAAAGACAGAAAGGATAAGCTCTGCAGAATTCATTTCCACTGAATGATACCACATCTATTTAGTCTATGGTGTAGGCAGGTGCCCACAATGTGCTCATGGTTTTTAACTCCCAGGTACACAACTGAATAGAAAATAACACGGGACAACAGAACACAGAAGGGATGTGCTCAAATCTCACCTGTTGTGAAGTCAAAACGCCACAAAAGCACACACCTGGAGATGCTTCTGGGTCCTGAAGGTTAGACATGTGAACATGGCATGAATAACAGAGCTGGGGAGGGAAAAGCATGCTCATCTTTCTCCTGGTCATCTGCTATTGTCCTTCCTTCTTTCTGTCTGTCTGTCTGCTTCACAATACAGATGCATACTCTTCACAAAATTGGTGAGAAGGTGCTGGTTATGAGTTTGAGACTACCCACGTATTTCCTATCTGCATGAGACACTTTAGTCTTTGAGGATAACGGAGCCCATTGTTCCAGGAGTATATTTAAACACACGGTGATCATACATCTAATTACCATGACACTCTTCTTTCACATGGATTCTGAATCATCATATATCTTTTATGTGACCATTTGTTGTGGTTTTGGCTGGGATGAAGTTGACTTTCTTACTAGCATCTGGTATAGTGCTATGTTTTGGATTTGGGATAGGAAATAGTGTTGATAGCGCACTAATGTTTTTTATTGTTGCTAAGCAGTCCAGGCCTTTTCTAGTCCTCACACCGCCCCACCAGTGAGTCGGCTGGCAGTGCACAAAAAGCTGGGAGGAGTCACAGCTGGGACAGCTGACCCTGACTGACCAAAGGGATATTCCATACCATATGACATCATGCTCAATATATAAAGCTGGGGAAGAAGAAGGAAGGGGGGGACATTTGGAGTTATGGCATTTGTCTTCCCAAGTAAGGGTTACGCATGATGGAGCCCTGCTTTCCTGGAGATGGCTGAACACCTGCCTGCTGATGGGAAGCAGGGAATGAACTCCTTGTTTTGCTTTGCTTGCATGCACAGCTTTTGCTTTACCTATTCTCAACCCATGAGTTTTTCTCACTTTTCTGATTCTCTCCCCCATCCCAACCAGGGGAGAAAGTGAGCGGCTGCATGGTCCTAGTTGCCATCTGAAGTTAAACCTAGACACCATCCATATGAAATAAAGAAAAGACCTAACCAACTAAAGTTTGGCCAGAATTATGTTTGAAATAGTCATAAGAACTACCATAATTGAAGATGAGGAAAAAAAAAGAAAAGCTTTCCCAGTCATGGAAATTATGGGGTTCATGGTGAGTAGATCCCAACCAGCAACTAAGCACCCACCAGCCGCTTGCTCACTACCCACCACAGCCACAGCTGGATGGGGGAAAGAATTAGAAAAGCAAAACTGAGAAAAAACTAGTCGGTCAAGGTAATGACTGCTTAATAAATGAAGGAAAGAAAAGTTTTAAAAAAACTCAAGTGATGTGAAGGCAATCACTCACCACCTCCCACAAGCAGACCAATGCCTAGCCAGTCCCCAAGCAACAGCTACCTTGGAAGGACCACCCCCCAGCTATATTACTGAGCCTGGTGCTATATGGCATAAAATAACCCTTTGGCCAGTTGGGGTCAGCTCTCCCAGCTGTGTTCCCTCCCAGCCTCTTGCCCACCCCCAGGCGCTGGTGGGGCAGTGCGAGAAACAGAGAAGGCGTTGACATTCTCCAAGCACTGCTTAGCAATAGCTAAAACATTGCTGAGTTACAACACTGTTTTGGTCACAAATCTACAACACGGCAACATACAAGCTGCCACGAAGAAAACTAACTCCATCCCAGCCAGACCCAGCACAGAGTTAAAACCAAATCTTTGCCTTCACTGTTTGCATTCATCTCATTACTTTTCTATCACCTGCCCCTCACTGCAGTGCCTGCGTCTGTTTCGAGAAAGAAAAATCCATGAAGAAGTTTGCAAAGCAGATGACTTGCCTTTACCAAGCCACTGCAAAATTTTTCGCTTTCTTCCCTGCCAGCAAAAGCCTCTACTAACTGTTGTAAAAACATCAGAGATCAGCCAGAAACTGGCCTTGGAAGTCCAGTGTCATTTCTCCTGTCTGCTGAGATAAAGGTTGGTATAAATGGTTCTTGACTTGTCATTGCAGTTGTTTTCCAGTGAAGGTGATTATAAATCTCTCTAAATTTTCTATGGGAGTGGTGATGTTGGAAGTGGAATGAGACATCTCCACACATGCGGCTTGCTTACACCTAAAAATGACCCACCAACTCGTCTGTTACAACAGTACACATTTATCATAGCGTAAGGCCAGGATCCGGTTGTGCTATGATCTCAACAGATTGGTATGGCTTGTAAAAATAGAACTAAATTTATACTTGCAGTGCAACATTATAAGAAATCTGGGGAGAAAGCAATGAGATTTGTGATAAAAAGTAATCACAGGAGAGAGCTGATAGCAGCTGTAATTTCTTTACCTATTATTACTTGATTTCGAGGCCCAAAAATGATTATATTTGCCCATTTCCTGTTACTTCTGCAGTTACTGATAGCAATTAAGCTGCACTTCAAGCTAGAAAATGTTATTCGATTTCAGAATTTGGCTTAGTATGCCTTCCAAAATAGCCCTGACTGGCAAAAGAGAATACTACAATGAATTATTGTTCTGAGAACAGTGCCATTAGGCACATGGCGTGGCTTCCTCCACCACCAGCCCAGAGCTAATAATAGATAGGCGACGGCTCTTTCGACTCCCTGACGAAGCTCCGCGCCAATGTCCTGCCGCCGGTGGTGCTCCGGCAGAGGTTTGCCTGCGCCTTCCTCGGGGTCCCTGGCATGTCTTACCCGTTGGCTCCCAAGAACAGAAGGCTTTTTCAGCTTCTTTTTTTTGTTTGTTTGCTTTTTCATTAATGCACTGAAAAGAGACAGTGTAACAGGAACAAGAGAAAAAAAAAAGGCAAGGCGTGAGCACGGCAACTTTCAATTTTTAGACAGACTGTACACGTCATTAATTTTCAGAAATGCTCAGTGTTCTTTGGGTAAGGAGGTAGACTTTTCCTTTAGTTTTGAGAAATAACTTATTTTTTTCATCGCTACCCCAGCCCATCAGTCCTAATGACTGAACGCTTCCCTCCAAGGTGCGTTACCAGCACTTTGGAGGTGGGATAAACTGTGGAGAAACGGACTCATGCACGCTCAACCACCCTCCAAGGCCTCTGGAAATTCATATTAAACGAACACGCTTGAAGCCGCTACCCAGGGACAAGGGGGAAAGGCCAGGGGAAGGAAGGAGCGGCGGCAGCGGGCCCAGCCTCCCCCTCGGGCTCCCCTCAGGCTCCCCTCAGGCGGCCCGCCCTGCCCCGCCGGCTGCCCCACCTTCCCGCCCGCTCCCCCGCGCGGCGGCCGGCGCATGCGCCGCGGGCGTCTCCTAGCAACCGGAGAAACACTGGCGCGGGCCGCTGTTGCGTGATCGCCCCCGGGCGGCGCGGCCGGGGGGGGGGGGGGGGGGGGGGGGGGTGGTCGCGGCGGCAATCCCGGGGCGGGCGAGGGGAAGGGTAGCTGGCGGGTCGCCGGTCGGAGTGGCGGTGGGAGGGCGGCGGTGCCCGGCCGGTGCGGCGGGAGGCGGCCGTTAGAGCCCGCTGCCGCCGGGTCGGCGGGCCCCGGTGGGAGCCTCGGCTCCTGAGGGGTTCGGTTCCTCAGCGCTCCATCGGTGGACTGAGGGCCAGGCGGCTGGAGACTTTAAAAAGTCACGAATCGAAGTTAAAAAAGAATATATCTTTTTAAAATATTATTTTTAAAGGCATATGTTGAAGTTTCCTCCAACCACAACCAAAAAAAAACCCTAAAAACTTGCTGTCTGCTTAATAACGGCACCTACACCTTTAAGAAAAGCAGTGGCAATTGCAAGATTTATAATAAAATTGTAAGATTTGATAACAGCTGAAGTATATCAGAGTGAACATAAGTAACATTTAACACCAGGCAGAGCAAATCCTGCACTTAGGGGGCTCCCGAGGCTATTTCCTACAAGAAACTGGGAGCTACAGAATTGGTGCCAGCAAAGGTGGGGAGAGACATGGGTGGACTACTTCAGCAGAGGATGGCTGAGACCAGTATTTTTAGGTGTGAACTGCAGTGGACCTGCCAGAAGGAAAATTGCATGATAGAGGAAAAGAATTTTATTTAAAAGTTTGGGTAGGTAATATGAGCAAAGAAAGAACAGTGCACTGTAGATAAGATATATAGAATTCATGTGTGACAGTAACATGAAAGGTATGAGACCTAAAATTGTATGTATAATAGGTGAGAAGGGAAAAAAAAAAAAAGAAAAAGAACAAAATTTTAAATGCAGAAGCTTTATCCTAAAGAATACTAGCAGGTGATTGGGCTGTTAGGGAGGAACTCTCACCTAATTTATTGATGTTTCAAAGGTTTTGGGGCATCTGCAAACAGGAATTTCAAAACAAAGTATGGATTTGCTGTCAGAGGAGCAGCATCTGTAGAACAGAACTCTTCTTTTATAATCTTATTGCTAATCTGAAATTATCATCTATATAAGGTGGTCTGATCCTGTATTACCTTAACCTATGCAAGACAAACACATCTGTTTTCTGTTGTTCATTGACCGTGAGCAAACTCACTTTCTCACCTTTATTGATGGAAGCAACTTTTTTTTTTTTTAAATTTCATGTGATTTCATTTTTATCATGCAGCCATTTTCTGATTATCCAATGCTAACATGATGAATGCCAGGATGGGCTTGTGTGTCCTATAGTTCCTACTTTTGTTTGCAAACTTGCTACTTGTATTTTTTCCTAAACTGTAACAATCTTTTTTTTAATTGTTAACGTATTAAAGCCTGGTAAATGAGCAGTTAAAATTAAATGATGGGGCACAAGCCTTGCAGTTTGACGTAACCATAAAAGTCATGAATGCGATAGTAACACAGCTGAGGTATTTCTGGTGTCAATGATGAAGTACAAGTACAATTTTGTACAAGGCAGGAAAGGCTTCATCTGGGATGCTGTGTTCAGCTGCAGTCATCCATGTTTCCAAGAGGTTGAATTAAAAAAGGCTTATGAGGGTGATGTGGGGAATGGAGAATAATTTTTTGCAGGAAAGATTTCTTTAACCTAACGAAATGAAAACTGAGTGGGGATATGTTTGTTATCTTCAAATATATTCTGATTCTATATATGTAAGTATATAGTGTATATATACTGTACTATATAGTATGTATAGAATATAGTAAATATATCTTGTATAGTATAAATATTTAGTATAAATAATATATTTTGATACATATTAGCAAAGATAGTATTTGACAGAAGTTCAAACATGACACAAATATAGTAGACTGGTCTGAATAAACGTAAACTAAATATTAAAAAAGGTCCTTGGCTGTCTGAGCAATCAGCTGGTGGAACAGCTTTTTAACGAGAGAAGTGGGAGCAAAATACCTAACGGTTTTTAAGATGCAACATGATAGGTATCTGGTGGGATTAACATGATGCGGTGGCTGTGACAGGGGAGGGGAATGAATCTGATCATTCAGAATGTCCCTTTCAGCCCGATGTCCCTGTGAAACTGGCAGAAGGAGGCATTAATTTTAAGATATGTAGACTGGCACAGCTGGCTAAAAGCTTAGGAGTGTCTTTAATTTTTTACTAGTGTTTAAAATGTCCTTCTTCCTCAGGCAGACCATCTTTGACTTCTGTATGAAAAGTGCCCTGCTACTATTGCTCACACAGTGGTTGGGTAACTACTCTTTCTCATTTGTTTTAGATTAAGTCAGTTTTTCTTTAGTCTCTTTCCCATGGGATGAGGGATTTCACTATGCATCTCAGTGAGACATTTAAAATCACACACATAATTCCTAAGAACCATCTTCCTTCAGGTTGTCACAGCTTAGATTCTCCAAGGATAGATTCTAGGTCTGCTGTTATTTAATATGTTTGTTGTAATTTGGGAATGAGCAATAACATAGAGAAATCAAAATTTTCTGGTGAGATAAAATTATTTATGTTAAGACTAAAGAGGACTGCTAGAAACTTCTGAAAGCTCTTCTGCTCAGTTAGGTGAACTGGTAACACCATGACAGATAAAATTCATCGTTGATGAAACCAATGTAATTTCACTGTCGGGAATATTTGGCACAACTTCAGTAGTGAACCTAAATTAATTGTGATCAACTGGGAAAATGAGCTCTTCACCATATGTGAATAGCTTAGTGAAAATCTTCACTGAGGAAATTTGGTAAAAATTAGTACCCAAAAAGTTATAATGTCACTGGAATAAATCAGTAGTGTTCTAGAATTGATTATGGTATTTCATGTTTGGTTCATCATATCTGAGAAAGATTTAACAGTCACAGAGGGACTCTGAGACAAGAAACATACATGTCTGAAAAAGCTAGATGGAAAAAATAATTAAGGCAGCTTAGAAAGGTGATAAATCAGAATGTACAGGGACTTATAAAAGAAAGTAGAAAAGATCAAGTCAGGACATCTTTTAACTTAAGTTGTAATATAAGAACAAGGGGATGTTGTATTTAATTGAATAACAAATTTAAACTGTTTACATTTTTTTTAATCTAAAGAGTAGTTCCTTATACAATACAGTTGACAATTGGACTTGTGCTGTAGCATGTCAGACTAAAAATGAAGAGTAAAAGGATTAAGTATTTATGTGGACAGTAAAAATAGCTACTATTGTTAGGAAGAACATAAAAACTTCAGGAGATCTAAACCTTCGTACTTTAGGGAAATAAAAAACCTGTAACAGATGGAGGAAATTTGACTGTTGGGATTGGTTTCATGCATTTATCAGAAGCATTTGGCTCTTACCACTCTGTAGGCAGGATACTGATCTGCCATGGAAGACTGTTCTTATTCATTGAAGGAGGCCTTTTGTGCTGAGGCCTCTTAGTTATTCTGTGATTTGGAAAGAATACTATCATGTACTTCAATTCCCATTACTTCTTTTTATTAACATTCATACATCATCTTTTACACTGTACACACTGGAAAATACATTCTGCCTCTACAGCTTAGGATCTTAACATGACTGACACTCCTGACTTAGTACACCTTTTACTAGGTGTACCAAGCTGTTCAGCTTCAGAAAACAGCGAAGTATGGTCCTTGGGCAGTGTGAAAAAAGGTGCTGCTATCAATCAGAGGCTGTACATGAGTAAAACTTTTATTGCAAATCTTGTATGTTTTCACAGCATCAGGTTGTGGAATCAAGTACCTGAGAATCTTGGCTTTTGTTAAAAATCTAGGCATGTACCCTTGGGCTTTTGAAAGTAACACTCAGCTGAATGTTAATGTGATATCAGAATGCAAATAAAAAGTATCAATGTATCTTCAAAGTTCTGAGATCTTAAATAGATAACTATATTATTTTTTAGCTTACCTGAAATCCCCACCTTTTCTCTCTCATAGCTCTTTCCTCAACCTGGCATCTAACTGCAAACACATTTTGTTTTTAATGGTTTGGCTGCAGAGTACTTCACTCTGCATCTCTCTGGTTTTTTTTGTGATTCTTTTGTTTTGTGTGTGTATAATTTCTAAATGCACAGATCATTTTAAAAAAAAGAATTTTTAAAAGAACTCTCAGAATGATCAGGGTATATTTAGTCTTGTTTTTTTTTCTGCAGTGAGATGAACTTTATCCACCTGAATCAAAATAGAAAATACTGTCCTGTATCTAGGAACAGATTCTAGTTACGTTTGGTTAGTTCAGACCTGTTGCACAGTAGCTGATTCTTGACTTAATCTTGATCATTTTTTTGCCTGACATACACATGGGCACAGATAAAACAGTAGGCAGATTCAAAGGTCTTGACTTAATTGGTCTCATATAATGTATTATTTTCATACAGCATGTATCTTCAGGAGCTGAATATTAAATTGGACCTGGTATCTCTTTTTAACTCTCTTCTATGAAGCTGAGGTTTTTATAGTGTATTAATGCTTGCACTGGCATTACAACCCTAGGCAAAGGGATTCTGTTGATCCATATTTAAGCAGTATGACAGAAGAAAGCTGGAAGAAGAATTTGGAAGAAAGAAGGGACATTCAAGGTTATTCCACATTGTTCTCTTAATTATGACAAAACTACCTGAGAATTTTGAGGAGGATATTTAAGCTGGCATACAAAGCACATACTAGTTTATGGACCTAAGAAACAAGTGAGATTGTCTGCTAATGCTATGAATATAATTTTAGTATCTTCCTTTTGATTGCATTGGAAGGCATCAGAACTAGAGTGTCCATACAGAAATCAATTGAAATAATGAATGAAGATGACGAATTTATAGGCAATTTTCACTGTTACCACAGAAAAAATATTTTAATTTCTGTGAGACAAGAAGAAAAAGCAAGACTTCACTTAAACTGGCTAGACTAAATTGAGATTACGTAATTATCACTTGGAAGGCAAAAAGAATCTCACTTGTGCATCGTTTTTGGGAAGAACCTGAAAATCATGGCCAAGTTGTAGTAGCAGAGCTTCAGACTGTCTTAAAGCATGGGACAGTTAATTTGCAAAGTGGAACATGTAATAGATAACTGGTTAGAAGCTGTTCTTAAATCCTTCTCTCTGCATTGCTTTTCCATAGGAGTAATTGCTCTCAGAAGAGACCTTTGATTCCTTGACTAAGAGGTAAGTTCCACAGCTGACTGTGTCTTTGACATATTCCTGTTCGTTGTCTCATGTCTCACTAACATTCAGTATGTGCAGGGTGTTAGGTTGTTGAGTCAATTATTTAAGGTTTTTAGAAAACAGAAGATGCAAATGGAACAGGTAATGTTTTCTAAATGTGTTGTCTGACTTAAAACCATGAAATATTATGGTCTTTAAGTGTATGGAACAGGAGTCTCATAGTATAAGTATACACTCCATACTGTAAAGGAAGTGTTTATAAGATTTCAGTATTTTGAACAGAAAAACCACCATAAGACTTTCCTCATATTTCAAAGTATGATTTATAGACTCTTTTTTTGTTAACAGCTCACTTGCTATCCATCATCTCGTATTTACAAAAAAAAAAAAAGAAAAAGTATAGTGACTAGAAGTAAGTGGATATCTCAGATTTGCAATCTAAGAAACTGTTCACACTGAGCAGAGAGGTTCCTAGAGCAAGACAATAAAATGCATTAAGTACAGGGATCATGGCCATCATTATCTTACTTGTACTAGTACTTGGAATCTGCTCCTCTGGGCAGGGATCTGCAACAAATCTTTCAAAAACTAGATAAATCTTCCTTATTTTATTTGACATGGCAGAGATTCCAGTTCATGATATAATAGCCAAGAGGTTATAGGGTTCCACTTTTGAAATAAAAAGTCCACATTTGTGATGTTCTTCACAATCATTTTCCACTTATGGGCAAAATGTTCTGGTCACAGAGATGTTACTGGAGATGGGCCTATTTCTTCAGCCACTTTTAAAAAGACAAAGTGGCTGTGTTTTTTCATATGCCTGGTTCTGCTAATGTTCAGTCTACTGTGATAGCATTTGCTGGACCTAGCCTGGCATGTGGATTCATGTGGAGAAACGGGGTAATAAGTTTATCTCACTAGCTTTAGATGTCAATGTAAATGTCAATACATGAGGTAGAAACTCTAAACTCTGGTTTTGGTCCAAGGAAAAAGTAGTTATTTTTAAAATGCAATTCAGTTTTAGATACCTACTTTAGGATTAATCTGCCTTAAGAGCTATTGAATATGTTGACTAGATCTCCATCGATTATCAAGGACAGTGACTAACTTAAGTACTGATATCTAATTTAGTTTAGTGGACACTACTCATAGTTTTTGGATACTGGTTCAACTTGAGGTACTTACACTGGGGTAGTTCTGGTCCTGTGGGAAAGTTGGAGGCCCTAATGAAGTTCAGACTGAAACAGGGAAGTGCCTGCTGAGCGTAGGCACCAAGAGCAGCCAGAGCTGAGGGAGAGTGTAGGGGATTGTAGTTTTGGAATGAGGATTTATAATGACTATCCTGCTGGCTGAGAGACACTACCTGGTTAGACTGGTGCACTGAAACTGGGTAGGAGCAAAGTAAAGCAGGCTAATTTGTCTACTACTGAAGGCAGTAAATTCCAGGTGAAGGACAGGAAGTAGCATAGAATGATAACTTCATAGATTTCTTGACTATGCATTGGCTACATCTGTTATGTCAAAGTCTTTTATTACCTCTAGCTCTACATGATTTAAAACAACCCTTTAATCTTGAAAAACATGTGGAAAAAGTATGCTCCTATGATTTTTAGAAACCTACAGAACATGAAGTAAAGAATATTACTCAAATGAAAATATTCTTTACTTTGTCTTTAAGATTTAGAATCATAGAGTTGTTTTGGTTGGAAAAGACCTTTAAGACCTTTAAGTCCATCAAGTACAACCATCAACCTAACACCATGGCCCTAAGCACCACATCTACCC
>VUYV01000012.1:1712648-1811596 GCA_008711295.1 Anarhynchus alexandrinus | reverse complement strand
ACCCCCCAGTCCTCTTCTGTCAGGCAGCTTTCCAGTCACTCTTCCCAAGCCTGTAGCGCTGCATGGGGTTGTTGTGACCCATGTGCAGGACCCGGCACTTGGCCTTGTTGAACCTCACACCATTGGCCTCAGCCCATCGATCCAGCCTGTCCACATCCCTCTGCAGAGTCATCCTACCCTCAGGCAGATCAACACTCCTGCCCAGCTTGGTGTTGTCTGCAAACGTACTGAGGGTGCACTCGATCCCCTTGTCCAGGTCATTGATAAAGATATTAAAGAGAACCGGCCCCAATACTGAGCCCTGAGGAACACCACTTGTGAGTGGCCGCCGACTGGATTTAACTCCATTCACCACCACTCTTTGGGCCTGGCCTTCCAGCCAGTTTTTTACCCAGCAAAGCGTACACCTGTCCAAGCCATGAGCAGCCAGTTTCTCCAGGAATTAATTAGTGTAATTAATTACACTTAATTAATAGTGAATAGAGGCCTAGTTTTTAAAATAAGTTTTTCAGATAACATAGACCCAGCATTTAATCACATTTAAAAATCTAAATCCTGCTACAATTTTTTTCTGAATTCTAAATATTTAGAATAGTAAACTGAGAATCAAAGATACATATACTGTAAACCTACTGAGAAAAAGACAACATGCAGTTAGCACGGAGAGAAAGGGATTTGAATAAGAAGTTCTTTTATGGGTCAGTAGCCTTTCAATACCTGTACACATTGATTGTCTGCGATAATTAAAATTCAATGCGGAAGACACATTTTTAATTATCAGTAAGTCAAAGAATTCTACATGTGTCATTGCCTCAAGTCAGGGAATGACCGCTGAATACAGAGAGCTTTATGGGAACAAAGCTAACACCAACATTTGATGGCAGAATGCATTGAAATCCAGAATAGTAACTGCAGCAAAGAAACAGACTGAGGGGCACAATCCATAATAAAGTAATTGTTCTGTTCTCTGTGCTTGTTGCTACAGATCATACTGCTTTTTAATATTACCAAGGAACCAAATATTTCTGGATATGTAGAAAAATGTATAAGTTTCTTGAAAATACTCTCAGAGATTGGATGCATTTATACAGTGTGAAGAAATATTTACGATTAAAGGCTTTAGTTATTCACAGTCTTGGAATACGTATAATTTTTTGAACCTGTGAACATTAGTTGTACAACATTATAAGTACTTTTACGTGAAATAGCTTTTAAAATTGTTTGGTTTAAACCTAATTAAAAACATTCAGAATTAAAGTTGCTTTTTATGACTTCAGCTTAATTTATATCTGAAATGAATTGAGCTGAACTGAGTAATTCTAAATAAGCGCCCATATCTCCATACCAGGATTTAACACAATTTAAATAACCCAGATATCCTGAATGTCCTTCTAAATCTGATTCTTGTATGTGTGCACGATGCTTACTTTCTACAGTGACTGCATAAATCAGAAGGTAGTATGTCCATGATTTTTGTTGAATATACTGTCAGTAATTTGTCCTTATGCTTTCTTTACTATAAGTTAATTTCTCTGTAGCCAAAGCTGCACTTTCTGAAACACTGAATTCTAGTGTGTGTGTATGTGTTCATATGTACATGTGTTCCTATGTGTATGTGTTTGTGTGTATATATGCACAAGGGTGAAGCAGATTGGAGCTGAAGAATCTTTGATTGTATGGGTCTTCCTCTCAAAACTATAATTAGTGACCTGCCTATGAAGTTTTAAATTTCAGATCCATTTTTAGGATGTGCTTATCAACTGGTTTCACTACTGCTGTGTTACAATTAATTTGAGAGGCCAGTGGAGGAACAATACCTGAAAAAAATCAGAGGATTCAAGAAGAGCTCCAAATGTTTGTTGAACACAGCAAACAATAGCCCTGACGTTTGTAACCAGCCAGGCTATGGCTCATATGGCACTAGAAAATAACTTTTTATACCTGACAGCCACAGGGAGGCTGTCAGGATAGTCCTAGCTGAGGATGAATGTGTGGTTTCCCTTTGAGAACTAACCAAGGAGTTACTAAGGGGTACTAACAGTGCACATTTCACTTTTATGCAGTGTTAAAACAAACCTAAGTTTGGCATAACTTGGGTTCTATGCATAGCTAGTGCTAGTGGGTCGTGTTGCTCTTTACTTTTGACTGTAGCTTAGCTGGAACGCTCTGCTGAAGTTTTGCAAGCCACATGAAATTAGGTCCACATGAGGTATTACATCCATATGCTTCAGAAGCTACTATTAGATGCAGCTGAGAAGGTCTTCCTGGTTCATGTGCACATGTGCTAACACAAAAAAAGCAGAAGACAGAAGCTGGACTTGGTGTAAATAGATGTAACTTTTTTAAATCAGTGAAATTTGTACTGTGCAGAACAGTTTCTTAATACCTGCAAACCTGATTTTTGTCTTCTGTGAAATATGAACTGAGAATTCAAATTGAACTTGAACCACATTTTCAAGGTAGGGCTTAATTGTACATTCTGCAGTTGTATAGAACATTTGCCAGCATAGAATGTATAGACAAATATGGGGAAATACCCTTATAGGACCTTCAAGTTCATATATGATTTATGGATTGTGGTGGGTTGACCTTGGCCGAACACCAGGTGCCCACCAAGCTGCTCTATCACGCCCCTCCTCAGTGGACAGGGAGTGTGGGGAGAAAATAAGATGGAAAAAAACCCTTGTGGGTCAAGATAAAGCCAATTTAATAAAGCAAAAGCAAAGGCTGCGTGTGGAAGCAAAGGAAAACAAAAGATTTGTTCTCTACTTCCCATCAGCAGGCGACGTCCAGCCACTTCCCAGGAAGCAGGGCTTCAGTACGTGTAGCAGTTGCTCCACAAGACAAATGTCGTAAATAACAAATGTCGTGTGTCGTCCCGTCCGTCCCCCCCCCTCCCCCTTCTCTTACTTTTATTGCTGAGCAGACATCAGATGGAATGGTATGGAATATCCCTTTGGTCAGTTTGGGTCAGCTGCCCTGGCTGTGTCCCCTCCCAAGATCTTGCCCACCCCGAGCTTACTGGTGAGGGGGGCAATGTTAGAGAGACAGCCTTGATGCTGTGTGAGTACTGCTCAGCAGTAGCCAAAATGCTGGTGTGTTATCAACACCTTTCTAGCTACTGATACAAAGCACAGCACTATGAGGGCTGCTACGGGGAAAATTAACTCCACCTCAGCCAGACTCAATATATAGATGCAGATAAAACTAAGTTACAGAAAAGCATGTCCTATGTGTTTGTACCACATTACAACTTGAGCCTGTGATGTCTCACATCTTTCGTTTTAGTTATGTATTTTGTTGACAGATGTATTTTACCAAATGTATTCAAATGTTACAAAGTTTGTTTTGTTTCTAAGGGAGAACTTTGTGCATAGAAATTCCTGTGTCAAAGAAATCTTCAAACTGATTAGCTGGGTCAAATGAATGAGAAAGTTTATTTTACAAGCTTTTCTAAATCACTGATAAACTGATTCCTAAAACACAGAAGGGATTTTGTTTGTCTGCTTTTATTTTTTTTTTGTTTTTGTTTTTAGAATGGGTAAAAAAGTAAAGAAGGAAGTAGAGCCTCCACCCAAGGATGTGGTAAGTTTATAAACTGCCATGTGCTATAAAATAAGCATTACACAATTATAGGCCCAGCTCTACCATCCTTCCATAGTTCCTTACTCTCCTAGGTTACCCACGTTATTCTAAAAATGTCTTTTAAAGATGATTCTGTTTCTGCTTTTCTTGGACAGCATACAAACCAGAGTGACTGGGCATGTGTAGTTCTCTGTGGAGATTGTTGTCTTTGGCAGGCTTTGCGAATAATAATATATGAAACAATCCAGGCTTCTTTTTTTTTAAGAACAATATTAGCTTTCCATTTGTAAAAATCAAAGGAGAAAGGAGAAGAGTGACCTGAAATCTGCCTGTCTTTTCAACAGTGGAGACGTTCCCTTTCTTTAAGGATGAAAGAGTTAAGATGGATCTACAGAGTTTTTTACTGAATACAGAATTTTACAGATATTTTGAATATGTATACAGTGTGTGTATATATAGGTATATATATACAGTCTTTTTTATATATATATAATATGCTGTATATAGTACTATGTATTCTGGATCTTTTGCAAAGATATACAGTCTTTAGCATCACTTCAGGTTTTTCTGGTATCGTTGGCAGTTCACAGTGAGAAGTACAAGAGCTAAAGCCAAATATGGAATAATGGTGGTAATGTGACTTTTTTCAAAAGGTGGAGATTAAGGGTCTCACACTAGCACACTTTTCAAGAGTTTCTATAAATTCACAAGGTTCAAAGATACCTCCCCCAAAAGACAGAGGTTCCAAATATAGGTATTTTTAAAGTTTAATATAAATTCTGTGCCAGATAATAACTAAGTTAATGAAAATCAGGACCTCAACGAGTCCCACAGAGGAGCATGAAACTAAGTGGAAAAATCAGTACACTGTTTTAAAAAAACAATGGGTTTGTCTGTAAAGAGTGATAGTACTGCAAGAGCTTTTTCAAAGGTCATAGAAAAGTTGATCAGCAAAAACTATGTCACAATTTCAATATCAAATAAGCATAAATAATTTTGACTAAGACAGTAATATCCGATAGCCATGATGTCACTGAGGCATAGCAATTGATACCAGGTTTTGCCCAACTGTTCTGTGGAAAGATGAATATTACAAACGTAATTCCTAAGCTTCAATCAATAATAAATCCTTATGAAAGGAGACTTGACATAAAACTTCAGCATGAGAGGATAAATCAATCTGAAGCCATTTCTGTACGGAATAACCTAGAAAACCATGAGGAGACACAAAGAAGATGTATGTGGATAGGACTAATTAAAACAGGCCTGAAGAATTAAAACTAAGTATCTTTGCAGTTTAAGAAAAAAAAATTAAGGGCACGACAGTAGATTTAAGGCACACAAATGAGCTGACCCCCTCCAAAGTAATAAAAATTGACTTTTTGAGTAAATATCTAGAAAGTCACTAGAGGCAGCACCACAATTTCTAGATCTAAAAGACACCATTAGAGTTTCTGGAGAACAGTATGATACAGCCTACTAACTACTACAATAAACTGAATAATGTTACAAAAGGTGTTCGACAATTGAAAAAAAAAGTACAAAAAAGGTGAATAAAACTATTAAAAAGGAAAGAACTGGAAAGAGTGAGGTCCGGATGGCATCTGCAGTTTTTGGCTTAGTTTTTACCCTTATTGTACTTCAGGTTAGCATATCTCTTCTAGCAGTTCTATCAGGAGAAAAAAACCTGAATGTTGCATAGCAAAACAGTATTAAACATGAAAATAGATCATTGATTAATTGTAACTATCAACCAAGAAAATCTTCTAGCTATGAGAATATTGTTAATAGTGATCATGTAAAATTAAATCTCAAAACTTTAAATTTCACCTGGATATTTCAGATGGCAGGAAATGAGACGCAGACAAAATAAAAGATGTATTAGCCTTTATCTTCTGATTGATAATCTGCTTATGAAAATGTCAAGTCCAAGAAAAGAAGCCTTGAGATAATGTGGACAGGCTTATAAAAGGGGGCCTTTGTGCATCTGGAATGCTCTGAGAATATATGGTACTGCAGATGACCACTAATTTTTATAGATTTCTAGGAACAGGTGGGAAATGCGTCTCTTATCCTAGCCACTGCTTATATGGTTCAGAAGGTATTCTGAGGACTCTGTTTTCCCTGCCTTTCATAGTTTGTCTTTTGCTATTACCTGTTCTGAGAATTGGGCTTCTCCAGGAAAAATATTGCTTTATGCCTCTGTCTCTATATGGATGACCTTAGACAGTAATTCAGGCAGATAAAATATGCTAGCTTTGACATAGATTGATAGGAACTTTTCCTATGATAACTTCATTAAGTTTGTTCTAGACAATATTACTATTTGATCATCAGCTAGGGCATAAACCTTAAAAGGGAAGCCTAAGATTACCACTAGAGAAAATACTGGAAGAAAGCCAAGTATTTTTGAAAATGGCTTCATTCACAGCAGTGATGTTAGAAAGGTGGAATAGATGAAGTGGCACTGCCAAGTCCTGAAATTCAGTCTCCACAGATACACCTTCTTTTTAGCAATTAATGCCTAAATATTAATTTGACTTGACTTTAGTAAGGCTTTCAACAGTCTCTTATAGCATCCTCATAGACAAACTGATGAAGTACCGACAAGATAAACAGACAGTATTAATGAACTGAAAACACGCTGAACTGCCAGACTCAGAGGGTTGTGATCACCAGCATGAGGTCCAGCTAGCGGTCAGGCTGTAGTGTTGTGCCCCAGGGGCTGATCCCACGAGCAGTACTGTTTAACTTCTTCATGAGTGACCTGAATGACGGGACAGAGTGCACCCTCAGCAATTTTGAAAAAAATACGAAATGGAGAGGAGTGATTGACAGACCAGATGGTTGCGCAGCCATTCAGAGGGACCTCAACAAACTAGAGAAACAGGAAAACAGGAATTTCATTAAGTTCAATAAAGGGAAATGCCAAGTCCTGCACCTGGGGGAGGAATATCCAATACAGACTGGGTGATGACCAGCTGGAAGGCAGCTTTACAGGAAAGGACCTGGTGATTCTGGTGGATGTGCACCAGCAATATGCACTTGGGGCAAAGAAAGCTAACAAAATCCTGGGGTGCATTAGGCAGAGTGTTGCCAGCAACTTGAGAGAGGGGTCTGTTGTCTTCCACTCAACATTGGTGAGTGAGACCACACCTGGAGTGCTGTGTCTGCTTCTGGGTTCCCCAGCACGAGACATGGACTTACTGGAACAAGTCTGCCAAAGACTTGGAGCATTTGTCATATGAGGAGAGACTGAGAAGTGGCACTGTCTAGTCTTGAAAGAAGGCTTGGAAGGGTCTTGTCAATGTGTATAAATACCTGATAGGAGGGAATAAAGCAGTCAGACCAGACTCTTCTCAGTGATGCCCAGTGAAAGGATGAGAGGCAATGGGCACAAACTGAAACCCAGGAGGTTCCATTTAAACATTAAAAAAAAAAAAAGTATTTTTTTGTTGTAAGAATGATGGAACATGGCACAGGTTGTGCAGAGAGGTTATGGAGTCTCCATCCTTGGAGACAGACAAAATCAGACTGTGCACCAGCCCTGAGCTCTAGCTGACCCTGCTCTGAACAGGGCAGTTGGACCAGATCATCACCAGAGGTGCCTTCTAACATCAGCTGTTTGTGATTCAGTGGAATATCCTGGGTTTATCCTGTTGTTAGTATAGGACATCAGACGATGACAGAACTGAAACAATTAGCATGACCAGGTATATAGTAACTCTGTTTTTCTAGGTAAAGGAAAAGGGGTTAAGAATATCAAAGATATCAGTAATGCTTCTAAAGAGTCTATGAAAGATGCAATGATAAAGCAGACCTGTAGTCAGTTAATTCAAATTTAAAGGATTTTTTTTTAAATCACAGCAATATTAAACAACAGAATAATAGCAGATAAATACATCCTTCAAAAGGTGGGATTTGCATCTAAATGGGAAAACAAAAAAACCCCTTGCACTCACAAGTGAGAAGTAAAAGCACAATGTCACAATGCACCAAAATATTTTGGGAGAGAACTAGCAAGGATACAACTAGCAATAAAGCTTTTCCAAATTGACTAGAAGCAAGAGGCTTCTTAGAGGGAAACTGTTAGGTGATTAAAGTCATAAAAGAAAAGCAAAATGACATATTTTTGTGTCAAAAGACAAAGCTATGTAGCAAATCACTGAAACAAATGTGAAGAAATTGCCAAAATATGAATAAATAGTATTTGCCTGGGTCTTGTTCTTAGTGAAAAATAGCTAAAATCTGAAATTGTGGTACTGCTACTTATGGTATTTAATATGCACCCTTTTTACGAGAGGAATGGAGGGTAGAAAATTTTGTTTTCAAAAAGAAATACATCAATAATTACAGAAAGTTTGTCTTCCACACAGTGTAAATTGGTAGAAATAGTTACAAAAAAAAAAAAAAAAAGATACATGGATAAATATTATAGTAATGGGGGCAATTCGATACTACTTGTGTAGAGGAAAGTTTGTTCTCTGAAATCTATTTGAATTCTTTAGAGGAGCCAGTGAGCAAGTGGATAATGGTGTTCTCGTTGATACAGTTATTTAGCTTTTTCAAAAGATTTTAGACCAGGCTCTTCACTCATAGAAACGCTATCAGGTAAAAAGAAAATCTTCTCCTGGCAATAATGTCTGGTTATTAAATAGAAAGCAAAGGTGAGAAAACAAATTAATGTTCAGGTTTCATAATGGAGAGAGGATGCCAGTGGAATGTCATGGGGTCTTATTCTGCACCCTGTGTCATCCAGTCTATCAGAATTGATGTGGATACTTTCATGAAAATGGCAGCCAGTTACTCAGTAGGCAAAAGTGAATAAATACAACATTTCAAATTCCAGAAATAAAAGACAAAACACCATGTCACGAGCAAATGCATTATGCATGCACATGTTGAATACCGTTAACAGTTCTGGTGTTTCCATCTCAAAAAAGTACAGCTGAACTATAGAAAAGTACTAAAAAAGAAAACAAGAATAGACAGAGTGGCTTCTGTATTAGGAAAGATCAAAGAGAGTAGGTTTCTTCATTCCCCAAATGAAATGACTGTGAAACTTACAAAATTATGAATATACAGGGAAGGCAAATGGGTTTCATTTATTTTGCTGTTTCTTAAGATAAACGAACTCTGGAGGACAAATACAGTTAACAGGTGGTAGTATTAAAACAAAGAAAAAGCACAACTATTTATATGACTATTAAACTGTGATACTTGTGTCTCAGAATATTAAGGGTGGCTAAAATACAGATGGCTTCAGAAATTATGTACCAAATTAACTGGTTGGAAATTTTTCTTGGACTCTTTGAACACAGACGTAAAATTGCTAGCTCACTAGTTCTCTAGGTTGCAGACTGCTGGAGTCTGGGAGGGAATAGAAGCAAAGTTTAACAGCCTGCTTGCCCACACCTGTTACTGGCCTTTATCAGAGACAGGATGCTGGGCTAGATGGGTCTTTGGTCTGACTGGAAACATATTTTGTATTACCTTCAATTTCAACTAAGTTAAGTTGATGGAAGCCAAAAAAACGCCCCAAATACTCTGCAGTTTCTAATGGCTTTGAAGTCAAATGTACACAAAAATCATGATCAAAGACATATAGAAGTTTTTGAATTATAGCTTTCTTTTTCATTTAACTGAATTTCATTGAATTTCATTCAACTGCTTTTTTCTTAATACAAACTGAATGTTGGAAATGTTGTTGTTTATAAACCAGTTAAATTTCTGTGTTTAATTCAAGGTTGTTTGTAACTTCAAGCATATTATTCTAGCAGGTAATCCGTCCTGTATGTGCCATTAAGGGAAGAATCTGCAATGATGTATGAAGATTTAGGAGCAAGCCTTGATTTAAAAAAAAATAAAGGGGAAAAAAAAGGAGGGGGTACTCTAGCTATGCTGACATTCTGATAAGCAAAAGTCATATCCAGTTCAATGATAGTTTTGACAAACAGTGTTATTTACCAGCAAATCACTGATCTGCTCAGGGCTCTGACTTCTTACTCTTCTTACTGTGTTTTCAGCACAAAACTGTTTCTAATAGGAAAGTGCCTATTGAATATTTCAGACAGTATTAGTGAATCTAATGTCTGTACAAATGGATAGAGATTAGACCAATTTCACTCTGCTCATGTGCCAACCTGTCGTTAAAGCCTAGGAATTATCAATGAATTGTAGTTTATATGATTACTTGTGAACACGAGAGGCAATGAAAATGGAGCACCGTAATAGCATCTTTGGTATTAGATCAATGTAAATAAATAGCTGAGATTTAAAACTCTTATTTCATATTTAATTTCTTATTAATTTTCATCTGAGATCAATCTTTGTGTTTATTTTTCTCTGGAGGACTAACAGCCTTTACTAAAAATTACATTTTTTTTCCCATCACCCAGTATTTGGCCAAACTCAGGAGACATGTCCATGCTTAAATCATAGCACTTACCTGGAGGATTGTGTTCTGTACACGCAAGAACACAAATGTGCAGAAGTAGAGAAGTATGAAGGTGGCTAAAGGGGATTTCCATCATCTCTTAATTCTCCTATATGCCTCTCATATGGGTAGAATGAATGACTGTTGCTATGATAAGCTGAATTTTTTGCCTGCTTACAATCCAAAAAGAAAATTCCCATAAAGAATTCCGTCATTTTAGGCCCGTCATTAAGATGTAATTTGGACCACTGTGCCACTATTTGGTTTAATTCTTGTTGCTGAGTCATTATTAAGCAAAATGACTTATGGTACAGTAAACTGGTTTTATTTTCTTTGAAAAGGAGTGTTGTTCCATGACTTGTCCCATGCCTCCAGCTTGCCACAGCAAGCATGAAGTTCAACAGTGTCTTAAGATTTTCAGACCTGCTTGAAGCTAGGGAGACCAGTTAAACACATTAGCCAGGCAACCTCTTAACTGTTAATGAAACTTGGATCTTGATCTTACAGACTGTTAAATTGTATGTTATGCCTCATGGAAGATGATGAAATTACTTAGATTTAAAAACCTACCAAAAATATGAATTTAGAAGTCTGGGTACTAGTATCATATTTTGCCTTATTTTTGAACAAGTCAGAGGAGGGTGAAGAAAAAAAAGCCTGCTCTTTGTTCATTTTCCTTGTAGCATGCTCATAACTTTTTTGAAGATTTGCTCCAAATAATTTCCTTGCTTGACAACTGACTTGTAGGTATCTTCATGCCCTTATTGTTCAGCACACGTGCCTCTGATGCAGCTATTAGAGGGTTTTTAAATGAAGTAAACCAAATAATAGACATTTAAAAATATATACAGTATAAATATACATTGTAATAATATTTTAAAATAATTTGTATTGTTATCTTAAATTATTAATCTGCTGTATTGTGAAGATAAATACATTGATATTGAGAGACTGCATGACTCAAGTATCTAGTAGTTTCGGTATGTAACACAGATACTCTACAGGCCTAAAGTGTGAGGACAGAAGACAGTTTTTCCATATTAAAAAGTTATTTTAAATCCAAATAAGCTTAAAACTTTTTAATGGATATAATTTTCAGAAATCCCTGAGTCTTGTTTGAGAACGAAAGCCTTTTTCAGAAGATTCCCTTGCTCAAGTGATGTTAGTCCTGAAGAGTCTATAAAGAGGATGAAAACTGCCAGATTAGTTGGAAGATTTCTTTCTGTATGAGAGGTCAGAAATGGAGATGAACACTTTGTGCCGTTTCTAGCTGGATAAGCAGGGATTATGGCACGGAAATACTTCACCTAGTACACGATCATGGTGAGCTAGTGAACTGAGTTGACGAAGGCACAGGAAGGGTCTTTTTATTTTTTTAAAGAAACCACTAAGTGTTAATGCCACAGAGTAATCAAAACCTCTTGCTGGTACAACACCTAAGTTCATAGGCTCTGTGCACAGCTGCTCAAAAGAAACTTCTCATATTTGGTTCTGAAGCTGCAGGATGCTCTTACATGTGTAACAGAATTACAGAGTTTGTTGCCTTCAAGACTTCCTAGATGTACAGGGTTTCTCCAAAATCTTCATACAGGATGAAATCGTGATTATATTTGGAAGTCAATTATTCTTTCTTATTTTTCAACGTCTCAAATTGTTATTAAAAAAAATGAATTTCTCCAAGTAAACAGCAACTCATGTTAATATTTAGAACTCAATGTAGATCTCAAACTATATTTTTTTAATGAGATGTGGGGGTCTACTGCAGCACATGGGAAGGCTCAGTATAAATCAAACTATTCTTTCCTTTTTTTCATTTGTAGTTTGATCCTTTATTGATTGAAAGCAAAACAGCAGCAACAGTTGTGCTAATGCTTAGTTCTCCTGAAGAGGAAGTTTTGGCCAAAGCTTGTGATGCTTTGTATAAATTTGCATCAAAAGGTTAGTCTTTTTGCAATGAGCTTTCCTTTGTATTGCTTAGATTTTGATAGTAGTTCACAATTTTTTAGTTTCCTAGCACTGAAATGTTCATTTAATCTTGAAGTTCTCTGTCAAAGTTTTGGATTTTTTCTGAAATATCTATCAAACCTGTATTTGCAGTTATAAAGAAGTCCTGTGGTTTGTGTGAAGGAAATTTTTATCATTTTATTGTAAAATTTTATATTCCTTGTTTAGTAGGGCTTAGTTTAAACATAACCTAGATCTGTTTTGTTATGAGCAACAGACTTGCATGTGGGAAAGAATTTTCTTTTTTATGTTACAGTTTGAAACTTCCATACCAGTGTAGTTATTTTAAGGTTCAGTTTTCAATAAAAATTACTTTTTAGCCTATTTCTGTAATTTTTGCTTGTAGCTCTTGTGTCAGTACTTCTGTGACAGATGATTTATTAGAGACTGATCAGCCTCCTTTATCAAGCCTATTTCTTTATTTGTTGGGAATCTAACAAGTCTCCAAGATTCCAAATCTTTCAAAAGTCCCTGTATTATCTGTAGCTAAGTGTCATGTTCCAGGTACCCAGAAGACATCTGTATAACAAAGGCTTAAAACTATGTAGCACATAATGTCCTAAGTTTTCTCCTACTCCATGCCAGCCACTCTAATTGGTGTACACTGGTAGCATTCTTGGTATATTTAATCTGGTTTAATATTAATTTCCATTTAATTTATATTTTCTTAAAAATTATGGCTTTATATGCTGATTGTTATACTGATGGCAATTGTCAGCACTGCTGAAGTTGTGAGAGAAGAGCTGAAGGCTTTGACAGTTGGCTAGGGATCACTGGGTTCTGAACGATACTTAGGTTCAACTTAATATGGCAAGCTTGGCTGAGGGCATGCAACCAAATTGTGAATATGTGAAGACAGAATTTGGTCTGTTGGGAGACAGCTAGGCACCGCACATCATAAACTCTGTTGGCTTCTTCCCTGCTGTCGACAGTAAAATATGGCACACTGCAAGAGGACAGATGTTTGATTTTTCTGTTTCTACTAAATGAATAATCCTTTAAATTGTTAATGTTATCATTGATATATCATTGATATTTCTGCAATCTTCCAGACGACTAGACTGTAACTTTGCAGTGTGTCACAAGAGAAGGAGATGTTTTCACTTTGCAGTTAAGTGAATGGTTAGAGTTGGAAGAGACCTTAAAGATCATCAAGTTCCAAAGTTCCAACCCCCCTGCCATGGCCTGGGACATCTTCCACTAGACCAGGTTGCTCAAAGCCACTTCCAACCTGATCTTAAACACTTCCAGGGATGGGGCATCCACAACTTCTCCAGGCAACCTGTTCCAGTGTCTCACCACCATCAGAGTAAAGAATTTCTTCCTAATATCTAATCTAAATCTACCCTCTTCCAGTCTGAAGCCATTCCCCCTCATCCTATCACTACATGCCCTTGTAAATAGCGCCTCTCCAGCTTTCTTGTAGGCCCCCTTTAAGTACTGGAAGGCCCCTATAAGGTCTTCCCAGAGCCTTCTCTTCTCCAAGCTGAACAACCCAAACTCACTCAGCCTGTCTTTATAGGAGAAGTGCTCCAGCCCTCTGATCATCTTCATAGCCTTCCTCTGGACTTGCTCCAACAGGTCCATGTCCTTCTTATGTTGGGGGCTCCGGAGCTGGATGCAGTACTCCAACGTGGTGTCTCACCAGAGCAGAATAGAACGTTTCTTGAACGTTGCTTGTAAATTATGTCCCATCCCTCAATACAAAATAGTTCTTGTATTTTAATTGTGTTTTGGCCTGAGAATGAGCATAGTTCTCCAGTCTCTTTTCACATTGCTCACCTGTAGCCAGAAAGGACAGGTGTGGTTCATTGGAAAATGAATTATAAAGCTGTTGTGGGAACTGAGAATAGAAGTAGGTTTTGGATTTTGTTTCTTGCGTTTTGGGTGGTTTTTGAGTGAGCAAGAACAGAAGGCTGTAATCACACAAAACGCTTCTGTTCTTTGCATGGCCAGAGTCTATTCAGCTACAAAGTGCTCCAGTCTCAGGTGGTAGAAATCTCAGGTGGGATTTAATAATCCAAATCCTGGTAGTTGCTTCAGTTGAGGGGTAGTGCAGATCCACAGAATGAATTAACTGTTATTTTGAGGAAAATAAAATCGGGAGGCAAGAAAAGAGGAAAATAAAATTAGGTTCTTAATTATGTCATTGACCTGTACTTTGCTAAATAGAAAGCTGTCCTTTGTACTGCCACTGCAGCCTCCAACAACTGAGTTGGGTGTCCAATGGGCAGAAGCATTCTTTGCTTTACAAATTAATCCTAGATAGTATTAATCCTTGCTACTATTTGACACGTGTTTATTTGAGATATAGATTAGACAGTCTCCCAAGGTCCTGTCCAGGCCTTTGTTCTTTGATTCTACAGTCCGATAAAAGATTGTTAGCTGGTTTACTTTGTTACTTTAGAACTGTGAGCATGTTGCATTTTTATAGAACTTTTAACCTAATTATTCTTCAGGTGATGAAAACAAAGTGACACTTCTTGGTCTTGGAGCAGTGGAACATCTATATAAACTCATATCACATGAAGATCCAATTGTACGCAGAAATGCCATCATGGTACTTGGCATCATGGCTTCTAATCGTAAGAGTTTCCAATTTTAAATATTTTTCAATGTGTATGAGTGTGTTCATCAAAGCAATAGGTGATCCATGTGAAAGAATTCTTTATTAACGGCCCAGAATAAAGGAACAAATTCAGCTAGGGTGAACTCCACTGATTTTGAGAAAAGTTACAAGAGAACTTAATTTTCCTCCAACCCTTATTTTTGTTTTGACGGGGCCAAATATAAACAGTTTAATACTGGAATTATGTCTATCAGGGAAAGCCTAAGTACATAAAATGCCTGCCAGTGTGGACAAGATACACTCTTCTCTTTTACAAAAGTTGGAAGAGAAGGATAAAGTAGTATTTATAATCTACAGAAAATGATATGGTTAAATATCAGTTGTTACTTGAGGCATTAGTGTAACTACAGTGATAAGGGAGAAAATGTGTTAAATTTAAAGTGGCTAACTCAAGTATTGATTGCAAAAAAAAGCCCTGAAGTATCAAGCATTGGCATGCATATTTACCCAGCTTCTTTGGCAGGTCAGTGCTGCTGTAAATGTTTTGTTATCTGTATCTGAGCTAGTGAAATTCAAGTAGTCTTGAATATCTCTCAGATACATTGCATTCACGGCACAGTAGTGTACCTACTGTAGCGATACCATTATTAAATGATTTAACCACAGTATATGCACATATTCTTGTACCTTTTTTAAGGTGAGAATGGATGTATTACATCCATGCTGGGTGGCTGAGTGCCAAATGATCAAGCTGTACTGAGTATTAGGTAGACATACCTGAAGACGAAAGGATAAGTGACATAATATTGAGTTTCAGTGACTGTTATTTTTACAAAGCTTTATAAACCTTCCTCTAGTTACTATAATTAATCAGGTCTTATTTTGGTAGATGTTCTACTCAATTGTTTTCCATGGTGGTATGCTAACCACTATTTAAGTCTTTTCGTCAACAGCTACCTGCTTTTCATGTTGTGCTGGACCTTATGCTCTTTACCTTAGTTGCAACTTGGCACTGGCATATAGTTACTCCCTTCAGATCTTGACTTACAATGCTGCTGCACAAACGTGGATTTGAATGACTGAAGATCTTCCATTTATATTATTCACATTTTTTTTTCTTTAAAAGTTAATTCAACTCATACCTTTTTTCTTACATTTCAACACTGTAATGTGTTGACAGTAACAACACAGCCCTGTAAGATGACATGAAGTCTGTCCCAAAGAATGTTTTTTGGTTATACTATCCAGGGGTTGTGGTTTTGCTTGTTTGCCATTGACAACAGTGAAAATGCATTCTGAAAGTCTTTAATGTGATTTTAATAAGACCTATCTAATTCATGTTTTCAATTTGCAGTGTGGGCTCTGTTAGCATAAAATTAAAAAGTGATGGCTTGAAAATTAAATAACGGAAAGATTACTTTTAGTTTGATGATTTTAACCAGAAATAATTTTAACTATTGGGTTATGACTTATTTGACAACTAAAACTGTGCAATATTTAATCAGAACCTGCTAGATCAAGTATCGTGAATAAAGTTTCAATGAAGTATTTGAGGAACTTCCTATATATTGAATGTCAAAGAATGTCATCTGGTACTTGAAAATCTCCTCTGTGTTTTCTGGACCCATTGTGATCTTGGTATAACTTCAGTTGTGTGTCATTCCTGGTCGGATCTTTTTGTCACTCAGGGAGTAACCATAAGTACATTTCCCTTGGAGCAGAATCCATTTCTTTACTCAGCCAAGATTTCCAAATGAGAGACTTCATATTTGTATTTATTCCATTGTAGATGATGTCAAGAAGTTACTGAGGGAACTGGATGTCACAAATTCACTTATATCACAGCTGGCGCCAGAAGGTAGCTTGAAGTATTCATTCCTTGTGCAAAAATACACTCAGAAATAATTTATGATTGCCATTTGATCGGACAATTTAGTGAAATCTTCCTTGTAACTTATGATTTGTCATAATGCAGGTTAAATAGGTAATTGCTTTTATAGGATTAGTTCTGTTACTCACTGAGTAGTGTTTTATGTTGTACAGATGCAGCAAGATGTTTATGGAGATGTCAGGTATGATTAACAGCAATTGTTTATTGACTTCAAATAGCATTTTAAACCACTGGATTAGTGAACATATACTGTGCTGAATAAAACTTGATCAAAATATTTTTTTTCCCCCCCACAGAAGATGTAGTTATCCATGAATTTGCTACTCTCTGCCTAGCACATATGGCTGTTGAATATACTACTAAAGCACAAATATTTGAGCAAGGTGTATTAGAACCACTTGTCAGACTGCTAGGTAGCCCTGATCCTGATGTTAAGAAGAATTCACTTGAATGTATCTACCTCCTGGTGCAGGTAAAGTTTGTTGTTGTTGTTTTAAATTACAGAGGCAGAAAAGCACTTGCCCCCCACCCGTGCCATCGTCTGTGGGGTTAATAATTTTAAAATATTTGGTTCCTTTACTCCCCAGTGTTCCTCAATGTGTTTTAAAACATTACACCCCAGTCCTTAATTGTTACATTAGTTACGAATATAGCTGATTTGACTCTAATTCTGTTGAACTTAATGCAGTTATCCATGCTGTACAGCAATGTAAGTGAGATCAGATTCAGATTTTTTTAATGAAATATCAATTTGTTTTCTTAGTTGCAAAATGTTAATCTCGGTAATGAGAGTTATAACCTGTCTATCCAAAAGGTTGGAATAATCCTGTAAATTAAAGAACTTGGAATTGCTTTGTGCCTTGTTTTGGCCAGCAAGTCCATATTTTGAACATCTTTTTAATGATAGGTGAATGCTGTCAACAGCTACTTTCCATACTGGGAGGAATAGATTTGTTATTGGCTACTTTCACACTCAGCACTAATGTCATCCATATGCTGCTTAGCAAAAGAATGGTGCATTTGTATGGCAGTTCTCTCCATGGCTTAAGCGAATCAATTCAATAATGAATTCAGTTTATAACTCTATCTCTTTTGGGGCATCAGAGCATGTCTATTCAGAATCACATTTTACTCTTTCTCCCTTTTTACTATCTCGCTGTCTTTGTTGCAGGGTATATCTGGATAACTGCACCTGGTGCTTGCTTATATTGATAAGGATAATTGCATGCTGCACATGTGCAATAAGCTATTTAAAAGCAAATTGTAATTTATTTATTTATTTTCTATTTTAATATAATCTACTACTGTCTTTTTATTAAGCTGCATATAGGCTGTTTAAAGTTGAAATTTTAAATTGCCATTTCATAATTACTAAAACAAAAGAAGATATAACCAGGCAACCACAGTAGAGTGCAAAAACTGTTTTCCCCCCACTGAGGTAAATAAAAATAGATTTAAAAAACTTTCTTAAAGAAACATGTATGTTGAGACAAACATGGCAAAAACAAGAGTAAATAGGCTTCCTTAGACAGGACTAGATTCTGTAGTGTGTACTTTAGTCATGCCAAAAAAAAAAATGGAATTTAAGGTTGGTGGGGCTTGATTATATTCAGTTGGATTCTTAGCTGAAAAGAAAGAAATCTTCAGAACTGCAAGTTCTGCAATATTGACTCATTTTTGTATGTTTGAAGTCAGATTTTTGGTGTTCTTTCTGTAAAGTCAGGAATTGATGTACTTTTATATTCTCTATCGCTAACAGTCTTTGTTGAATATTTTACTGCAGGATTTTCAAAGCCATGCTGCGGTTCGTGCACTGAATGTAATTCCACCCTTGCTGGAACTGCTGAAATCTGAATACCCAGTTATTCAGTTGTTAGCCCTTAAAACCTTGGAAGAAATTAGCAAAGACAGAGAAACCAGGATAATACTGGGAGAAAATAAAGGATTAGATTGTCTTCTGAAGATACTGGAAACCAATGTACAGTTTACTTGCCTTAAAAGTTTTTTGTTCTTGCTGCTAGTGTTCATATGACCAATGAGAAATATTATTCATGTTATGAAAGAGTGATAAAAGAATAAAGAGCTCCTTACTTGGAGCTAACTACATAGAAATAGGATAAGCTATGATACCCAGCTTACTAAGAAAGGGACCAAAGGGATTCATCAAAATGTTTATATTTGTTTTATTGCTTTATTGCTATTAGTAATACTGTTTTGCATTTACTGTCCATTTTCCAAACTGTTGTAAATATCAGAAAGATTCACCATATAGCTTTTTATATGACGTTTCCTCAAAATTTTTTATTATATGCTGAACTCTGGTGCTGGTTCCTAGTTTGAACACTGATCTTTTTTTCTGAATTTACTTTGATATGAATGGTCTTAAATATAATTTCCTACCTTGGAAATTTCATTGTTTATGTTATTATCAGACTCATTTTAGTGCTTCCTGAGTTCAGGTGTCACCATGGGAAATATAATGCATAGAGAAATTTGTGAAGTTTTTAAAGTTTTAAGATGACAGGTCCTTTCTGAACACCTGCCTAACCCACTTTGATGTAAATGAGAAACTTTCAGGGTTTTTACTGTTTTTGATAAATTGTGTTGCATCCTAAGGCACATCAAAAAAACTGTACAAAAAGTATGAGTACAGTAGGAATAAACTGTTCCAAAGAAAGTTATGACAAGTTAGAAGCAAAGTTAGAAGCAAAAGATATTTTAATCCTGATTTGAAGGTTATTTGTTTGGGGGTTTTTCCTTATTAGGAATTCAGCGATCTACATGTGGAAGCTCTTGCCGTGTTGGGAAATTGTCTTGAAGATGCATATACTCTGCAACTGATTCAGCAGACAGGAGGCCTTAAAAAGATACTTTCATTTGTAGGAGTCTCTACTGTTCCAGATATTCAGAAGAATGCAGCAAAGGCAATTGCCAGAGCAGCTTATGACTGTATGTGACTTTTTAAAAATTCATGGACATGAATTTGTTTATGAAGTAAATTTTCATCCAGAATGAGGCCGTCTTATCTGGTTGAGGGTAGTACTTGTGCTGAGGAAGACACTGGCAAGAATGAATTACAGTAATGAATCTTGCCAATCAGAGCAGCAATTGGATGCTAGGAGATTATATATAGATATATATGAAAATGTTAAGATTTTGCCTCAATTTATTTTTAAATGTAATATATTCTTGCAAAATGCTGTCCTCAAAAAGGAAAATTGAGCTCTGAAAATACAATCTTTATCTTTTGTTTAGTGATGCCATCTTCAGCCACCTTTGCTGGCACTAGTTCTCATTGCTATCAGTTAAGACTTAATCGCAAGCTTACTTCCTTTTGCATACAACTGCTTGTCTAAATGTCAGGCAATTTCAAATACAAATTCCTTTAACAGGGACGTGAAAAAAAAGCCTCTCAAATGGCTTGCAGATTAATATTCCCAGTGGAGTTAAATAGTTTCATTGTCATCTTTTTATAATTATTCATCCTATAGTTCTTTTTATACACTTTTCTTTAATTCACCAAGGAATTCTGAATTAGGCAGAACATGCTTGTCATTTTTGCCTACACAGATGCCTTTAAATAAATCGACATTTGAAATTCCTTCCATACGTTGGCTTCTGAGTTGCAACATGTGCCTACTAGTGCTATGTAACAAAATGCAGTGTAAGAAATAACATACTTCTGTCTATAGAAGACTTTAATTCTGTCAAGGGATTTTGATGACAGTAACTATGACAGTAGAGCTTAAATATTTCATTCATGTTTCTATCATCTCATGGTTGAATCATGGCTTTAATTTATGTGTATTTTACAAATATATTTAATATATGGCTAAAATAATCTCTCCTTTCTACAGTATTTCAGACCCCTTTCTTCTCTCTCCATCCTATCTTTCCAATTCTTTTCTCACCTTCCTTAGTTTGACGTCCTGAATATTTGTAATTATTTGGATTGCAAATGATAAATGAAAAGAGTGGAAACTGTCTTTCCTAGTATTCTGTGGATTTCTGTATGCTTTTATCGTTATCTATTGGAAGCTTTGCAAGGAACTGAAAATTATTTTCATTAATGTTTAGGTATCAAAGATAGGAAGGGACCTTCTTACACCAGTATTTTCTTTGTGTATTTTCCTGTATTGTTATTTTATTATGCTACTTAGGACTGTCAGTATCATTTTGATAGTCCTGTGACAGGCTTGTAAGTAGTATGCTAAGCAGATTTATATTTGCGCCTACTACTTTCTACTGCATCTCACTCCTTTTTTCATATTTATTTTTAAATAAGCATAGCCTTCTTTTCCTCTTTCACACCTCTTTCAGTTTTTGTGGCCTAATATTTTAGCAGCTGTTGGTAGAAGCATGTCTGAACACAGCATTTTTAAAGCACGGTGGCAAGAGCTACACATAATATATTACAGTACTGCCTATGATCTTATATCATGGGATGTTACCGTCAGCGAAGATGCATCTTCTTGTCATACTTCTTTACAAATGGAGTCAATGTGGTTTCATTATAAAGGTTTGCTCTCTTCTTCAGCCTATGACAGTTGGTATGGATGCAGCAAGCTTGGAAAATAGATCAAAAGAAGATTTAAAATATTTGCTTCCAAGCTGTAGAATTTTGGTGACAACGAGTTAGACAAAAGGCAACATGTACCGGTGCAGTGGAAAACATAGTCCAGTAAACTTGCTGCTCAGCATGGCCCCCAGGAGTATTGAATTTATTTCAGATACATAGAGCTGCTGGTCTAAAGTCAGCCTTCCAGTGGAAAGAAAAGTGGCATTGGGGCCATTATAAGCAATAGTCCAAGTGCAAAAAGAAAACAGAAATATTTGCAGTTCTTGTTTGTTTGTTTTTTGGGTTCTGGTTGTAAATATACTAAACAGCCTATCCAAATGGCAACAGTAATGTATCCTATACTAAATACTTGCCATGATGTAAGTGCAATATAATACAACACAGCTCTAAGTTCTTTTAAGAATTTTTCATTAAATTTGCAGTAGCCATACAGTAGCCCACATTCTTCAAGTTTGATAATCGTGGTTGCAATTTACCAACATTTCCTGCATACTTGAGGAAAAAAAAATACTGTTTTTCATTGAAATGAAAAACTTACTTCTGCTATGATAGAACATGTATCTATCTGTTTCTATAATCCTGGCAGCTGAGTATACAGCACTGTCTGGTTTTGAAATTATTATTGGTGACAGATGGAATTTAGTTTTGTTTTTTTCCTGATAGATGTGATCATAGCAAACAGTTTTGTTTTATGTCCCTTTCAGCCCTTTGGAAAGGGACTTCTGTAAGTTTTTGTTGTTGTTATAAGACAGATGTATCCCTTAAGAGCTATTCTCAATATCAGAATAAATTACATGGTACAAACACTGTATTCAATTTTAAATAGCAGCTTCAGGATGCTGCTCTGGTTAAGCAATTAAAATTGATCATTTTTCTATATGTAATCATTATCCCTTTGCCCCTGAAAATTTGTTTTGTTCTGTAACATAATTTTGAATTTAATATATTAATTTGTCAAAGGTTTTATTTTGTATGCTCAGAATTATAGTGGTGAATTTTACTGTGATTCCCTCCTTGCCCAGCAAATAATGCAGTCATTTCAGAATGCAAAATATAATTTAAAGCTATAAATTATTGAATATCTGTGAGTGGATTATCTGGACTGTTGATTAAGGAAGGCCTGACTTTCCCCTGACAATGCCAGACACACCAGCGACAACAGAATGCTGTGGAGTGTGTATGGAGAAAATGATGATCGTGCTCGCTTGAGTTTGGCCTCACTCTGCCAAACTTCTGGTTTGAAGCTCTCCCTGTTCTTTACGTGTATCTAAATGCAAATCCTTTCAAAAGGGAGCATACTAAACATGCTCTGTAGCCTGATTAACATGTACTTTTTCATAATACAGGTTTTTATTTATCTAGGTTATCTCAACTCAAGATCAGTGAGGGGTCATGATACTCTTTAACATTAGCTTTTTGAATTTGAAATTGTTATAAATAATTCTATAAGGTGATGACAGTGAGCTGAAAATGTAATCAGTAGAACTCTGATCACGATTTGGGGGTATGAAGGGGAAATAGGAAAATATATTGAAAAATGAAGGTTGGCTCATGATAGGGTCAATGCATGAAAAACTGGACAGAAGTGTTAGTACTCCACACTCTTTTATTGGGCGTGCCTGAGTATTTTACTCCATGTTAAATCAATGTATTCAGATTACTTAGGGGTCAAGAAATTCATCACTGTAAATATGGTGTTGGCACTGACATGAGAAGTGCTTAAGTACAAAGGTTGCTTTTCAATTGTACATTCTTTCTCTTCTCTAGTAAAGGAAACAACTCCTACAAACAGAGAGAGGATCAGCAGAAAATACTCATCCCTTAAACAGAATTGGCACCTGGATCTTAAAATATTAATAATTTTCATCTGTTTGTCTGGCTAGCTAAATATAGGTGCATACTCTTTACCATAGATTCAAATCCAAAATCTGTTTTGATTACTGAAAAATTCTTTATTCTGTTTAAAATATTTTAAATCACTATTTTCACTCATTCAAATGAATTCTATTATTATTATTATTATTATTTCATATAAGCATAAATTATCTTCAAAATGAAACGCTTAGCCGTCATCATAACTGCTTTTAAAAGCAAGAATAATTTTTAAGAAAATCTGTAGAGTAATAAGTAACTTGCAGTACAAGAAGCAAATTACTGAGGCATGAAGAACCTCTAGAGATCATTATTAGGGATTATGGACTACTTTGGCAAGCAACAGGCCAGCGGCATACTTGATAACTTGTCAAAACTGTCTGTAATCCCAATTAAGGCCTTCTCTCGAGAGCTGGCTGATATGCATCAAGGTTGTGGCCAAGGTTCTGCTAACACTTAAAATCCTTTCTGTTTTATTTGTTGCTTCTTTTGCTTTGTGGTTTTAATTGCTTATCTCTGATGATTCTAAAAATACTTAAAATTGAGCTAGAGAAGAGAAAACGGCTAGCTGTCTCGTGCATGTGCATTTAGTCATTTCTGCTGTAACTAGATTTTCAATCAAACTTCCGTTTCATTGGCTTTGTGGACTTCTGTTTGTTTACTTTCATTCACTAGTGTTTCAATTTTATTTAAAAGAGTACTTATGATATTTTTCTTTCCTTTTAAATTTTTTTATTTGCGACGCAACAGTCCAAATAAGGGAATGATCCCTCAAAGCATTACTAAGCACTGGTAAAATTTCCAAATGTGTCAAAGTCCTACTAACTTCTCATGCCCTGAATTTCTTTGATATATGTGAAAACTTTACCACGTAGGTATAACGTCAAGCTTGTAATTAATCTGCTTTAAATTATGCATATGGTTACATGTTTATTGACACCCGTAACTGTAGATCTTCCCTGCTGTCCAGTGGCTTTCTGGCTGAGAAAGTTTCACTGAAGGCTCTTTCTAACAAACACCTGCACTTCTGATCTCATCCATTTTGGGATGAGTGAGTTTATTAGCATAATTGTCGATGTCTGTAGATAGTTTGTAGAAGCTCTGTGTTGTTACTTGTGTAGAGGAAGGGAACATCTGTGTCCTTCCTTAGCTGCTGCTGATCATTGCAGTGTAGGTCAGCAGTGAACCCTGTGTCACCAGGCTAAAAAACAAAATTGAAATTCTCTGCAAAGTGTGCATTAATGAGGAACTGCAAGCTGTGCAGAATTTAAAATTAAATTTTTAACTCCCCTTGCCTTTTTTTGTCTATTGTAGTATGTTAACTGGTACTCCATCAAGTTCAATTGTACATTTACTAGTATGTTCTTCAATTTTATGCGTTTGGTCTTTGTTAGCATAAACTGAAGTCAAGCATGATCCTAAGTAAGTATGATCTGTTGAATTGGAAAAGCTGTTTTCATCAAGCCTGTGTGCATTCTGCGGTTTTAAGTCTTATAGAGAACAAACTTTGTGTCCTGTTGGTCTATGTATGTTTAAAGCTGTATTTAATAGTCATCTTTTGGACTTGATTCAGAGTTCACTGAAGTCTAATGGGTTTTGGATCAGGTCCTTTGAGCACTTTTCTTAATTGCTGGTGCCTCTGTTACCAAAATATTTCCATTTCCAGGGCATGAAAAGCAAGTGCTATGTTGGAAACAGCTATATGAATTCAAATTCATGTCCTTACACTGATTTAGAAAATGAATGCAGGTTAACACTATTACTCTTTTTTGTTTAAAGCTGAAAATAGAAGAATCTTAAAGGAGGAAGAGGTGGAGAAGTGCCTCATAAACCTTTTGGAAATTGATAATGATGGAGTTAAAGTTGCTGCTTCCCAAGCAATTTCTGCCATGTGTGGGAATTTAGCTAGCAAACGTGCATTGGGACTCCAGGGTAAGTGAGGTGGGAAGGGATGAACTGAGAATCTGTGCTTTTCCTTTTACAAGGTGCATATTACAATTTTGGAGACTGCCATGGTTTATTTAAAGGTTCATGTATACAATTATTTCTTTCAAAGGGATTCCCCAGCTAGTGCAGTTGCTAAGCAGTGACAATGAAGAGGTAAAAGAAGCTGCAGTGACAGCATTAGCTAATTTGACAGCAGCCAGTCCTAGTAATGCAAGGTGAGTCTGCAATAATTAAATTATTATTTAAAACACTAATCTGAACACAAGTGATAATATTTTGATTTTTTAAAGAATGCCTCGTCTTGTCCTTATGCTACAAGGCAAGTCTGTTTGAATTTGACTGTAAGGCACTTTTTGGTGCTTATGAGTCATCTGGAATAGGTTGGTTTTCATCAGTGTTACAAGAGTTACGCTATCTCTATTAACGTCTGCTTTATCAAGGAAAGGTATGAAGCAGATGTAATGAAAGCAGAGATATAAATCAGGTTTTGAAGAGAACATATGAGGAAAATATGCCTTGTAATCTAAGACATTTGATATGGGATATTTTTTGAAAATTCAAAATCAGTAAGGTATCCTTTAAAATTTGATGGTTCATGCAACTTTTTTGACTGCTCTAAACCCAGTCTTTGAGGGAGAAAGCACTCAGATACTCTGAATATTGACATTGTCTTTCTCCTTTATTGTTTCCCAAGTAATAAAGACTGCTCATAGTCCTTTCTTTAAAAGAAAAGAGGTGTAACTTCAGTATCCAAAATAACGAACTAAGGATCGTTAGCTGACTATAAGTTCCAAAATAATTGTATCAACTAAATTCTACTGTCAGTTGCATAGTTCTGTTATCCCAACTCTATTAAAAGTTCTGTTCAGGGAAAAGAAACAGAGCAGCCTGACGTATATGAGCAATCACATGTAACTAACAAACCATAAAATAAAATTCCTTAAAAGTTTCCTGGAATATACTTAAGGAAGTTGTAATCCATTCACAGGCATTCTTTGAAGTGAAAAAGTAAAATAACTCACCAAATAAATTATTTGTTTCAATTTATTGATTCAGCTCTAATAGTCACCAGTATTCACTTAATGTTACCATATGGAGACATAATTTGACACAAGAGAATAATGCTCTGTTCTCAGATTGTAGATTTTTTTGTCTGATATTCTGCTCTCCTCATGTGCGTGACTCTTCAGTTGGTGTCAGTGGGAGTCATACACACATAAAAAGAGCGCAGTACCGGAGTCTAGGGGTCAAACTTTCAGCTCCGCTACAGCTGTTTTTCGTAGCACAGCCCTTTGAGGTTTCACATTGTGGAAATGGAATCTCTGGAGAGTTTTGAGTTGGTATAGCAGCTTATGCCAACTCATTCAGTTTCTTTTGCCAAGGAGATAGTCAGGACATTGTTTAGCTCAACTGCTAGAACAATTCTCTGAGACCTCAGGCAGGGAAATAGCTGTCTCTCTTCCTCTGCATTATAATGGAGTTCGTATTTCTTTCTTGCTGGGCAGAGTCAGGAAATTGTAAAGGTGGCTTACATATACTTCTCTCTCTTCGCAATCCAGCTCCAAGTACAATATGGAAGCACCAGATAATCTAATCACAGGTCTTCTGTGAAAATCAGGAAGCAATAATTTACATTAAATATGTATATTGGATGAATGCCATGTGACTATATAATTACTTCCAAGCTTCATTTCTAAATCAAAACCATTAATAAGTCATAGAAGGGTCCAAGTGTGACTAGGATCTATAAATGAATATATAGAGTTGAACCCTCAGCTGATACAAATTGGTATAGTTCCAGCTCACTGACTGAGTATCTGGCCCATATTTATTTTACATTCACATAATAGGAAAAAAAAATAGTTTGGAGAAAATGCATTCCAGATTAAGTTACCATAATCATGTTTCATTCTGGAATATTGTGTGTGTGTGTCTTGTAAACCACTGAAAATAAGTGTATATATAATGAAGATGCTGATATACTTTTATAATGATGTGACTTAGCTGTGTAATTATGTTGACAATATTCTGGTCCCAAATGAGACTAATGAGACTACTGCCCTTTTATTGGTTATATATTAGATTCTTGTTATAAACCCTCCAAGAATATTAAATCATAAAGCAAGTAGTAGCAGGTAGACCTTAGGGGGCCAGAACAAAATGGCTACAGTAAAGGGGAAGACTATTTACCAGCCAAAAATTCAATCTTGTTGAACTCATATACATGTGTTCTGCCATATTTCATTTCATGAACATTTTTGCATGTATTATATTAATTGGAGGTTGTGTACCTTGTCCTTTCATTTTGTACAGTATGCATTACAGAATGTAAACAGAGTACCAGACTGCCATTTTTGCTGGAGATTTGTTTTTCTTGTTAGGAATATTTGGTCAAGAAGTGTTTTCTGCTTTCCATATAACATGGAAAAAAAGTACAAGTTAAAACAAATTGTGTAATTAAGGCTCCCACAACAGCTAGCTCATAAGGATAAAGTCTTACATTGATTAATAACACAAGAACAGCATAGGCAATGGGCAATGCTACCCCCCACTAATGTATATTAACCTTGACCTTTAGGTGCTTCCCCACAGCAATGAAAGGGTAGTTCTATACCCCTACCCAATCAATCCTTTGTTTCTCAACTGAGACAGCTAATAAAGGTGTCAAATAGGGTGGAGGTTTTGTAATTAGAACACCTGTTCACGATGAACGGGACAGAGACCAGCTTGTCATTTCACGCAAGTCCCCAAGCAACCACGATTTGGCAAAAATAAATAAATTAATGAATGACTCTGACCCCTGTAATATTTTAACCAAAGATCTAGAGCAGAAGAGAACATGAATCCCATACAAATGGTTTGAGTTTTCAGGTTTACTGGAAAACATGGATTTTCAATATGATCTGTACCAGAATACAAAAATTATTTCAGCATTTAAGTTTTTGCTGCAGAGCTGATGTTGTGTCATGCATCAGTAGCACACAGAAAAAAGTACAGTGGTCAAATGCCTCATTAGTTTACAGATTGACACCCCCAGATGATGCTTTTATCAGAATCCTATTGCAAAGTAATGACAGAATTTTAATGCTGCTGTATATTGATGATAAATTCTTTGTAAATTTGTTAATAATTTGGCTAAATAAAAATAAAATTGCAAACTATACTGCAGTTTAAAATCCCACATACTTATTGTAATATATGATAAAGAAATTATTTTGTTATGTTACTGTGTGTATAGCTCCGAGGCCATCTTTGATATATGTGTCAGAATTTGTTTCTGTGGTCTGCTTCTGGGAAGAAGAAAATTATGTTCAGCTGGGTATTTGCATCCACTTCACATTTTTTAATCCAGAACACTAACTTGCTTTATTGAAAACTGTATACAGTTATTTGGACGGCAGAATGCCATTTTAAAGACTCTGTGAAATCTGTCTATTTTTGATGTGTCCAAGCGTTGGGAAATGTAGGCACAGTCACTTCAATAATGTACATTATGCACAAATTGAAAAACTGCACACAAACAAAGAAACAGCAGTGCCATCTATTGGACAGAAAAATAATTTATTCTGTGCTGTACAACTAACTACAGAACAAACATTTTACTTCAGCCTCTGCCTATTTTTTCCTATTTAAAGTATAATAATTTTTTTTTGCTTTCCATGTATTTAGGATAAGCTAATCGTGTTAAATATAAATATGATATTAGTTAGAAGTAACACACAGAAATAAGATCTCAAGTGTACCAGTTAATCAGACGTTAATTTGACCAGGTCTTTTCTTCAGTATTGTTGTAGCACAAATGCCATTTCTAATAGCCGTCTTCATAAATCTGGCAATGTCTGAATTCTGGGCACCTAATGGAGTTACTACTAAAGAAAAACATATGCTCTGAAATTTAGAGCTTTGTACTGGACATGAAAACTAATTAACAGCCTCAATAATATTTGTTTTAAATTGTTTATTTTAAGTGCAAAATTTATAGCATTCAGTTAGAGTTTGGTTTGGGGGAAAAAGGAAAGGGATGGTTTTTGTTGAGCTGTACTAAGGGCTGCAGGAAATTGTGGTACATGACAGACTTATGATCTGGCAGAATATTCCTCCTGGGGTTTATAATTAGTGTCATGTTACATATTTCCAAGTATTATATCTGGATTAAAAATAGTAAAGTATCATCCCCAAAATTGCAAAGTCAGCAAGCTTGATGTTACTTAATTTTCTAATTCTTTAATTCTTCACAGGAATCAGTGGACCTATTTACATTAGCAAAATTATGTCCATACAGGCAGTTACAGGCATTATCACAGCACCTGAATGTATGCTTTCTCAAATGTATCAAGATTTCCAAAATTTGGGAGTAGGTTGGGGATAGGGATATATATAGGTTAGGAACTTGTTGGTTATGGGCAGTGCCCACTGAGGAGGAAGTGAGTTATTCCCTTGACTTCAGTGGGTGTTGCATCTATTCCAAACTGAAATTCATATACTGATCTAATGACCCAAAATACATCCTCAGTCTATTCCATATGGATAATGATCACCTGTAGTGACAGTCTCTCACCTTCTTAAATGGAAATTTTCAGTATCCACAACAGATTTTTAGTGTTTTTAAGATGGATATGGCTGTCAAATTTAAAGAATATCTGGTTTTCTTACATTTCAATTTTTGTGATTATCATTAAGAAGTAATGATTATTACCATTAGGTAATAATATCACTAGGTAGTGTTCTTCCCTCTTAGAAAATGGGAAACTTAATCATAGCTTTTCTCTTTCAAGACTGTAGATGGAACCTAATTCACATAAATGGATCAATATTGAAGAGTCAGTATTATGTAAGATAATAGATTTGCATGAATATATGTTTTAATTTATGAGAACAGGAACAAAAATTTATAGTACATGAGAGCTACATTTAAGAACAGAAATAGGTAATAATCCATTGCATAGGTATTGTCTTTTTTATGGTTTAATAGTTCTTCTTTATAGGATAAGTTTGTTTCTGAAGGAGGGAATCAACAATAGAATGCCACTAGCTGTATTGTGTAAAGGTAATATGTTTTAATACTGACCCCTAGTGACAGAATTATATTTTTGAGCTACTGTGCTGCAAGGTAAAGGGATTTCGTTGGGTTTTGTGGTTTGTGTTGTTATTTTTTACATTAGCAGCCATTCTGCTGAGCCCTATGCAAATACAGTTAACTCATGCCATGAACAGATTCCTGTTTTGACTTTCTCTTAGTGTATATCCATAGTGTGATGGGTGCTTTCTAAAGAAAAAAAGACAGCATGATCATTACCCAAGAGCTCACCAGCTTTTCCTTGGAAGTTACATATTGACTTCTATTGAAAACTGCAAGACATTTTATGGTAAATTTCTCCTTTGGCAGAAAAGCTGAATCAAGGCTTAATGCTGGGATGTCATTCAGAAATGTGTTCCCACTATAACTTTAACATCACATCAGATGACTGATACACAACCCGTGGACAGTACCCTAAATCATGCCCTGCTGGCGAGTGTGCAGTGTTTCACTCAGCACGCTGTTGGTTTTCTCTCTTAGATTTGTGAAGGTGTGGTTGTATAGAAACGTCCTTCTGTAGACTCAGACACTGTAACTGCATTTTGTTCCCAGCAGAGTTCTTCTTTCACAAATAAATTTGTTAGGCATTTTCCTGTTTGTTTGTTTTTAAACTCTGTTGCCTATCAGAGGTTATATTGAAGACAGAGACCAATATAGAGCATTCATCTCTAACACAAATCTCGTGTCACAGCATCCTAAAGTGCATGAGAACCTAAGTATATCCAAAATAGTTTCAGACAGAAAACAGAACACTTCTAAATTGGGATAACGGTAACTATATGGAAGTTGTGCCCCTTATAGATATAGTAAAATCTTTTGGCCTGTTTGTACTCTCCTACCTTCATAACCTTGCAGTAATGATCACTATTTACCTTAGCTGTGGAAGACTGGGATTTCACTCGGAGCATGTGTGTTGTCACGTGGAACTTCCCATGGTAGATTTCTGTGGGATCAGGTGAAACTTTGTTCTTCCTGGATGGAGACTCCTAAGCCTGGGAGAGAAAACTGTGTTTTATGGAGTAGCGGAAATACAACCATTTCTCTTGAGTGTCTATCCCTACAGTGACATTCAGTGATATGCACAGAGATAAATTGTACTTTTTATGAATTAAACGTTGCAAGGGTTATTTTGCATTTGAGTAAACATCAGACAAATGTATTGGTGCTTTTGCATGCACATTTTCTTTGTAGCCTATTTCTAAATTAAATGCAAATTATTTAAGTATATGTTTTAACTTTAGTATAGTGTGAAGTTATTTATTATAAGGGAATTGCAGGTTTATGGCTGATCATGCAAACTTAATTCTGTCCTGCTGCGAATTTAACTTGTGCGCTGACTATGGCATGTTGTCTAATTGGACTGTCACACACACAAGGGGGTAAAAATAAGCTTTCACAAGTAACTTTAAGCCTTTTGACTTGCAACCTCAGTAATTTTGTCTTAACATAGTAGTACGTGTGTACTTTCTTAGAGATTTTATTTTAAGAAAGAAAACTAAAAGCATACATTTCTGCACTCTGAATCATAAGAGCTTGAGCCTTTAGCAAGGCAAAACAGATTGCTGCCATTTGAGGTAAGTTCACAGCTGTCCAGAAAAGACTTATCCAGTGGTGAAAGCTGGGGTCAAGTTTCACAGTCCGAGTACGATGTGTAGAGACTGACTTGGCACAGCTCTGTTGTCCTTCCTCAGCTGGTGCTTCCAAAGATGAAGAAGAGGCACTGTCTCCTCAGTCCCTGTGTTCAGATGAGTTCTTGTGAGGACCCTGCTTTGGCTTTTTCTTTCCTTCCCTCACACCTCCATGAAGGTTGCTCTGGCAACTCCTGAATGTTCCCTGTTATTTTGCTTTTGTAACAATGTGGATTCCAGACTCTCAGCATTTGTGTTGAGTTATTGATTTTTGCATGCACTACTTCTTGGATCAGAAAAAAGAGAGAGGGGGATAGTGTCTTTTTCGTGAGTTTATCCTGGCTGAAGCTACGTGGCATCTTTAAGAGGCAAAAAGGGTTTCTATTGTTGAATTTCAGGCCTTTCTCATAATAGTGGAAGTGTCAGAAATTGTTAATAAAGGTTGCGAGTACTATTATAACTGAAAGGCTCAGATATCATGAATAGATAGTTCATTATCAATGCCTATGTAATATTTTAAATTAGCTATACTGCAGCTTTAGAACTGAGATCTGTGTAACTTTGTCAGATGAGTTGAAGATCTCTGTGAATCCCTAAATGACAGTCAGGTATTACAGTCTCTGCTAATCCAGGTTTTATTGCTTCCAGACTGTGAGGTTTATTGAGTTGTGGGTTTGTTGATATTTTAACAAGATACTTGTCATTAAAAAACAGGAATAGAGGGTTCAGTTCCTGAAATGAAAAATTAATATGGTTTGTTGATATCATCAATACTTTTATTGTAGCACAAAGAGGCCCCAAATTGTAGATCAGAGTCTCTTGTGCTAGATTCCCTTACTCAGAATAAACATACTGACATTAATTTCCCTTGTATAGTGAAGAAAATGGAAGTAATATTAGCCTTTAAATAAAGTACGAGTGACTATATCCAACAGTCAATTGCTTTTGAAAATAATTAAATCACAAAGTGAAATTTTGGTAAATGCAGAAGAGTTTGGATGTGATTATTCTGATGACATAACAAAACAAATGAAGAATACTAATACATTTAAGGGAGAAAAAGAAAGATATTTCTTAAGCTTTTTCAAACTTCTGGTTATGATATACTTTCTCAGTCAGAAATTACGTAATAGAACTGGATCAAAAATGCCTTGGGTGAAAAAGAAGTCATGCGATTTAACACAGATAGAGTTGATTTTAAAAAATGTGTGTGTAATTAGATGCATAATTCTTATGCATAATTTACATGCAATTATGTATGAAAATGAGATATGCACAGGCATAAATGGATAGCTAAGCACCTCACACACAATCACAGTAATTTTGCACAGAAATTAAACATGCAGTTGCAGATACGTTTGGAAAATGAAGTCCATAAGGAGTCAGGAGGAAAGAATTTGAATTTTTTCTGAACAGAAATTTTGTTAAATCCTCTGTGAAGTAAACAGCATAGAAATGAATAAAAATATAATTTAATATAATCCAGTTTGTGTTCAGTTGTGGTAGAAGAAGCAAATCCAAACATACTTTACCATTTTTATGAAGTGTATAGTAGTGTATAGTGTAAAATAAATACAATCCAGAGTAAACAGTGGTGTGAAGCTGCACCACTGCTCTTCCCCTTTATCTCCCCTCCATGGGTTATGGGCTTTCGGGGGGCAGCCTCAGCGGTTTCTGTCCGTTCTTTGAACACTGATAGTTGCTTTCTGCGTTAGGCTAGACCTTGTCCTCAGGAGGAAAATTCAGCTGGACCATTCCCAATGCACTAAGTAAATAATCCGTCATCTTTCTTGCCATGGCTGGGAGGCTTAGTCAGGGACTAGAGCTATTATGCTTAATGTGATGCCAACAAAGAGGTGGTTCTTGCCCCAGAGAGCTTACAGTCCTGAAAATAAAATAAAAAATACCCACAGAGTTTTCGTTCAGTTTTTTACAGTTGATTGTTTTCACAATGCTCTACCGATGTCTGAGCTTTCCTATTGTACCCCAGACAACTAAAGCACCAAAATATTCAGTTCAGTAAAATTCATATGCATGTCCAAAGTAACTGTTTAAAAAAAGTTTGTATTGTGATGCTTTTGGTAATGATTTTATTGTCAACTTTTAATATATTTTTGCAGTAAAAACAGTAAACATTTGTTTTTCTCTAACTCTCAGCATTTATTCTTTGAGTCTTGAGTGATCTTTTAGAGAATTTTCAAGAAAATCTCTTAGTAGCTTGTTACAATGTATATTTAAAATTAATAATTTAAATTAAATATTTATTATCTGACCTTCTAACATTTGTCTTTCCAATGACACTTGAGAAAAATATTTTAGCTGTGCTTGAATACAGTAATTTGAATTCAATTGTAAGCAGAATTTTACCATTTCACTACAGGGCATGGTTAAGGTCATTATGGTACCTGAACCTTGTGTACCCTGGTTAAGGTAAATGCCTGACCCTGTTAGGTTAGGCACTCTAATGATCATAACCACGTGCTTGTAAATCATAACATTTAAATTATTTTCACTTTAATTTGAGCTCTGTAATTTCTACACTTATCTTGTCCATTTTTGCTTGTTTGTTTGCCTGGAATTCAGATAGTCGGCTTCCACTTTTCAGAAAACCATGGNCCCCCCCCCCCCCCCCCCCCCCCTTGTCATTGTCTTCTTTCCTTTTCCCTAATCTTTTCTCTTCATGGTTAGGGAAGTTGATGTAGTTTGAATCTTTACACAGCATGGAGGAAAAAAGCTGTGCATTTATATAATTTACTCCTTTTCCACATCAAAAAGTGTATGCTTTTTTTCAGCTAAACCAAGGCTCCCTTCCTTGAGGATTTAGTCCTGTAGTGGGAGCACTGATGAAGTGCACCACCTCGGTAGGAAGTGTCTGCAGCAGAGTGTGTTCTGGGGGCAGGGAGAGAGGCTCGTGCTGATCTGCATTAGGCAAAGACAGTGCTGGCAAAAGCTTCTTCCTCTGACTTTTGTTTCCTTATAATAAAAAAACTACACAGTGCATATCTCTGCCCAAGGTGGAAGGGAATGAGGACCTCCATCCTTAGATCTTAATGTTGTAGTATTTCAGTACCTTAAAAACTTAAGCATATTCCTTCTTTCAGCTCCCTTCTGAGGTGAGGCACTGCTGTCTCTTTAGCAGGTGGGGCTCCGTGGCCCAGGGTGACAGCACTATTTCTGTGTTCTCCAGAGGGCTATGGAGTAGGAGTGAGTTGAACCATGGATTCCCCATTCTTCCTTCTTCCCTCATAACCTCTTCTGTATGCACCTCTGTTACCAGGACACAGCATTGCCCTTGGGTGCTCACGCCCTCTTAAAATCTTATTCTCAAAGATATTGGTTACCTTCAACTCTCATTACCTGCTCTTGTCACTTCCAACATGAATTCTTTTTGCCTTGTGATCCATTGTGCTACTTGATTAAACTATACTCATGAAACTGTGACTCAGAATGAATCTGTGCAGAAGTAGAGCACAGGATTGAAATAAATATGTATGATCTTCTAAATCAGTGGTTCTCAACCTTTTTGAAGTTGAGTGGCACTTGAGAAAATTGGCTGTGCTCTGTACCTCGCTGAGGTCAGCTCTGAACACACGAGGAGCTGTCACCTTGCTCTTTTGTTAAGTACTTGTGTACTTGCTGGCTTTATGGAAATTATAGTAAATCTGCTTATAATGTGATTGGCTACGTCATTCAGTTCTGTGTATCACCCTGGAATCAGTCTGTTAGGGACTATATGTTTATTAGGATTTCCTATGGGGGAATACATGTGTTATTTGGTATAGTATAGGAACAGTAAGCCCTATACTTACTGCAGAAGTATTGGATATACTACATCTGAGAGATACAGTGATGCATTTCATGAGTAGTGGATCTGTCCCATAAACCCTGGAATTTCTGTGTATCCATTGTACAGGAAAACCTGTTTGATTTTGTTTGGTATTTTTCCTGGATAAGCTATGTGTGTATATTCTGTGTAATGCTGTAAATCTGATATCTTATGGACATGCCTTACTGTGCATGGCCGTGTGCATGTATGGTGAGTCTCTCCCACACTTTGCCAGCAGGTACGTCATGTCATTGTTACACGTGCTATGAATGTGATGTTTTCCGGTAAACCTGTGTTACATGTGGTGTATAGCTGATCCTTACATGTGCAGTCAACATGTCCAGGATTTCTTCATATACAGCAGCCTGGATAGAGCTACAGCACTTCTGAAGCTGGAAATCTGGATAAAATTTTCATGGGGAAGAGAAGACAATATTAACCAGAGAACCTAGAAATACAGTGGCCTTACCTAAGTAAAAAACAATCAAACAAACAATACCAAAACCAAACCAAAACAAAAAATAAAACCCCCAAAAACCCATTTTCAGCTTTTCTTCATCTGGTCAAGGAGGGAAGGGGAGGGAGGACACCCAGATAAGGGGAAATACAGATAATTGAAGACAGTCTGAAGAGTGCAGTGCAGGACATCTGAAAATACAGGATTCAGTTCTGAACAGAGACTGAAGTGCTTGCATTAAAGTTACTGGTGCTCCAGGCGGATTAATTAGCCAACACCAAACCATCCCTATACCTTTATGCTGCACCCAAGCTAATAACCTTACTCACCTTCAGTCCCTGGATTGCTGCCTTTTCCCTGGTTTTCCAAACTGGGAACTACTGCCTGCCTGCCAGCCTTCCTTCTGTTTTCTATCCTGTTTGCATGAGAGCGTGACTATCAGCGTTCTTGAGGTTTTTTGTTTCTATCAATGCCTCAACAGTCTTTGACAGCATAACTCTTTCTTGTGTATGTAATACTTCTAAGCTTGTGTTTATCTTGCAACTGTGAAAGTTACCAAAAGGCTAGTTAGATTTTGGTAAGATGCTGTTACAGTAAAAATAAGATTTTCACATCCAGATTTCTTATTAATGTTTTGACAGAAATTTAGCAAAACTTAAAAAAAATGTGCACTCTTCTGTTGTTGAAGTGCTCAGATACGCTTGCATAGAGGTGGGAGAGTTTGTTATGCTTTTGATACAGACAAAATGTACTAAAAGAGGGTATAAAAAGCAGTTGCAAGGAAAATTCAAATTGCCATCTGCGCATTTCCATTGCTAACAATATTGCCAACTTTTGTTTAACAAACAGATGAGCCCAATGTAAAATTACTAAGAGCAGATAGTAAATTGGACATATGCCTCAAATCATTTGATCAAATGTTATATACAAACTCAGAAGGAAGACAATTCATTTTTTATAGTGTGCTGGTTTATAACGACATTGGAAAAAATACAACTGAAATGAACGAAAGATACCGACAAATAAGTTCCTGTTGTTTAGCAGAAAGCAAAGTTTTGGCAAGAAGGTCAACAAAAATCTTAAGTCATGGAATATCTTATGGCATTTGAAGAATGTAAACTACATTTGTATCAGTATTCTCTTTTGCCTATGGCAAAGAAACCGAAGAGTACATAATGCGGTGGTAACCCAGAAACATACGCCTTTTCAGATTTGTTAGAGCATGGTAGTTTCCCCTCAGCCAGGACAGGTTCTCTTTTCGGGGTCTGCATCAGTTGTGGTCAAGAGTTTACTATCATTATAAACCATGTCACCAGCTGCTTTCACATATATTCTTTACCCCAGATATTAAGTATGAAGTTGACTTTTTTATTTCTTTTAAAAGGCACTATCCCGGTGAGTGCCAGAAGCAGAACGGCAGTGTTACGATGAAGTGCTCATAGGCCAGTTCCTCCTGCTGTGACTGAGATGTAGGCCCACGTTACTTAGTTTTGCAGCACATCAGATTTAAGTCATTTGCAAATGTGTCCTCTAATAGTGCAGCTGCCTGTCCCTTCTGCTGTCTCCTGCCTGAAGTTGCGATTTCCTTAGTAGCGCTTCTTCAACTGTTGGTTTTTTTCCTTGGCTGTTCTCTGACCTAAAATCTATGAAATGATCCTTAAAAAAAAAATCCCAACAATCTTCCTCAATTGGAACAGGTTGTTTTGCACATCTAGCTTAGGACGGGGCCACACCAGCATCTGTCCCAGCACTGCTGAGGGGCAGCACCCTTCAGCCATGGCTGCAATTCCATCTGGGAGCAGAGGGAATATTTAAACTGCATCTGCTGCTCACAGACTAGTTGATGTGGAACCACAGTCATAGTCAGCCCTGGACTCTGTGCTGATGTTTCTGTTGTAGTCCTGCTGTCTAGATCAGCTTGTATAAAGCCGGCTTGATAATTTCTACATTGCACTGAACTGCACCATGTACACCTACTCGGTAAGAATGGCAAAGACTTGGTGTACTACGTTTATGCCACCTAGGTATCTGATCATAGGAATTTACAGAGACAGCACAAAGAACAACAACATGATATTCTGTGCACTGTAATCCTTATTAGGAGTAGCGCTAGAATAATTATGGGGAGAGGTGACAAGAGTCTGCGGAAGCATTTGCCTGGAACTAAGGACACAGAAATTCCGCATCTTTGAAAAGATGCAAGATTTAATTCACTTGTTCAAAACCTCAGAAAGAATCCATGTCCTAATAAGTTAAAGAATCCAGAAGTTTGTGACTTGGTTTGTCTGCGTAGGTTGTGCCTCTTGAACTTCACACTATGACTCATATATAAATGACATATATATATATATATATAAAATCTTGAAATATAATACTAATTTAGTTGGTAAATACGGCACACCAGGAAGAAAAAAATGGTCCTAAAATAACAACGATTTTTTTTTTCTCCTTCATTTTGCTAGTGCTGTTGCTGAGGCTGAAGCAATTGCGCCATTAGCTAATATCTTGAATGCTCAGAGAGATGGAGCCATCGCTAATGCTGCTACAGTGCTAACAAATCTGGCCATGCAAGAGCCATTCCGCCTAAATATCCAGAGCCATGGTGTTATGAGTGCGCTTGCAGAACCGTTGCGCTCGACCAACAGCCAAGTGCAGAGCAAAGCAGCATTCGCTGTGGCTGCATTTGGTTGTGATGCTGATGCAAGAACTGAGGTAAAACTACTCTTCGAGGTTGTGGTTATTTATATTTCTAGATCCTGAGGTTGGTGTTATACCTACCTAGAATCTTTGTATTTTGTGTCTGTCCTAAAAGTCCCAGGCTTTCTAGATAGTGACTAATTTTTCACTTTCATCATAGGTTTGTTCAGCTCATTTTAGCTCAGTTTGTCGTGAGGACTTGGAAAGGGTTTTCTTTAATTTGTATTTTTACTGCTGTATTTGCTTGCACCAGATTAATGTTTTACAGCTTTCTGGTGGCTTCAATGAGCTTTAACCAGGGCTATATCTAAATCCCCACGTTTTTGAGCATTAAACATCAAGGTTTCTTTCAGCTGCAACTGTCGGCTGAACTTTGAAGATAAGTTCTGTGCGTTTTACTCTCCCTCAGTGTTGTTCTGTTGCCCTCTTCCAAGGCTTGTATGGCAATGTCTGACCTTGATTAGAAGATACTGGATGTGCATGGAGTAAATGTAATTCAGACAAAACTCAAAATATAATTAATCCCTTGACCAGTGGCATCCAGCAAGTTGAACTCTTTGTTGTTTATCAATGGTCATACTATTTTCATAAATAAGGATGGTGCTATGTGCATTCATGGATCATAAGCTAGGGTTTTCTCATGGGTCAAGGCTGTTAATTAGGATGTGAATAAGAGGCATAGATAATTAATGTACCTCTTTCAATGTCCTTAAAATGTCTTTCTTTTTAAAAATCCAAATGAGCAATATTTCCTCCAGCGTGCACAGGAAACATGCTATAGCACACAAGAGAATAGGATGTTAATAAGATTGTCATACATACAATACAATACAAATTCAAATATATTGTGATGTAAATTAGTTGCTAGGAGGCAACAGAACACCGAAAAAGCTGTGTAACTCTCCGTGGCAGTCTTGGGTTGCATAGTCTCTTCGGTTTCCATGCTGCAATCCAATAACTGAAAAGCAAGGCAGAGCCAGAAGGGATGTGTGCCTTGTACCACTCTGAAGCTGGCTTCAGCTCCGACCCACGCAGAGTTCACAGAAGCACAGAATCCCCGTAAATGGCCTTTCTCCCAGCCCAGCGCAGCTTGTCTACAGGGCTTGAAAGTTTTGGAAGGTGAATTTCACAGGCTCTTCTTGCTGGGATGGATAAAATAGGTAAGTGGCAATGTCTTCATTTTTTTGTAGTTAAGAAATGCAGGTGGACTGGGACCACTTGTTGAATTGCTGCATTCTAAGGATAAAGAAGTCAGAAGAAATGCCTGTTTGGCCGTTATGGTCTGTGCAAGCGATGAACTAACCGCTGTTGAACTATGCAGGCTAGGGTGAGTAGAAACAGTATCAAGGGGCAGAGGGAAGATCTTGATGAGAGAACTCTGTTAAGTCAATCTTTACATATTTGTAGCAGAATAACAAAGTTAACCTATACTTTTTGGTAAGCAGAAACTACTTTTGCACCATAGATGTTACAGATGAAATGGTATCAATTTTTTAAGTAACAGAAGTCTTAAGAAAAAATGTAAGCTTGAAGAGAACTGCCTGGAATTATAAACACGTTTATTGCTTCTGTGACTGAATTAGGCTTCATATTGAAGGTGTGCTTATATCAGTCAAAATTACGGACTACAGTGCCCCATACATATGAAACTGAAATTAAGGTTTCAGGCTAAGTTCAATATACAGTAAATTGTACTTCTTACACAGAGGCTAAATTTTACAATTTTACAAGCTCTGATTTACTGTAAATGTGCTGAATTTTCATGTAAAAGAGACTCTATTTTATTCCTTCTTAGAAACTTGAAGTTCCATATATTAATATCTGAATTACCAGAGGTTATAAGAATTATGACACAGGGCTCCTTATACAGGGTGACTCTTTTACTCATTGTTCAATTAAATATATGTAATTGCCCTGCTCCCTCTGCTGGACACTTCTCTGCCTACTGCACAGATACTTAAAATTCATCTATGAGGGGATTCTGGAGAGTGAGAATCTCAGAAATTTAGGTCAGGAGAGGACCTCAAAGGTGATGTTATCCACCTGCCCAGCTGTGAGACTGAATCAGGTACACTGGCATACTTTTGCTTGTTCAGTGTAAATACTAGTTTTGAGGGGGTTTCACAACTTTCCAAGGTAACCTGTTCCAGTGCTGGAGTATCCTTACAATTAGAAGGGGTTTCTGAGTTCTAAATATCCCTTACAGCAAATCAATCCATCTATATGTTGTCCTACTTTTAGTGGGATTGAATAACCACCTTTTTATAGCAACCTGAGTTTAACTTACTGAATTTTCTGATGTTCCATGTCCCTTTCTCAGTTTCCTTTTCATGACAAAGTAAAAATGTTAAACTTGTTTTTGTTTTGAAGTCTTGTGTCATTTTATCACACATCACTGAATGTCTGTCATTTGTTTATGCCATTTTGAAGTGCCATCTCCCAGTCTGGAAGAGGTACTTCAGCTGAGGTCAGACCACCATCAAATAAAGCTCAGTAATTATTTTCTATATCTGGCATATAGCACTGTTCTTATTTAATCCTCTCTTTGTGACAGTATTGGAGTAGGATTCTAATTTATGTGTCCTTCCAGTTTGACAGCATATTATTGATAACAATACATTAAGCATAGTTTTTCAACCAGTCAGGCACTACTTCATGTTATTTTCATGTAGATCACATTTCCCTGACTTGCTCATGAGTATTCAAGTAGGAATATGTGAAAAGGCTTATTAAAGTCAAAACATATTTCCAAGTCAACTCATATCTCAAATCTACTTCGTCTGCCTATACATTAAGTCAGTTACTGTGTCACAGAAAGGATTACATTGGCTTTACATGATTTGTTCTTGACAAATACATAATGGCTATTATCTCTTGTTGCTTGCAAACTGATTGTTTAATAATTTGATATGGTGTTCTTTGGACACTGAAATTTGGTGGAATGGTCTCTATTATAATTTCTTTGTTCTTCGTTTTTGAAATCTAGATACTATCTTTGCCCTTCTCCACTCTCCTGGCACCTAGCCTGTCCGCCCTGAATTTTCAAATACAGTTATAAGTAGTTCAGAAGTTGCTTTTGCCAGTTCATAGAGTAGTATGAGGTAAGCGTCCTCAGGGACTCCTAGCTTTGTGTCCTCAAACTTACTCTAGACACGTTAAACCTACTGTTTCTACCTCCTTGTTAAAATTACTGCTAGGCATCTGCTTGCAACCTTTTTATGAAAACTGAAGCAAAAAAGGCATCATACATTTCAGTCTTTTCTGTGCCATCTGTTGTGAGTTTTCTTCCCACACTGAGTAATAGGCCTACATTTTCCTCTCTGACTTGTAGCATATGAAACATTTATTTTTGTTTCAGTCCCTGAAGAGTTGTGTCTCACTTTGCCTGTGGGTCTTTTGGGTTTGTCCCTTACTTTTTCTTTTCTGTTGGAAGTGTCAGTGTTTCCATTTCCATATGAGTCCTTTTTTTGGTTTTTGCATCTTCACAGAATTTTTGGTGCAGCTGTATTTGTCTGTTTTTGACTTGTTTTTCCTCCATATAAGGGTAATGTGCCATTGTGCCTGTAATGTCCTCTGGTTTAGACACTGCTGTACACATTAGCCTTTCCTTATTAATTTTCCCCTTTAAAATTCTTCCCTGCGTTACTTGCTAGTTACCTGACTTTGTTGCAGTATGCTGTATGACAAATAACCTGTACTGCTCTTCCACTACTTTCTCCCATTACTCTCTTCTGAAAGAGAAGGTTGCTGTTTGCCTTGCCTGAAAAATTTGTTCTCTGGAATTCATCTGATGTACCTTCAGAAGTCTACATTGTAAATGTCCACAGCTGAGACTCCCTGCGTAGTTCACAGAGAGAAATGGGCAGTCTAAACATGGAGTTCATTTTATATTTTTTTATATATATATAATTGGTTCCTTAGGATGTAAAGAATGTCTGCATGTGTGTATAGACACACATGGATATAAATTTGAATATGTACATACACATACACATGTGAATATATTGCCCTCTTTTTTTCTGATGGTTTTTTTTTTCATTCCTAAACAGTTCCAAAACTGCAGCATGCTATGTTCTCAGGATTCAGCTTCCTTTGTCTTCTTAGTGAGCTTTTCCTAAGTTTTTCAGGTCAGAAGTTATCAGTATGAGGGTTTCAGCACCAGAAACAGCATAAGAAAGGAATTCCTGTCCTCCCGTGTCCCCACACTATTTGTCCCCACGACTATTTGTTTCTACCTCCGTGCTGCAAAAATCCTGCCATCCTGGTGGTGCTGACACAGCTGCTTGTGTTCCCATGCTCATCCACGTTTAGCAAATCTCTGCCAACTGCGCCTCCCCCAAACATAGTAACAGTCGTAAAGCAGAAGGAGTCACACATTGCGTGATGCACAACTGGAATCTGCAAATTGCATTGCAATTTTGGGGGGGGGGGGGGGGGGGGGGGAGAGAGAGGTTCCCTGAGCTGTATCAAGTGGTGATCTCTGAACATTATTCCTTTTATTCTACTTTTACATCCTTCTGTTTCTGAAGTTCTCTGCGGTGCCTAACATCCTTCTGATAAAATGTTGTGGCATCCTGTCTGCATTTCTTTATGTAATGGTGTAACTGCCTAAAGGAGTTGCTTTTGCTTTTGAGCACTGCGAGGCGTTTTCCTCCTCTAGAGAAAGAATCCTGCGCAGCACAGCCACCTCCTTGCTGGCTCAGAGGGCACAAGGCCAGCACTTGGGAATGAATCTGTCTTGACCTTGGTAATGCTGAAAACTAACTCTGAACTGTATAATAACAATTAATCAGTATTTAATGATGAATTAGCCTTTGTATTTTGTTTAACAGTGCTTTAGACATCCTAGAAGAAATTAATCTATCAATAGTACGCAAAAATAACTATAGTGAAGCTGCTCTGGAAAAGCTACTTGATAACAATCTTTCCCAAAAGTACAGCCGGATGGGATATTTGTCATCAAGTAATATCATTGCTGATGGATTCTATGATTGTGGTCAGGTAAGCTACTTTAAATGATTTCCTCTACTCAGAAAGAGTAAAAATTTCTTCTTGATTTAGAAAAAGTAAGAGTGCTATAGCAAAAGCCAGAATCTGGTGATGTAAAATAGTTTGTTTTCTTGTCCTGAAGTTTCCCAGCTTTTATACTGGTTTCTTTTGATTATCTTTCTTCATGGATGAAATCTCATCATCTTCATGCTATCCCCCAGCTGCAATCTTCTTCCCAATCCTATGTAAGCTCTGCAGACCTAGTTCCTTTCCAGATCCCTTCTCAGACCTTAGTTCCTCTGGTCTCTTTCCCTGCAGTGTACTTAATACTAACCTGACACCTGTGGACTTTTTGTTTGTTTCTTTTTATATAAATGTCCTGATTTGAGGTAAAATAGGACAGTAACTTTACTTTTTAGCTAGGCCGCTGCTAACTGCTGAAATTATCAGCATATTGTGCAGAAACTGATCATTCTCAGAGTGATAAGACCTATGTTATATAGTTGATGCCAAGGAATGGTATGCAGAGAGGCTCTTGCTTATACTTATTGCTATAACCCCCAAGGCCAGCTCACTTTGTTATTTGCCCCGTTGGACGGTCGGAAGTGGAAAAGCATAAAAGGATTGCACCTGCGGGGAGGAGCAGACAGGACAGGTGACCCAAAACTGACCAACGGAGTATTCCATCCCATCTGCCTCATGCTCAGTATAAAAGCTGAGAGATCAAAGGGTCAGCTCTCTCTTTTTTCAATGGCCGGTGTCCAAGGAGGACTCTGTCTGTTCGTCTGCCTTTGATCCCAATCTGGAATCCAGATCCAGAATCCAGTTCCCATCCATCACTGAGTCCAGTCTGGGACTTCCCCAGTGCCAGTCGGTGACGTGATCATCATCCTGGGAGCTTGATACAGTTTTGTGTAGATTTCATTATTTCCTTTTTTATTTTATTATTAGTATTTCATTAAAGTAGTTTAGTTCTTTCTAAACTCATAAGTCTCTCTGTCTCTCCTGCCTCTCTTTGGAGAGGTAGGGGAGAGCATCTGTCATTCCACCTGAGTGGTGAATCTACCCAAACCACGACAATAAAGAACTAAAGAGTTCATATTCACCTTGGTCATGACCCTTCCTCTCACAAAGCAGTGTTCATATATAAAGACTGACTCCAGTATCACTTGTTAGTGCTGTGTTTCGTTTAAACCATAGAATCATAGAATTGACTGGGTTGGAAGGGACCTTTAAGATCATTGAGTCCAACCATCAACCTAACACTGCCAAGTCCACCACTAAACCATGTCCCTAAGCACCACGTCTACATGTCTTTTAAATACTTCCAGGGATGGCGATTCCACCACTTCCCTGGGCAGCCTGTTCCAATGCTTTACAACCCTTTTGGTGAAGAACTTTTTCCTAATATGCAATCTAAACCTCCCCTGGTGCAACTTGAGGCCATTTCCTCTTGTCCTATCACTTGTTACTTGGGAGGAGAGACCAACCACCACCTGGCTACAACCTCCTCTCAGGTAGTTGTAGAGAGTGATAAGGTCTCCCCTCAGCCTCCTTTTCTCCAGGCTAAACAACCCCAGTTCCCTCAGCTGCTCCTCATCAGACTTGTGCTCCAGACCCCTCACCAGCTTCGTTACCCTTCTCTGGTCTTGCTCCAGCACCTCAATGCCTTTCTTGTAGTGAGGGGCCCAAAACTGAACATAGTATTCCAGGTGGGGCCTCACCAGTGCTGAGTACAGCGAGACAATTACTTCCCCAGTCCTCACGGCCACACTATTCCTGATACAGGCCAGGATGCTGTTGGCCTTCTTGGTCACCTGGGCACACTGCTGGCTCAAGTCCGTCAGGCTGTCAACCAACACCCCCAGGTCCTTTTCCACCAGGCAGCTTTCCAGTCACTCTTCCCCAAGCCTGCAGCACTGCATGGGGTTATTGTGACCCATGTGCAGGACCTGGCACTTGGTCATGTTGGACCTCATACCTTTGGCCTCGGCCCATCAATCCAGCCTATCCACATCCCTCTGTAGAGCCTTCCTACCCTCAGGCCGATCAACACTCCTGCCCAGCTTGGTGTTGTCTGCAAACTTATTGAGGGTGCACTCGATGCTGAGAAGGACTGAGAAGGACTCGTTCCTGAGAAGGACTTTTCAAAATGCCCAAATGAATTAGAAATACCAGTCCTACTGAAAATCAGTGGAATACCTGGTCCTAAAGCACTTGGTTGCTTTTGAAAATTCCATCTTATATTGTAAAGCCTTCAGAGGCAGGGACATTTCCTTATTCAGGAACTGTTTGGAATGACATAGTAACAATAACTACAACAAGTTAAATTATTTATAAACAATCTTTTCTGAGAAAATTGATGAAGAAAATGCAAATGAAGAAGAAACCAATTTCACGTATTTTGAATGGCTTTATAAGTTCTTATGTAAGTCTTCTGTTAAAGCTTAGGAATTTTAAATTACTCTTTAGATATCTTTCAAATATATTTTTTCTCTTCATCTTTAACTGAACAGAACACCTTATCTTTCATACTAATTTTCTTGTAGGTAAAACCTGGAGTGAAATTTTTATCTTTGGAGGAACTGAGTATGCAAGAGCTTACTGACCATCGGGCCATAATCTTCATTAATGCTAAACCACAAGAAGAGTGAGTCGTGTTTGATCTACTAGCATTTATTGCAATAGCTCATCTTTTCCATTGTTTCCACTGTTTACAGTACAAACTACATAGTATTGATATATAACACATATATAAAATAGAGATCTGTTGTAATCCCAGTGCAGTGCTTCATGTTCTAGAAGGCAAGAGATTTGTATTTTATAAAATAAGAATTTGGAAAATAACTTTTTTTCCCTCTAGACAGAAAAGATTTATTCAGTTAAGTTGCTTTTTTAACTTAGCCATTAAGACTTATTCATTTAACACCCTTTGATTCCTGATGGTGGGACACCCTGTGTTTTATTAGTTATAACAAAGCTTGTCATCTGCCATAATAATTATGTCATCTAAGCTGAATGTCAACATGCAACAATGAAACCTATGATTTGATGATCTTCTTGTACAGACAAATGCATGGAATTTTAAGCACAACATCCCAAGAGGAAGGACAAAGCCAAGCATTGAGCTTTCAGGCTTGATAAAGAACCTGTGTCCATTTCTTCTCTGTTTAAATTGAAGCCAGCTTAACAAATCTTCTTAGATTTGAATGCAGGAAGTTGGTATTGGGCTTGTTTAACTGGGAGTCATCTCCTGTAAACAGTCTCACAGATCAAAGAATGCTCTACCAATATTTTGCAAGTCCAAAACCTTCTTCTCTGTCAACACATCACATATTTGGTTTACAGTATCGTTAGCTTCCCTTTTAAGCTTGTATGTGACACCATAAAGATGTCTGAGAATATCTGTGACAAATTAAACTTCCATGCTCTTTGTTGATCCCTAGAGTTGTCTTTAACTATCAGGTTTTCTTTCTTTGACTTTGATACAGCTTCTTGCCTTTGCACCTTGGCAACAGTCTTACTCCTCAGTTACTTTTGTGTCCATCATTTGGTATTCCATACTTCATTTTTGATCCCTGAATCAATATCCAGTTTATTAGTGGCCATGTTATTTCTTCTACTTATATACTTCCTATGAATATATTTACTGTCCTTTAAAATCAGAACTCCATTTTCATCGCTTAACATGCAAATACTAACTCTGCAAATAACATGCAAAAATATCTTGTTCTGTTTCAGTCTTGAAGTAGAAGAGAAGGCACAAGACTCATCTTATGAACAGACTGTCTTGTCACCTTCTATTTCAAGAAAAGGCAGTAGAGAAAAAGCAAGGTATTGTTTTAAGATTTACTAGTTGTCAATGTCCTGTTATTGCTCTAACATTAGAAATAGAATTCTGAGCGAAAAATGGTGATAGACAGTTTCTTAACAGAGCACAAATGCCCAAATAAAATGTTAAATATGTTTTCAGAGTATTTCTTTCACCTCCTAGTTGTAGCAATCTTCCTCTCTCTACCTTAGTAATTACTCGTGCTCCCTTCCCATGCTGTATTTGAACATCTCCCATTTATTTGGCTGTTTTTCCTTTCCATATTCCTTGAAGGCAGTGAAATGCTGTTATTTTACAACTTGACAACCAAGACACAGGGAAATTAGGGTAGAAGTTCTTTCTCAGTTTAGAACCTAGACCCACAAAAGGTTCCTACACTGCCTACATGCACCCTTATTTCTAGATTAAATTTCTTCCAGTGAAATTCTATAGATGACTGAAAGCAGAGAAGGGTGTGCTCAGAACTGTCCCTGTTTTGACAGCAACAAGCCTAAAAATGCCTCACTCTTGCATCCCTCTGATCCATACCATATACTAGGTACAGTCCATCCTGTGGAACTGATCTGGTGGGCGTGTCATACCAAATAGGTCAGAATCTCTAACCTTGTTGTGGGAAATTAATTGTCATACCAAATAGGTCCGAATCGCTAACCTTGTTGTGGGAAATTAATTTCCTTCTTTTACAGAAAGAGGATCTGAGCCTGCCCCTCCCACCTGCAGACAGCTGATCGCAAGATATTTGGGGTTTAACAGTCTCATTCTGGTTCGTCGTAGCTGTTCACTAACTCTGTTCATAACGAACAGAGCTTTCTACTTTAGCTGTTAGGACGCTAATCTGAGAGAGTCGAGACCAAAGTTCTAGTCTTTGTCTTGATGACATTTAAGATAAAATGCTTAACCCTTAGTTTGTTCCTGTAGAAGAAAACTGAACCGTGGTCTCCCAACTGAACTGGTAACTCTTTATGTAAAACAGCAGCACAATCACAACCACACCAGTGCCTTTCAGAGAAATATGCCTAATTGGAGGGGAACGTTCAGGGTTCCAAATCCAGTCCAAATAGAGCCTCCTTGCTATCAATGGGATGGTGTCTAGTCCTTGATAGGAACATGATTCATGATGTAACCTGCAACTCTCCTCAGCTTTTCTGTTAGCTATCTCACTGAGCTGACCATTTGTCATGCTGGTTTCTGTGGGTCACAGTCCTGAATTCCTAATTTTCCTTATTTTATGGTATAGGGGGCCTTGGCCATGCCTCAGGGCTGTTTATTCTAGTCAGTGGTGGGCATTACAAAATGCTAAACACTGCAAGTTTGAAAAAAGGGGAGAGATGGAGTGTCTGTTGTAGGAACCGAGGCACTATGTTTGCAATTTTTAGCTTGAAGTTCATCCATGAATTATGATATGCTATTGTCTGTACAGGCATTTTATTGGTAGAGATAATGGTTGATTTCATAGAAGGCTTATATATTTCTGTGTATGTATGTATCTGTGTGTGCTTGAGAGATGAAACCAAGAGAAAATTGGAACATACTTTGTGATCTCAATAGTTCAATGGTACCTCCAATGGAGGGAAAGCAGGAGTTATTGGGACAATGGTCTTCACTGAGCAAAAGTAGCACTAGAGAAAAAGCTTAAGGTATTATACTTTGAATTATATGTGTATCAGTTTGTTTAGAACTGACATGCAAATTGTTGACAGATAATAGCTACTGAAGGGTTGAGATTCTGACTTAAATGAAGACCCGCATTGTGAGATAAGTCTATCCAAAACTTATTGACTTCCAAGGCAGACATTTACATTTGACTAGTTATTTGGACTGCAAGCACTTCTGGAATTCAGTTTAAATCATTTTGTAGTAGATATCTGAAATGGATCATATGAATCGCATTGTGGAAGGTTCCTATTGCAAACAGTTCCTGATGCAAAAGAGTAGGTACTGCATCTTGAGCATCTTACCAGGTCTATTCTAGCTTCTGCTCATTTACCATGTCCTCCCAATGCCCAGCACGCTCTGGTCATGACCCACGATGCATCTGCCAGTTTACTCAAAGGGAGCGGGAGGCAAAGGGAGATATTGAGCCCCCCCCAGTTAAGTTTGCTCTGCACCATCTCAGATGATGCTCTATAGTCGTAGACCATGTTGCATAGTCTCAAGCAGCTGTGCAGATCTTAGAGCCCTGTTCTGGCAAGATAATATATTTGTTTATTACAGTGTGAGATAAGGATACCCTTGGATAGTTGCTTTTTAACGTAACTTATGTCAATTACACAGTAAATGACTGCTCTGTTAGCAACCATAACACTTTCGGAAAGCAAAACGTTTTCTTTAGGAAAAAACAAATACCTGGCTCGATTTCCCATAGTAAACTCGCAGGGATACAAAGACTTCTTTCTTCAAGTATGAAATAATTGCTTTTGAATGTCATGATCAAGTTGTATGATTTATAACCCCATTGTCATTCATTTTGAATCCATAATTCATACATCATTATTATTATTAATTTGTAAGATATATGGGAGTTACTTGAAGGTCAGTATCTGACTCCAAGTCTCAAACATGCTTAGACTTTTTCCTACATATTTTTTCCTTTGATCATATGTTTCTGTTCGTCATTATTTTGGAAAGTACTACTGAACACAGTTTAAAGCCATTGTTTTGAAAAAGTGATACCTCTTTATATAAACCATAGTTGAAAGCGAAGAGAAAGGGCAGTTGTAATTGTCTGCTGGAATTGTTTGAATTAGATGTAAAGGAAGTGCCTAGCAGATAGTTTGACATACATTTGCATAGACAGATAGCAACATTTTTGATCAAACAGTTGCATATCCAATATACACATTGACTGGGCTAAAAGATAATATTTAATGTAGACTGATAAATGTGCATTTATTCCATGCTATGTTCCAGTGTGGCATTTAAGGAAATACTTTCCAGTGCTCATTGACTGTTTTTCTAAAGACAGCCAAGGAATTAAGCTATGCAAAAAAGGAAAGAAAATAAGTGTCATGGCTGTGTTTTGGTGGTAGGGTATTGTATTGGCTGTCTTCTTCCTCACACTGGCTCTCTGAGGATCTGTTGGACTGTTGTACTGAAGTACTGAACAACAGGAATCAGAAACAGCTTGGAGACTACCAACTTCTATGAGTTCTCCTTTGCAATGTTCCTCTGCATTTGCTGCAAGTATGTCTCATGAGTAGTAAGACAGGTTTGGGAAAGGGGAGTGATTTTTTTCTGATGTCATAATTCACATTGGTAAATGGGGATAAAAAAAGAACATAGGAAAAAGATAGCAAAAGTCTACTGCAAAGGTTACTGATTATTTTATATCACTGAGCTGTACGACAGCATCTCCACAGTTCCTTGTGAGATAAATATTAGACAGACATGGTGAACTGAAGAGCTGAGGAATATGGTAGAGACAGGTGTGGATGACAACCTTATATCAGCCGTTCCAACAAGGAACAGAACATAGTCATACCTCAGAGAAATAAAAAGCGGCAAAAAACCAAACTGTTGTTCAAACCCATCTTTCTCAGGTCTTTTCTTCCTGAAAATTGGAAAGAAGGAGAATAAGAGTGATTCAAGAGTCTCTTGAGTAGATAGGAAAAGGGAACAAATGCTCCTGCTATAGCACTGTAATTTAGCGGTGCACTTTTCATAGAGAAAAGAAAATACTGGGAGAACAGAAGGGAAGAGCAGAGGACAAAGAAAGAAAATGGTGAAGGAACAAGGATTATACCATTTGTAGAAACTGTTGTTTTGAAAACCTGCTAGGTCAGACACCAGAGAGATGGGAATAATTCAGGGTTTTTTTAAACAAGGTATTCTTAACCATAATCATAAATGTATAAATGGAGAAGGAGGTAGCTGTTTAATCTAGTATTGTAAAGTCCCCTGGCTGTAGTTAAATAGAGTCACATTAGATAAAGAAAACTGTTTGTCTGCTTCTTTCAAGTATAACTGTAATTAATAACCAGAACAGTTTATTTAAGAGTGTGGTGAATTTTATATAATTTGGAGATTAAATCTTAATTGGTTATCCTTCTAAAAAAATGTGCTTTATGAAATCTATGAAAAGGGCTTTTTGTGAATATGATAAATCTCAATAGGTAAAAGAAAAGTTTGCAAAGTATTCTGAAGACAAATTGCTTGAATTAGACTACTGATAATGGTATATGCCCTTCTGCTTTGTCCAATGCCTTCCATCTTAAGAGTGCTGTTCATTGTAAAAATTTTAAGAATAATTTGAAAAGCATACAATAATGATAGTGCGCCCTGGAGCCATGTACTCTAGTCGTCCTTTATTTCTTTTTTTTTTTCCTTCCAAGAATGCTAGAAGTATTATGGATTTTAAAAAATAAGCCAGAACTGTTAAACAAAGGAAAGAAATTTTGTCCTATTTCACATTAGAATTATTCAGGACCTATGCTGAAAAAAGACATAATGCTTATAAAACACAAGTTCCATGTGTTCCCACAAAGGAAAAATCCTAAACTGTCTGACTGTATAGATCTTAACAATACCTCTGGTAAGATACTGATTTTATAGTTGCTGCATAAGTTGTGAAATGCACAGTATTCTAGATAAGCAGAATAAGCATTTATACCTCTGATAGGTGCATATGATGTCTGTTCAGCATCACAGTCATTTTTCAGATTCTGAACATAAGTGAAAAATGTAGTGTGTACAATGAAAAAAGTCAGCAAAACCAGATATCTCATAAAATCTTCATCTGACAAACCATGTTATAGTTTGTATAATGCTTCAAGTACCTGGATTAGCAACTACAGAGGCTACTGCTCGGCATGTCCTGTCAAGATTTCAGCCATATTCCTGATACCATTTGTTCCTTTATTTGAAGTCCAGTTCTCTATCGAATAAAAACTCACAGGAGTCCATCATTTTTAATTCATGACCGTATGCAACCAAAATGTAGCTGTCTAAAAATGTTTCCTATATACTTCTAAAAACTTGTTGTTATTATTGTGTACGTAGGTGTCTCCTCCCCTAGATAATCCATATATGAGAAAAGCGTATCAGAGCCACAGACAGACATAAAATGAGAATTTACAGGAATATTAATATGGAGCTAATATCATTTGGTTCCTAACCATCTCCTGAGGGCATGTTCCACAAATATTCTCTAGAGCTTTGTAGATTTTGGACTATTCATTATCAAGTGAAAAGATTTCCTCTATTTTTCCCCCAAAATCAGTTTGTCTAAAATGTCCTGTTGGAGAACTACTGTAATAGATTTTAGATTACAGTATTCTAAATAAGTGTATTTTTTTTCTATGTAAGAAAAGGGAAGGGGAAAAAAGAAGAGGAAAAAATGAAAGAAGTTTCTCAGATTATATCTGAAGTCCAGGATGAAATAAATCTAGAAAATGCACATTGGCTACCACCACCTGACTTCATTTTACTGGATTACATTAATGATGCTTCCAAAACAATTCTACCATTGACTACTACCCGGGAACAGGTTGTGGCTCTTGCACAGTGAGTACCGAATTGTGTTTCCTTAAATAACGCAAAGAAGTTGAATTGGTAAAATAACAGTTTTCTCATCCAAGGACAACTTTTAAAAATTTGGGGTTTTCCCCATCCTTAATTGGAATCCAAATCAGCTTTGGTCCAGTATTTTGACATAATTTTAGATTTTAAGCTCCTTGTTTCTAAATTTGTTGTAATTAGTTTGAGTTTTTTTAAAATAAAATATCACTTGCAACAAAAGGGTACAGATTTCTCATTTTGAAAATATTCATATGGACAATTTTCACATGAATATTCCAAATTTTTTTTGTCATTGCTATATATATGTACTGATCCTTTCCAATAAACACAACAGCTGCATATAGCATCTATATCATCAAGGAACAGGAGAGACCCAGGTGCTGCCGAGCCTAAATGCACAGGTTAAAACCCTGGCCTAATACCGAGACTGTTGCAAGTTGGGTGTTCTTTCTGTGTGTTCATGTCTGTTCTTTCTCTTACAATGTCTCTTGCCTGGTTGGTTTGGAGACCCCTTGGGACAGAAACTTTCTTGTATTTTGTTTTCTTATAGAGCCAAAAGCATGAGACATTTTTCTAGTGTAGTTTTTAGGTGCTACTGTAATTAACATCCTGATCATTTAATAGTGTCTGAATATTGCAATGGTGCGTGTCCAGACTGTTGTTATCAATGTGTGATTCATTAGTTACACTGACTACTCAGCCTGGGCACCAATCACTGTCACCTCCAAGCAGTGTGCTGCTTTCATCTTCTCCTTAGTTTAACCTTTACTATCTTAGCAGTTTCCTGGCTACCTCCTGAATCTGGAGAGTTTGGCGTCGGATCCCGCTGAGTCTCACAAAATATGTTTCTTCTACTAACTCTCACTTTTAATGAAGTGGTCTAATGTGATATGAGGAATGACTTTTCTGTTGATTGCAAAATTTGACACGACAGATATTCATCCTTAACTATCCAGCTGTGCATAAATCACGCTGCCGTCCTCAAGGTGGAATCCATAAAATGCTCTTTCAAATCCGCTCTTCAAACACACCAATGAAATACTTACAGACACAGAACCCAGCGAAACAATCACGGGAAATTTAAGTAGAATGTTTTCTGTGGGGATTTTGATGTGTATGTTCCATTTTAAGCGGCTGCCTGAATAGCGTGTGTTGAATAGGAGGAAGGGGAGGAGGAGGCGGCTGCAGCAGCCCTCGGCAGCCTGAGCAGAGCTCCTGCTGTGCTCGCCGGGGAGGCAGCCGGGGTAGATGAGGGGACACGCGCTATTGCTGGCTCTCTCCTTTTAAACAAACGCAGCACATCTTTGTGCGCAGGCAGGAGTGGTGTGCGCGTAGGCTCAAGAAGCTTTGTGCTCTTCACTGAGGGCTGACTCCAGGCACAGGCAGCACAAAGCGACCGCTTGGAGCCCCCCACTTCTTCAGCCTCGTCCAATAATTCCCAACTTCAAGATACCATGTCCAGCCTGCTCAGTAATAACTCCCTGTACCCACCCTATTGTGACCAGTACCTCCTCAGGCCGCAGGTTTTGAGAAGTACGGCCTTAGAGGTTGCCTTGCATGTACGGTGAGGACAGAACCTGTTCACTGCAGAGGAGATGATGCAGATTTTAGCTCCCTGTCCGAAGCAGTGGCTTGTGATTCCCATGTCAGCTCTGCAATACCTTGTCCAGAGTGAGAACCCTCAATAACACTTGTGCCTCTGGCTGAGGACACTCTGAGGAACAAAGGTCTTTACGTACAGGGGCCATGCATCGGGGAGGTGAAGGTGTGCATGAGGAGGTAGGGGCTTGGTCCTGTGGGAGCACAATCACCCCAAAGACATGCTTTTGGTAGCGTTTGCACAGATTGTGACTTCTGTTTCTTTGGCTGAGCCATTCTTTTTAATGGATAAATACATGCCACTCACCCCCCAAATATGGGCTTTGATATAATCATAGAATCATTTAGGTTGGAAAAGACCTTTAAGATCATCGAGTCCAACCATAAACCTAACACTGAATAAGAAAGCACATGTAGGAGTTGAAGTACCCTTCCTGGATATAGTTGCTTTCCTATGTTGGGATCATTACCTATGGCTTTATTTTTGGCATATCTATTCTCACACCTTTATTACTATTTGAAACAAATGGAGGGGCTATGGATTGTAATACGTAGCTCACATAATCTGTTAGCTGTAAAGATGAACACTACCTTCTGAACGAGTTCCTCAGTAATTACGCTGTTATTGGTGATTTTCTCTGAGGACTTTGTGCCTATTCTTAGACCTCTCCAGAATCTCTGCTGACAGGTTTGTGACAAATGTGAATGACCTGAGTTACGGTTACCTGTATTTAACAGTGAGCATATTTAAAAGATGAGTTACTAAATAAAATAATTAAAGCAAAATAGCAAAAGTATTAAAGTATTGTATGTCATTCACTTATTGCTTGTATACATTTCATTTTTGCTTTATTTTTGTGACAAATACAAGAGGAATTATAGATGTAATTGATCCCAGTGTACATTGGAACAGGTTTGTTGCAGAGAAGATGGGTGGCCCGATTGAAAGAGACAAACTACATGACTTCAGCTGGGAACTTCACATAAGTGAAATAGAATTTGAACTGAAATGCAACGTTGTGCCTATTGGGAAAGTCAAAAAAGGGACATTCTACCACAGGGCTTTACTTTTCAAGGTACATTAACATTTATTTTACAACACAACATATTGATGTTAAATGGATATTATAAACTAAAGTATACTTGCATCAGTATAATATAATATTTATATTCATGCAAAATCTTTTGTATACACTTAAGTCATTTTTCACTGGCAAAGTTGATTTCCCAGTGAATGAAAGCCAGCATCGCTTCTTTCTGTAAACATTCTTGTTGTCATTAAATTGTCTTAAGTGATATCAGCAGAACACTTGATAAATGGCAAAAAGCCAAAATATTTGATTGGGAGTCAAAACATTTTACATTTTCTGTAAACTGTAAAATATTGAATTATGCAGCTTCCTTTTTTTTTTCCCATGCTGCAAATGTAAACTTGTTGGGACAATTTTTATTTGGTATCTATCCAATATTCTATGATAGTATATAACAGCTTTTATGTTCTAGTTTCTTAGATGAAAAGATTAATTTCTTCTGTCTTCATGCGACGATGTGCTGGTGCAGCCTGCTTATCTGTCCCATCCTTTTTCCTTGGTTGTTCGGTAGCTGGACTTCTCTCCTTCTTGGATGGAAAGGAAAAGAGAAGAAAGGGCCTAACACATTAAGCAGGAGGGACCTAGAAAACAGTACGCAGGAAAAAGAGCACAATCCTAAATTTATGGTATCTGTGGGGAGAGAAAGTTCCCAATATATTTTATGGAGGTCTGAGGGCATGAATTAATTGTGCTGGAGCAGCACTGTTGTTCGCTTGTCCTCCACTGTCCTGAGAAACCTTTGTAAGGACTGATCATCGCTCTTAAAGCCACAGCAGTGTAAGCAATGGATATCCCTGTCCATTTGTAACAAGTTAAAAATCTTTCAGGATTTCATTCCTTCACAGCAGATGCATTCTGAGAAAGCAGTTTTGTAGCTGGAAACCATTATATGTCTGTCAGCGACAGCGCAGCACGGAGGAAAGGCAGGTGTTTCATCTAGCAGACGCTCGCCTCGCGTTTCATTGCTTCCCACATTCGCAGGGCTGAAAAGCAAGGAGCGTGCTTCAGAGCGAAGCAGCAGTCCTGAACTTGCACTGATAGAAGTGTTGCATTTTTGCACTTAATATTTCATCCTAGCTGTGTGTGTGCAATGTACCTACACCTCATTGCCTGAATAGACAGTTCTTCAAAATGTTATTCAGAAATAAGTCTTCCAACTAGAAAAAAAAAACAATCGCTGGGTACTGTGGATGTTGCACTTCATTTGAGATCTGAAGGACTGGCTGATAAACAAATGTATCAGTGTCTGAAAAGAGTTAAAGTGAATATTTTTCATGTTGTGCATAGAATATGGTAGAAATAACATTTAAAAGCCTACACTTTCTAAGCAGAACCAACAATAAAGATTTGCAGTTTGGAACACTTTAGAGGTTTACAAAGTCTGTTTCAAGAAAGTTCTTGGCCTTTCAGTTATTTGTTTTCTTTTTAAGCATCTCTTGGCCTTGCTGTATACCACAGAAGCTACACGTATTAACTGTGATTAACTCCTCTTTCCTTCCTTTTTAGGTGATAGCAGACAGGATTGGCATTTGCTGTAGTTTAGTTCGTGGCGACTATAACAGAGCTTGGAATGAAGTTGAATTGGTTGATGACTCTCCTCAAGGAATAGCTGGGCTTCTGCTTCCTCCTCAAAAGTATATTGTGGACCTAATGTTTGAGCCAGGCTTTTTGATAAAACAAGGAAGTGCAGAGGCAGATCAGTACAAATGTGTTTAATCATCTTGACAAATTTCACCAAAATAACTATTTTAAAGGTGTTTGCAGTCCTAATATTTATGAAACATAAGGGGCTGCAGGTCCAGCTATCAAAAGCATATCTGGTATGTTGTTCTAGATGTTTAACTAAACATATTTTAGGCATCCAACTTCAATGCGTAAAAAATTTCTTAATTTTTGGTACTAAACTGTAAAACTACAGATTAAAATCTGGTAGATCAAGAACATTTCGTATGTGTTAACATTATAATGCATATTAAATAGGTTTAAATTATTTCCAGAATACAGTATATGCTTTTTTTCTTATGTTCCTTCAACTCCCATGGACATTTTTAGGAATTATATATCTGTGAAGCAAGTGAAATCTGGTGAAATCAAGTCACCTGAAAACAACTGGACAATTTTTTGTGTGCAATAACCCAAGAACTGAGAAGCAGAAGAACTAAGATAACAGTATACTTTCACCCTCTTTAGAAAACATCCCATTTTTACTTCTTGGAACTTGGCAGAGTTAATAATTACAGATAATAAGATACTCTGGATGAAAGTAAATACTGTTTGTCCTGGCACAGGGAAGACAGATGATTGATAAGTTATTGCTTGCGATTTCTCTTTAAATTGTTTCCTTTTCACTTAAAGATAAAACGGATCCTGAGAAGGCAGCAGTTTTAGACAGGGAATTTGTATTTCTTGCTGCCTTGGGTAATGTGGTGTTCTTGAAGTGTGGTGGTGCATCTAAGAGAGGTAAAACACTGGCTAGAACACTCCAGTAAACGCTTTCTGGTGAAGCTGTCAGGAATGTACTGGAGTATTCCAGGGAGTACCACTATCAAGTGAGTTTAGTGTGGAAAACTGAGAAAAACTCCTGTACTGAAGTTAGGCCAATGCAGACAACATTGTGCGAATCTGAATTTGAGAAGACCAGAACGCCAACAACAAGGCATTTACTTCCTACCCACCCAAAAATGTGATAAAAAAATTGGGGATCTGTGTTCTTTTACTTTTTTGATGTTTGTATACGCTCAGTTCCTTGTATAGTCTGCTTTGGTTTGAGGAGGTTTATATCTGTTGTATTCATTACTACTTACGAGCGTGATCCCACCACTCCCCCTCCTTCCTACTCTGACACGCAGCATGATTTTCTGGTAGCTCTTTGGGCAACATTTTATCTTTCTGATATAAATTCTCTTATATGGCCTCGTGTTCATTTTTTTACCTTATGATTTTTTACCTTCTGTTTAGCAGTACTAGTACTCTAGACATCAGAATGAAAAAGAACTCTGGAAACAAAATACGTGATATGCTAGCAGAACTGAGTGGAAGGTGAGGATGTTTCTTATCATTGCTGTGTAGCAGGTAGGGGACTGATGAAAAGTGATATGCTCTCACTGACAGGCATGACTGGGTATAGAAACCTGCGACTTTAAAAGTGCAGGAAATGGAAGTAAAATAAGAATTAATTTCCTACTAGCTATCATTTCGTGTAGTTTTCCTACATTGGAATTCCATTATTTTGTATTGGAACCATAATGTCAAAGTGTGACTTACCCTGTTTGAGGATGTCTTGAAAAACAAAGCAATTTTTGTTGTTTCTAATAGAAGTCAATGTAAAAAAAAAAGACAAAATGTAAGTTTTTCAAAATAAAAATTGGGAAACTTCTATTCTAGACATATAAGCTTGCTTTACATAAAATGATACCTAAACAAATTAAAAAAACACCACTACACAACCTTGTATAATGCAGAATTTGATGATCCAAAAATGTTGGATGAGGGTTGGTTTATGTCTTTCACAACTTTTAGCTTTGTATTAGCTGAGTTCTGTCACTTCAAAATTGTAATGCATTTGAGTGTCAGAAACAAGATCTAGGTAGAATATAAACACTTAAATCACAAATTGTTATTTTGAAAACTGAGGTTTAGTTGTCAAGTAAGTCAAAAGATGCCACACATTTTTATTTGATGCTTCCCAGGGACCTGTAGCTGTGCCCATGCCCTGCTGAAGAATTCCCCCCAGCCTTGACAAGAGCTGCCCAGCTCACGCTTATTCCAGATCTGAATCAGAAAACATAATGTTCAAAAGTTTCTGCGGGGCTCAGCTGGGTGAATATTCCCAGGACGTGGCCAGCATACACCATTCGGGTTGGGCCATGCCTGAGTGAAGTGATCACCTACCTTCTTTTAAGGAGCAGATGGGGAAGGGCCTCAGACTTCCTTTTACATAATAGTTCAGTGGGCAGATCAGTCACTGGGGACCTGTAAGGGGTCAGACTTGGTGCCTTCCTAAGCATGCACAAAACTGTCTGCAGCTACCTTATTGCCAGGATATATTGTAGCCACTAAGCACTCTTCATCCCTCTTTTTGAAGTTCTGCTATCATGTAGGAAAGAACGCAGGATTAGCAGACTATAGAAACAGAAAAGCTGGGCAACCTCTTCAGACTAATAGTAGGGGTAAGAGGAAGGGTTTTCCTCTAGGAAAAGAGAGTCTGGGTCTCCAGTGCCCACTGCCAGAAATGTTCTTATACCTTACTGCATGTCTACCATAAAATGCAGGAACTGTACCCAACCTGGAGCAACACCCTCCTGGGCAGGCACTCTGCTGCAAGGTGAAAGGCTGTCTTAGGCAAAGACAGGAACTGAAATGAGGTTCATTCCTCCACAGCTGTAACCATTGGGCAATTACACAAAAGTAGGCATCATGGCCGGCAGCTGTGCAGAATGAAAACCAAATGAGACATGTTCAGCTTCTTGAAAGAGAGGGTATGTACATGATTATCCCAGGACAGCGATGCGGACTGTAGATCCTGATTTGAAAGAGGCACCTCTAAGTCATCCTTAGTGTAATGTCTGTGCTTCTGAGGGAAGCTAGCATGAAGACACCGTAGTCTTGGTTCCTCTGGTTCACTGGAACTACTTAGCTTCATACTGACTGTAATGAACTTAGGCAGTGCCCTGCTCCGCTTGCTGCTTATTGCATGGTCTATTCCAAAGCATCTGGAACTGACACACCACACATGCACACGTACACACACACCTGCCATACATTTTCATTAAAGAGAATTTTGGTTTTGATTTGGCATTGAAAAACACACTGTTTAATATACAGCACATCTGCATATCAAGAAATACAAAACTGGATTGTGTTGATGAAAGGTCAGACATGATTTTTAACTTTCTAAGGAACATGAACCAGCAAAGCAGCAGACTGAAATTGGTGGCACTGTCAATGTGATTTTAAGTTGCAATAGAGCTTTTGGTCTAATGTTTTGACCCTGCACACTTCTCTGCCTCTGCTTGTTCTGTGTGTGCCAGAACCGTTGTGGCTAAGAGGATTCTAAGTGGATAATTCCAGGCTCTTCTGACCAGTTTTTGGCTGAGATGTGTTTCTGAGGTGTGCTTCTGGTAAACACCTTGCTGCAGAAGTGGATTCTTCTGTTTTTCCCTAAGCAGATGCAGAGGTGGCACAATCGCTGGCAGCAGCAGTACCAGCACTTCCGTGCTTCCCTTCTATCGCCCTCAATCCCTGAGCAGTAGGAGCACTGAGGTTAACTTTTATTATCTTTGTGCTAGCAGGGAACAGCTGATGTGTAATTTATAGAATTAACACATTTCAAATAGTTTCCGATTACCCACTGCTAAACTACAGCGATGGCAGAACATCACTCCCTCAAACTGTGTACTCCCTTGCATAGTAGAAATTGAAATGAACTCTTCCTCCAGCAAATCTCTGTTGCTGATTAACTGTGGATGCTGAGAAGAATCCAAGACTCAGAGCAAAACAGGTGTTTCTTTTCCAATCCAAGAGGAGCTTTTGTTCTGTTATTTTTGACATCAAACTTGACTTCAGGGAAAAACAAAAAAGTCTTTTATTACTAAATATGCATTTTGAATGGTGACATATTTCATTCATTGCTCCTTCGCATGAATCTGCACCTTTTGTACTACATGATTCATTTCTCCATAAATCCAGCTCATTATCAATGCAGAGTGTCAAAATGGAGATTGTGCAGAGGCAGTAGACATTTACTGGCTAACGTGCCAACTTAGTTAAGCTAATAAAATTAGCTAATAAAATTAGCTAAGCTAATAAAAAGCACTAACATATTTATCATATTCATAGTTCTCTTGCTGGTTTATACAAGAGTCTTCTCCCCAACAGCTCATTGGCAGTACCTATTTTCCTTCAGCAGACTGAAAATAAGCAAAAGAAATCAATATATAATTTAAAGCCTGAAGACAGCATATGCCATCACGGCAAAGTAAATGAAGAAAGCATAAGAATGGACATACAGGCTCAAGCCAAGAGTCTATCCAACCAAGTAGCCCATCTCCAGCAATGGTCAATATAGAAAAGGTGAAGAACATGGCACAAATACATTTATATATTTCCAGAGTACTTGAGTAGTGTTCAGCAGTTTGCAGTTCAGGGGCTTTCTATGTGTATGTATGTAATAGCTCTTAAAGTTTTCTGTCTGCACTAATGTTGTGCAAAGAAGCATCTCCTTTTATTTATTCTGAATTTGTCATCTGCTGCTTTCATTTATTATCTCCTAGTTTTTGTAGTAGAAGAGACAGTGGACATTCATTTCCTACTTAGCGTCACCATAAGGCTTGCGTTCTTATGAGTCTCCATTCTATCTACTCTCAGTATATTCTTCCCTAAGTGTACTTATATGCATGGTATATTTAATCACTTCTTGTGTGGACTCCCACCCATACCTATAGTCATTGTGCTGTTCCCTACTTGTATCTCTTTTCGTTACACTATATTTTTAGAAATGAGATTAGACCTACGTACAGTATTGAAGAGTTTGTCATGTATTCTTTTCTCTTTTTTTTTCCTAGTAGCCCCTAATAATCCATTTATGACAATTCTGAGCATTTAGCTACGTCATTTCCTAGAATGAAGAGATATGGAGGAGCGGGTACAGCTCATTATAAGAATCTTAGTATGCAAGGTTTAATAAGGTGTCTTTAAACTCTCCGGATTAGCAGCAAAGTCAGTGGTTACAGTGGGAAGCGTAACCTGCATCGATATCATAGATCTCAGGATGTATAGCTCCATGGTCTTCCTGAACCTTAGCGTGAGTCGAGGTTTCCTTACGATTCCATGACAGATAACTCCATTGCTGTGTGATAGGTGAACAAGCAGGAGATAACAATTTGACACATCAACATGCAAACATGCAAAAAAAAAAAAAANNNAAAAAAAAAAAAAAAAAAAAAGAAAGGTTGTCTCTAGAAATGACATGCTCAACATGGAATTGTGGTTCATCCTCTGGGCCTTCAAAATACACAATTTCCTTATGCAATAAAGGATTTGGCCATTATGCCTTTGTGACATCCTGAGCTGCTAAACGCAACAGTAAATGACAGCTCTTATGCTCCACTAGGTAGAAGGTACGAATTTCCAGGAGATGCTTTTTTGGCTTCATGGACTTAGCCCATTTCATGTATTGCGCTCTGTTATTTCTGATCTTAGAGGATGATAAGACACACCAGAGAAAGAGTCTGAAGAACACGATGTATGCAATAAAAAAGAGCCCAAAGTTCAAGACGTAGGAAAGAACTAAATACACAGCTCTTGCACCTCTTGTATCTTCCTTGACTAAAAGAATACATCTGCCAAGCTTCATTCCTTCATTCCTGTGTCTTCACTCTCACGGTGTAAGGACCAACTAGCTAGTCAAAATGGGAAAAAGGAGTCTTTCACAGTACTCTTGAATATTTTGGTTTATAGAGTCCCACAAGCTCCCAAAGGTGTTCTCCGGTTACTATCCCTCCTCTGTCCTCAGAGACTGGTTGTGCAAATGGAGTTTCTAATCCTGTGCTTGAGTTCTTAGTGCTACACAGCTTTGAGCGCCAGCACGGAGGTTCAGTGGCAGCTCCATTTAAAAACCTCAAGGATTTCACTGATACATGAGAACGATCAGTCAGCAGAGTCACATTTATTGATTTAGTCACTCAGATCAATTTATTTTATACTACAAAGGTTTTTATTCTTCATAAGCTTTTTTTTTCTTTTTTCCATAACGAGGCATCACCACGTGACAGCTACTACCAGCGGGGAGGTGATGGTTCAGGCAGCAATAGCAGGTTTGGGCCCCTGGGCTATTTGGTACTACAGCATGAGATATTGGCTAAAAATTCTCACTATAATGATCAATTGTCAGGGCCCAAGTGAAGCAACAGGCCTTAATGGCCTGTTAGTGCCTTAATGGCCTGTTAGTACCTTAATGTCAAGCCACAGGCAACAGGAAGAAGCATCTTCACATCCAGTCTGTGTGCCTATTGGTATTCATCCTCATCATCTTAATAATGACCCCTCATGTCATGGGGTGGGTTTTTTGATGATTGAGTTGAACGAGTAAAAAGATCTGGTATCCTTCTTTATCCTTAAAAAAAAAAAAAAAGCCAAGCATTGCTCATTGGTCAGAGCTGGAGTGTCCCACCCTGAAACACCGGGCAGTGCAACCCCCCCCCACCATGGTGCCCATGCAGCACGGTCCAGCGACACCAACCAGACCAGCAGGGAACCAGGAAAGCACAACGCTTGCTGGAAACCATAGCTCTGAGACAAGCAAGATGTGCTCAAAAAGTTATTATTTATAGAATAAAAGCACCATCGAAGATGACTGGTAAGTTATTCATGATAGTAGCCTGTGTAACAGCATCATCTGTTAATTTGCTCTGTCCTTTCTTCACCTTCCCTCCTTTTTGTTTTTAATCTCTTTTTGCATCTTCTCTCGAGGACTTCTCCATACGCAGAAGCACAAGTATAGGAGCACACATCAACGCACATGAGCCGAAAGACCTGTGTTGGCCGTGCATGTGTTCACCCTGTGTTCCTACAGGTTTGTAGCCTACATGTTAAGGCATGTCTATCCAACAAGTCATACTGGGGGGTGTCTGAGGATGCTGGGAGCCACTTTGGGGTCATAACCCTGAGCAGAGTGTCCATGGTTGGTGGTGAGACAAAAGCCCCTGGCAAGAGACCTCTTTTTCACCTGTGTGAACTATTCCACTGAACTACAGAAGCTAAAAAAGAGCTTTTTCAAGGCTGTATATTGGATCTATGTGAGGCACTGGACATTTGCAGCTGTACAGGCCAGAGGGATGCCACCCAAATGCTGAGAAGTGGGGCTCGCCGTGCTCTGGGAGGCAGGACCATGCCTGCTGATGGCAGGGCTGGGGATCAGTGGGCAGCTAAACCATGTTAACTGCTGAGTGCTGATCAACACATCCAAAACGCCACAAAGCACTACACAGAGAGGAAAACACACAGTACATCACAGATACCCACGTACAACCACCTACTGGCGCATCCAGACCGCTGACCTTCCACCACCACAGCTGTGCCACGGTGTCTCCTCTCGTCCCAGGCAGCTGCACCTCTCCCCAGACGGCACAGAGGGAAAGGACCAAAGGACTCTGTTCCAGCATTTTGCCATGGGCTTCGCGTTACAGCTGTGTAGACCTGGGGCAGGATTTTTTAACGCTCTCTACCAGTACAACTATTACAGCAGAACTTTGCAGATAAATTATCAGCTCTTTAGACCTCTTCATGAGCCAATTATATTCCTATTATGCAAACACTGGTTCTGACACTGAAAGATATCAGAAATATTGGAATGACTTTCTCTGGCCTTCCTTGTCCACTATTGCCCAGGCAGAATTTAGGGTTCAGGTACAGGTAGAGTATGCGCAGAAATCACAGAAACATGGAGGGAGAGACATACACACATACATATCTTTGACATATAAAAATGTTATTTGTAGGACATGGAAGAAATTAGCTTATTGGACACACAAAGAGCTAGTAAAAGCTTTTCTCTCATTAAGGAGTGAGCTTATTTGCATGCTAATGAATCATCTAGTTCTTCCAGCTCATTGATGTTTCACTGACATGCTGAGATGCCATCTATGGAAACCAAGTGCAAAGCGTAATTGAAGCCAGTTCTTGCTTGAAGTTGGATAAATATTGGGGGAAATATGATGAGATGAGAAAAGCAATCATATCAAAGTAAGCAGCAGACCCTGTCGCTCGTGCGACCCTTTTCCCAGGCTATACCCACCTACTCAAACGCTGTTTACAACCAGCTTGCCTCATTCTAGTCCTACCTTGCAAGTGAGGACAGCAGAGGGCTTCTTTGACCCTGTCTTCCAGCAGCCTAATGCTTGCTCTGTACAAGATCGCCTTGCTTATTTTAGAATAAGAGATAAAAAAGGCTTTTTAGCAAAAGACTCTTCTAGAAAAGTGCAGTGCCATTAGGTTTTATGTGGAGGTCTACCTGTGAGCAAGCCTTTTCCAGTCCATATAAAGCTTTAGAGCTGCCCACTACTGTTTCTCCCTCCCTCACCCGTGCCGCATAAAACTGCCAAAAGTAACAGACTCCTCCATGGACTCCACAGTGTGTGACATCTTTCCCTTTTGTGGTGCCAGCGTTGTGCAAGTTTGCTTTAAAACATGGTGCGAAGTTCTTGTGGAACAGAAACTGCTCCAAAACCAGGTCACTCTTCTGTTGCAGGAAAGGTTGAGCTACGTACCCAACCAGACACCTCAGCACACGCTGGTCCCACATCTAAATTACAGCTCATAGACTCAGTGTTGCCTGTTTCTTTGTTATTGCTCTCCCTTGCTGTTTCCAGAGATGTCCCTAGATTGTCCTACTGTTTGTGATATTCATCTCTTGTGTTTTCTAACCTACATCCTTCTACAGATCAGCAGTGCTTTCTAGTTATAAGACGGATTTGAAAAAGCCCACGCCATAGAATGTTTTTGATTCCTTTTTCATATGAACTTCTCTAAACAAGATGCTTTTAGTGACAGAGTCTGAAAGGAGATTCCTTAAAGGCCAAGTGTCAAAAAGATATTCAAGAGTCAAAATACTTTTTTCAACATGTCAAGTCACTAGTTTTAATTGGCATTAGGGGACAAATTATGAAAGGGCAGAAGTGTGCTCAGTGTCCCAAGATGTAAGAGATTTTGGTAATGATATCTGATTTCCAAAGTTGGAAAGTTAAAGTACTTTGTGACAAATGGGCACCCTTAAGACACAGTTTATCTATGGTAGATCATACAGAAGAATCATGTGCTGTGACTGCCAATTTCTTTTCATGACACTATTTTTGCTGTAGACTTCTAATGTAAGTGAGTTTAATCCTAGATCCATCTGCTATTAACGGGAGCTGTAGTACCAAAAGGAGAGCCAGATGACTAAAGGCTGGCCTTTAGATATAAATATATGGGAAAAAAAAGTCAGGGGGCATAGTCCCAAACATTGGATGAGCTTACAGCTATTCAGGTATTAAATTCCTTCAGGAATTCCCAATGACAAGACAGCTAAGGATCAGGAGTTATCAGGGACTGGGGCTTTGCAGCACTGGGCCAAATTTTATGTTGGGTGTAAGTAGCTCATGGCACTTGCCACAAGCCAAGTACTGTGTAGCATGTGGCATGCTTCCAAAATACAAATAGCACGAAATGCAGGGTGAGTTCAGGATGCAGTGTGACGTGCGCCAAGGAGCACACTGCTCCGTTGGTCAGGTGCCTTCTTCCGAGCGAAACCTCTGGTCAGAATTCTGCAGTTATTTACACAGGGATTGGTCTGTACCTTTTGCTACCATGGGATAGAGGAGGGATAAGAAAGGGGCCACCACGAATTTAGTGTGCTGTTGCCACTTGCCGTGTATTTCCTGACCACAGAAATACAGCAGTAAACAGGAGCACAGGTTTCAGTCAGGTCTGTGCTCAGTTTTGGTACTGAAATGCCACTGAACATTAGGTATGCTGGGAAGGTGTCTTTGCTTGCCACTCAAAAATTAAAGCCATGCATGCTAACGAACATGCTAGCAATACCTGAGCTACCAGTATTTTCTCCTGCTAGATGAATGGCAGTATGGTGTGGAAACAAGAGGTCTGTGTAAAACCTAGAGCCTGCTCTGATCCTTTCTGCCCTCTTCCTACATAGCGAATGTGGACCAAAACATTGACAGCAGCAGCATCGACGCAGTGCACTGTTTTTTAAAAAGCTCCTAACCTAAAGTTCCCATGGAGGTAGTTGTTCCAGCAGGTCTGGCCAGTCCGTATATGACATGAAGCTGGAGCAGAAGTTTTTGCTCAGCCCAGAGTTGCTCAGACAGGACCCAGAAAGGAAACCCCGACTCCCGTTCCTGTGGGAGTGGGGAGTGCTGGACCAGACTGCCACCGAGCGCTCCATTTTTGTCAAACGGAAAACCAGTTCATGCCTTGAGAACAGGATGCTAGTTTTTCCAACAGATAACTGGTGAGCATGCTGGACACCAAGGATTATAACCAAAACTTGAAGTACTGCTAAAAGAGTGAGTTTAAGGCAAGCAAATCACAGTAGGCAAAGCACACCGTACACCTGTGAATCCTTCTGGCAATTTTTTTTAATTAGATAGATAACTGAGGGAAAAGAAACCTAAAAAGCTTCCAAAAACCCAGATACCAAATTAATTTTGAGATATTTTCCCCCTTCCACTATCCATCTACTTTACCAACAGTCCTGTTCATTACTCTGTAATTCCCACCCGAGTGAAATGAAGAGGCGGGTCCAGCCTCCCTGTCCAGCCACGAGGCAGGCATCTCTCGCAGGGAGCCGGCAGCGTGTTCAAGAGCCCCATCAAACACCCCCGCGAGCCGGGACACAGTCCTTAGAGCTGCTGAAAGCTCTGCCGAAGCTGCTGCAGACCCAGGGCACAACACTTCACACCGGGAAGAGGTGTTGGTGGCAGGAAGATTTACCCCATAAGAAAACCACAGAGGACTGAGGTATTACTTCTCGGCCCCTTAACTTGTTCAATTGCATCCATTTTTGAGTATAAGATTTCCAGAGGGCAGAGGACAGACACTGCCAGGAGGCTTTACCCACACAACACAAGTGAAGCAGAACTTGAACTCCCAGCTAAACCATGACCGCCGCTGGTGGCTCAGACAGTGGCACTATAAAAGAATTTAAGGTGATTCATAGGAAGCGGGGCAGGCACACTCAGCCCCCCGCTTTCTGCCTCTCTTCTAAACCAAGAGCATTGCAGTGAAGCTGAGTTACCAGCACAAAACCAGCGGGCAACTCCACCAGCCACGCCTGCATCACAGCAAAAGTGAGATGGAGGAAATGCAGAGTGGGGGGGATTGTTAAGGACCATGATTTTGTGCTTTTCCTGATTAGAAAACGCATCACAAATAAATCTTTTGGGGCTCAACTAAGAGAGAAGGAAAGAAAGTTCATTACTACACTTATGTAAATCCCAAGTTTAAAAATACATTTAAGATGAATAAGCGGGAATAAAACCTGTTCTGGTGAGCACTACTCCTCAGGAATTCCTGTTTGCTGGGAAAGAGGCAAACTCTGCTATCGGGGAATTCAGCCCATTGAAGGGAGAGCAATTTCCCCCAGTCGGAGTGTGAAGCATGACATACCCTACTCTTAAATCATTTCCATTTTACTTTTTTATGATGCGATCATGAATTAGCTTTTTCTGCATTTGTAATTAAAGGAATGAACAGATGGTCGGGGCTTAGTTCAGGATGATAAATCCATTAAGATAACCTACAGAAAGCTGCCGCGATGGTGGTTACTGCCAAATAACTGTTCATTCAATGTTTTGTTCAGGCTTTGGGTACTGAGTAGAAGAAGAACCATCCCAATTCTTCACTGCCTTGAGGTACAAGGGATAAGAAAACACACATGTTTGGGGAATGTATTATTACTGTCTATGTGGCTCAAGAAACTTGGATGGTATGATATAGGGGACGCATGGGGCAATCCAGGGAAATAGCCTGGAGTTGTGGCTTCCCAATAGCTGCCCCTGCAGATACACCCACTCCGTCCCAGAGTGCGTGTCTACTTTTCAACGTGGATGAAATGTAGCTAAATAGGTGGCCCGATTGCAGATTAGAGTTTTCTATCAAGGAGTGATTGCAAAATATCCGTTTCATTAATCTGCAAGAAATTTCTCAAAGCATTCCGAATCCTAGAATAATTTATGCTGGACAGGACCTATAGAGGGCATTTGGTCTAATCCATCTCAAAGCATTTGTCACAGTGGACCAAACCTGTTGGTCTCTTCCAACTGGAACTATTCTATGCTATGCAATGCAATAAAATGCAATGCTATTCTAAATTCTACCTTTAGACTCCAGCAGAAGACTCCTGCTTAAGTTAGTCCACAAATATGACTTTTTTTTTCTAAAAACAGAGGTCAGAATAATTAGGTATCCTATAGCTTATGATTAGCAAAAAGAGACCATAAGGCAAACAAGGCAAGAAGTTGTGTGTTCATTATTTCTGATGACATCTTTGACCTGAATCACACCACGCTACTCCATAAAAGAAATCTCAGCAGAATCCGTGGGTCAGCTTCAAGAAGGTTCAGATCTGCATTCAGTCTCCCTGTGCCTCTGGAAACCAGCAATACCCTTTTCCAAGATGCTTTTGCACTCCTGCTACTAATAATTTTTGCTGAAATCCCTTTCCATCGTTGGAATTCAGCACCAGAGCATTACCGCATATCTTTGGATAACATTTTCATGTGGAAACAGTATCTCCATGTACCAGGAGCTCAGAGTTTCATCAGATCTGAGGAGCTAGAAACTAGCTGTGGAGTTGTACCAAGTCTGTTAGAGGAGAGGGAAGCCTCTGCTGAGGAAGGATGTGGAGTTCCTGTGATTGTGTCCTACAAAGGCAATGAGGATTTACGTGAGGAAAATGGAGCCTGCCACGGATACAACCTACCCACCCAAGTGCTCATTCTGGCCCCCTTTTCTTCATTCTCCGGGGACCTGGGCACACAGTACCACTACATATGACAGGTCCAAGCCAAATTCTTGCATGCTGAGCTCCCATATGTCCCAACGGGAACATCCCGTTCGAGGGGGACATGCATTAGGTATGACAAAATGATCAGAGGAAAACTGACAGCATGCAAATGCATGTAAAATAAAAATACCACTATTTCAGTGTTTTCTTCCATACGTAGTAATGTCGAGGGGCTTTATTAGCAAAAGCTGCTTAAACAGAGGTTTGAATTTGATCAGGGTTCATTTGATTTCTGCCCCTTACCGCTTCCTGGCTGACTGCTCCGTATCTGCCAGCGTAGGCATTATGTGATGCTCTGCTTGTCCCCAAAGCTGTCAGTCAAGACAGAGCCTGGGCTGGGAAATGGTTAGAGTCGAATAAATATTAGCAGGATAGTCTGGACCGTGACCGCTTCCCTCCTACTCTCGCCTTCACCCGCCTACACACATGCTGCTGCCGCTGCCGCAGCACAAAGTAATGCTACAGGAGGAGCTGAGGAGCTTCTCCCCCATCTACACACATCTAATAAGACATTGTGCTTTTGATGAGTGACCCTTCCCTGGATGCAGCTTGCGTATGTGCTGGACTCAGGCGACATTTTCAACAATAAACCTGCTGAATTTCAATTCAGGGAGAATTTACTTGAAAATTTACATAATGTAGCTAGGGGAGACTTTCAACTGCTTCCCCTTGTGCATAAGGGAGGGAAAAAAAAGGAGGAAAATTAAGTAACAGCCTAATTGGCTTTTATAACAGTCTATGGGGAGAAATGCAGGCCGGTTCTCTGCCTAGCTACGAAGCTTGGTATGTGCTGTAACCATGGGAGGCAATATTACAGGCATGACAGGACAATGATTTGGTTTTTCAGCACTGAAGATCTGAAAAATGAGATACCTCCAGCCGGGGGGGTTGTTTTCCGCTTGAGGAAGACCTGTCATGCCGGTTCGGAGGACTGCAGGTCAGGCTTCTGTTGGAGGGAAAAATGGAGGATCTGATCTGCTGCTGCACCACCTCAAATGTGGGTCACGGCCGCTGGGATGAACGGGATCCACCTCTTCTACCACCACGCTCATTTTAACCAGGGGGTGGCTTGCAATAAACGAGATAACAGAGGGGATGAGGAGGCTAGGGCTGATGGCCCTCACGCTTTCTGCTCCCGCTGCTTCCCGGGGTGCATGACCCAGGCACCTGCTCCTCTCCTCCAGAGCCTGAAGAACACAGCACAGCAATGGACCTGTGTTGGCTCAGTTCCCACTGTCTTAAAATCACCGCATTTTGGGATAGTGCCACTAACAGAGACCTGCAAGGAAGATAGTGACAGTTCTTTTTTTATTGAATTTTGTCTTTAAAAAAAGCACCAGTTGAATCAATGTCAGTTACACTAAAACACACAAGTTTCAGGACTAGTCGCTTTCTCTCACCCTCCTTCATTTCCCAGATAAGGTTCTTCAGGGAGAACTCCATTGATCGCCTGTCCTCCTCAGCAGCCAACACTGCCTGAGACCAAGACCAGGAATGGGAGGGAAATGCCTCTCTTCCATGGTTGAGCTGGAGACAGCGGCAGTGAGCCCCGGGAGTGACACCACCGCCTGCCACCGCCTTCCAGCCCTAAGCCATTTGCCAGAACTGGGGGAGTGTCAAATTGGGTCTCTCCTAACATGTTCCAATTCCCTCCTAAACCATGGCTAAATGACTGATATAAGATGCCATGGGGTAAGCTAGAAGGGGTTTGGAAAGATCGTTCTCTGATCTTCACTTCCCGAAATGGCTGAAGATGGAAAAATATTGTCCTTCTGCCTACAGCATAGATGCTGCCCTCCACCAGCACCGAGCGCCCCAGCAAAGCCCTCTCCTTCGTGCTCAGCATCCCTGCTCCCCTACCATCCTGAATCGTGGTCCTGAGGACTCACAGGCATCACATCTCCAGGACTTTTATCGAGGTACTCTGACTTCACTCCAGCGTGTCTTATTATATAGGACAAAGCCATTAATCAGCTGTGTGTCCCCCGTCCCCTGCCACTGCAGACATCAAATGCGACCATCTATGAGCCTTGCTGCTATCTGTCTTTCCATGCACGGCTTAGTGGATCCCAGCAGAGGATTTGATTACACCTGCGGTACCGATCGTATGCTGCGCTGGATGTCCTCGGCTGCCATTGAACTCACCATCTGAGACATGAGGTCGATTCAATAAAAAGGGTATGTATACACAAGACTGATCGCACAACACTTTTTTTTTTTTAGCTTTGATTTTAAAATTATACTAGAAGAATTAGGCTAGAAAGAAAGTAATTTTGCATTATGAGCTTTGTTATCTGACACAATCAAAGCAGTTCCTTCCACATCACTCAGTAATGATGAACTAATTCCAAATCAGAAATGGAGCTATTGGAAAAAAAGCAGACAACAGCATTAAGGATTAACCTGGCAAACTGACTCATGCTTATGTCCACCTTTTAAGCACAAGAGGCCAAACTAAAATACAGGTCCTATTACAGGCATATTTATAGGCCAAGTCAAAGCAGCTGTGACTGCAAATCACACCGTGTAAACAAGTAGCCACTTAAATAGCACATCGCCTTTGCAATTACTCGATCAATATAACTAAGCGCGATGCCTATAACGTGCATTTAGGAGAGCAAGAGCACTTTTGCATGCAAATACTAGACTTGTTCTCCTTAAAAAAAACCTATAACACCTGCAAGCAAATGCCTTGACAGGATTTTGTTGTATTTATGGCATATTTATGGCTGCAGCGATCACTCATTTTTAAGCTTATCTTTTTAAGCTGATCTCTCTGCCTCTGGGTAAGAAGTGATTGAAAACTTTACCTGCAAATGCCGCATCAGTATTTAAGCGGGTGCTTTACTCGTGGCTTTTATAAAGTGCAATTGTTTAGGTTGAATGCCGGGATTAGACCTCCCCCGGTCCCGCCCCGCCGATATGGCGGCTCGTCTGCTCCGGAGGATGCTCGGGAGCCGCCTCCTCGTCCTCCGCTCCCCGCCGTGGGGCTCCGGCGGCGGCTGCACCCGCGCTGCCCGCGGTGGCACAGGTACCCTCTGCCCGGAGCGTGGGGAGGGGTGGGGGAAAAGGGCAGCAGCAGCCCTGCAAGGGGAGGACATCCCCGTCCCCGGTGTCCTCTAGCTTTTCGGAAAGAGCTAAGTCAGCCTGCTGTATGTATTTCTCTTGAACTGGCAGGCTAAACTATAGTTTTTATAGTTAAATTGTAATTTGCAAATTCCTTTTTTTTTCCCCCAATACCATTTCTGCATTGCAAGAGAGGAGTTCAGGGAAGTGTTCATCACTCAGGAGCTGTTTTTTTTCCAAGGATCCTGTGCTGATGGGAGATAAGCGTGGAGGTAGTTCCCCACCTCAGACTTTTTGATTAGGAAGGAATGAAACTATTTTACTCATTGTTTTTCAGCCAAATCTATTAATTCTTTGCCAATTCCATACCACCCTAAATGTTCTGCATGGTGTGTACAGACTCACAGGAGGCGTTGCTGGAGGTTTGCACCATGATGGGTGACTTCTGCTCTCCTGTTGTGTGTCCCTCACTTAACTATGGCCCCATTTCTCTTGGGCTGTAGGTGTTGCTTTCTTCCAGTGCTCCTTCTGAGCACTGCTTTTCACTGAGACCTGTGGAAGTTGCTAGTCTTTAATGGCCCATAAATGAGCATTAGTTCTGGTTTCTGAGGGTTTCCAAGAGGCAAACTGCCAAAGCTTTCAGAGATACCCAGGGATGAGGAAGGATCACCTGCAGGCCAGCAGTCATCCCAAGCCAGAACAGAGGGCTGTGCTGGGAGAGCAGATGGTACCCTGGGTCGTAGGTGTCCGTTTCCCTTCAGAGCCTTCCCAAGTGGTGCACTGGAGGCGCTCTCCGTATGTAGCACACAGAATGGAAAGCAGATGCAAAGTCCTACACTCACCCCTGCTCTTATGTCCCTGAACTGCCCTCCTGTGCTCTGTCTGTACCTGTAGAAACTTTGGGAAAATTGAGGTGACAATAGAAAGCATCAACAGAGTCTAAGCTAAAATGGCATTAAAAATAATACAAATTATCTTTCTACATCTAATTGAAGACACAGGCTCTCTGACTAAACAAGCTGAAGCAACCGCTGTTACAGACTGGAAAAAAAAATTGACTCCCGAGCAATTCCATGTGACAAGAGAAAAAGGAACTGAACCGGTAAGCAAAAGCCCTAATGCTGCCCAAGGTTAAGCCACCTCCTGTGCCTGCTGGCCAGAGGAAAACCTGCTCTGGGCAACTGTCACCACTCAGTTGCTTCGCAGGTTTTCCCCTGCCTTCCTGTGGATCAAAGTGAGACTCAACACACTGAACTGCGTGGATTTTGTTCTGACCCGGAGTGCTTTGCAGATGAAAAAACATTCTGCATTCTTCTCATATTTTGTTTTTTTCTTTTTCTTTTTTTTTTTTTTATTCTGGGGTACTTTACTGCCAACTCAGCCGTCTGTGTGGCAGCAGTGGAGGCCTCTCCAGAGGGGAGGCAGAAGATCATATTTTTGTCCTGTAGCTTCCTTTTTTTGACCATACGTAGATTAGCCATAGAAATCTTACACATAGCACTCCATTCAGGAGCCGGGTTATCCCTCGTGTGCCAGATCACACACCCGCCTTGTCCCCGTGCTTTGCTTCCTTCTGTGACGGAGGCCACGGAGCGCTGTGGGTGGAGCGCCGGCGTCCCGAGCCCAGAGCCAGGGCTTCTGCGCGTGCGGGGCATGTACTGTGGGATTAAATCATGTGAACCGTGCCCAAATCCTTCTCTGTAAAACAAGGATCCCAATTCCAGACCACGCAGGGAGGAGGAGAGTCCCTCTGTAGAGCCACTTTGAAGTTGTGGCACTCCACGGCAGAGCCCTGGTCTTTGGGATCCTGCACATTTCACAAGTTCCTCGGAGGTCACGACTCCGGCCCTGGTACCTGGATGATTTATGCATCTGACTGGTCTCAAAGTTTCTTGGGGCAGGGGGTAGTCTTCACTATTAATCCAAAGGCATCCTCCCCTTCATTTCTTTAGGCTGCTAATGTTTGTTCTTCAAAGCCCCCCTGTGAAGCCTTCTTTTTATGGTTTTTCTCCTGTTTTGAATCTGATTCCTACATGCTTGTTCCAGATGGTGAGCTTTTAAAGACCTGCGTTATTAACTTCTCTTTTTTTCTTCCTTTTTTAAAAGCCATTTAGCGGGATCTATCTGAATAACACAGAATCGGGAATATACTGCTGCGTGTGCTGCAACGCCCCACTGTTCAGGTAACACCCTTCAGTTTTCACAGCATCCTTAAAATGCTGTAAGTGCGGCAGGAGGGGCAGTGTGTTTCCATGAGAGGAATGGAAAGTGTAGGTCAGAAGAACAATCCTTTGCTGCCAGACTACTATGTATGAGTTTTCCAGAATACCTGCGGTGATACAGGTGCATGGTATGCCCTTTTCTTGAGTGCATGAGGATCTCCAGCGTCCAGCAGACAGCGGCTGCTACATTAGGGTCTGCCTTTTTCTCTTGCCACACACACTGTCCTTTTTGGTTGATAATAACTCTCTAAGAGGTCCCTAAGCCACAAGCTGCCACAAAATATGTGTATTTATGCGTATCACTGTATGTTTGCTGTGCTCTTGTGCTCTTCCACTGTCATCTTCTGCCACTCATGCTACTGGCTTTGGTCTGCCTTAGTCTCGCTGGGTCTAGTGCTGGGTCCCTCGTACTGGAGCTGAGACCTCCTCTTTACCCCCACCCCCTTCTTGTTCTCTAAATTAAATTTCACTATTTTTGCCTTTTTGGTTAAATCTGCTTTTTAAAACCTGACTGCGAACAACTGTGCTATTAACCTCTGTGCTCTTTACAATACTATATATTTTGCAACTTCATTAAAGTCTAAGTAAAAGGAAATAGAGTGCCTCGGAGTAGGATGTGCAGAGGGTGTTCTGTTCTCTGTAACTGAACCAGAAAAGACAGTTCCTCATATTTTTGATCCAGAAAATAGCCTTTATTTATTCCCAACCGAGAGTTCAATGGAATATGGCTGATATGCCCGTTTTTATGAAGACTTTAAAGGATGCATCACAGATCAGAACTTCAGATGGGAAGCTGAGGAACAAGAGATCTGGATAGTAAGAAATGGTGGGAAATGTAATGCCTGTATTAAAAATAAACCTAAACTAAGCAATTAAATGGTAAAATCGGAGGCTGGTAATTGTGAACAGTTAGTTTTCCTTTGGCCAAGTACAGAAAACTATTGTTATGCAAATTAACATTTGCTTAAATATATCTTTTTCTGTAGAGGTTTGCTAATAAACACTTTTAAATAAATTTATTTCAGAAGCTAATGCAGCATTGCAGAATATTCTGAAGACAAACACAAAACCTAAAAATACGTCTGGAAAATTCAGAGAAATTAGAGAAATTTTAAATTACTGAGCTGTGGATGAGTTCCTTCAATTCCTTCAAATGTTCCTTCAATTTAGGCATCCTTTATATTAGAAAATAGATATTGACAGGCCAACATGAAGAGAGATGAGGACTGGAGGGAATTGCTTCTGCTGTTAAACTAATAACAAAACAACAATATAAGCAAACAGTCATGCTGCTTTTTGCAGTACCCAGCTCTCAGAGAATATAGCTACTTTTGTTTAAAGCATAAAATAATGCTAAGCCTTACAGACTGATACAAGGAAATAATAATAATAATAATAATAATACAAGCCAAATGTACAGAAAAAAAACATTTTAAGAAAATTGAAAATTATTAAATGGGCAAAATAGTCTGTAAATATATTTTACACAAATGCATTATGTTGTGGAGAACACTAACAATGAGGAAAAAAATTGTATTTGATAAGAGATTCATTCATCATGTTTATTTCCTAGTGCATTAAAAATGTCCTTTCTTTTTCAAATGCATTAGATCATTAGCTACAGGTAAACATGAAGCATTTCCTCCTTTCTTTCAAACTATACATGTGTGTATACATTTATACCAGAATTTATTACCTTCTGCTGCCAAATATTCATTTGAAAGAGTCGGAAATACATGGAACAAACCCCTAACCTTTATAGATAGCAAATTGTGGTGCTTTAATGAAATCTCAAACCTTCAGCGAACCATAAACCTACAGCTGAGATTCATACAGCAAAAAGCACTTTTTAGAATTATCTGGATTCCATCCAGGACGACTGAAATAGGGATCAAAGTAAATGACATGTGCTGGAGGAATGGTGTGTCGAAGGCTAATCTAATGCATATGTTTAGGGAAAGTCCATTTATCCATAAATTAAGTGGTGAAATACTTCAAAGGACAAATATGATCTTGAACAGCAATATTTTTGGGTACTAAAATGTTTCTATTAGGGAATCTAAGTGATATTACTGTTAGTAAAACCACACAGAAACCATTTCTGTTGAGAGCTAGTTTAACAGCTCAGAAGATTGATCCTTTAGCAGTGGAAAACATCCACAATAAACTTAAGTATTGTGAGTGGCATGTAAGGGACGGAGTCAGTCAGGGTCAGATGCAAAGCCCACATCGCATTAAAGACCTTCCTTGACTCTACAGGGTTTCAGAGAGGATCCTCATATCTATGTGTGACTAAGCAGAAGGATCCCTGTGTCAAAAAAATGAAGAGTTCTGATTGAAATATTGTGAAAATAAAAAAGATACAGCACAGGTATATATCAGGGAAACTCAGAAGTCATGTACAGACATTTGCGTTCCCCCAGGTTACGCTTTGGGATCCTGTGGCTGGTAGGCACAGTGTTCGTGGGGTTTTCTAGCTGGGAAGGCAGGGAGCCCTCTTTGGCTGGAAAGAAATAGGCCTGGAGCCCTAAATACCTTCTTGTACAAATGCAGAGTCTGCAAACTGCATTTGCTTCACTGCTTCTGTGCTGTGTCCTATTTCTCCCTGGTTTTACGGAAGAGAGGTGGTAGGAGAGCATTTCTCATGGGTCTTTGTGGATTGATGTCAAGGACTGAGCAACACCCTGCACAAAAACTAATCTTTGGTCAGTCCGTGGTTGCAAATCCTCTTTTATTTCCACAGTTGCGTTGCTCAAAGACAGCCCTGTACAGTTAATTATAAAACACATGCTGAAACATGCACTGTTCTTTGGGTTGGATTTTTTAAGCTTTTCGTCCAGCTTGTTTGCCTTGTCTTTCTAAAAGGCACTGAATGTAAGATTTGCAGACTTTTCTTCACTGTATTAATATCCCACCGAAATATACCTCATATATACTAGATATTTTGCTTTAAAATCTGTATTGACTAACGGACTAATCCCCCTGATCATAGAAAACTGCTGCTGGTGCTGGTGTCTCCATCCACCACTAGATGCCAGTAAGAGCATTAGGTTTGTGAAACTGGGATAACACAAGGGAAACCGGGAGGAAACGCTTGTGGTGGGTCTCCAGACCACTTATCCTAGTAGTACTTGAGCCTGGATTCATTTCTTGCTCTAACTCACACTAGGTCGCTCTTCGCTAGGAGAAAGTATCTATTGCTATCAAAGCTTGCCCAGCTTCAAATAGGAGGGATTATCTCATTTCCGTATGCTATACCCCAAAAACATTTTCTAATATGCTCTAGGTTTTCATATGCAACTAAACAGGGTTGGGAATCCTGGATGTTAACAGGAGGCACCTACAAGTTGAGAGTACATAGCATTGTTTCTGATGGCTGCCATTATCTCTTGGGAAAAGTAGATCTTTGTGCTGTGAGGACTTGTCATTGGTTGATTGATGTTTGAGCAAGGCTCTCTTTGATTTTCCAAACCAGTTTGATGGCTGACTGCAAGCCAAAGCCATCGCTGGATGTGAGCCTGGTCCAGTGGGCCAGCCCAGCCATTTTCCATACTTGGTTTCTTCTTGTAACCTCTCTTCTCGGAGGTTGTGCGGTATTGAGCCACACTTCAAACTGCAACTTTGCAGGTGTAATTCAGCTAAACAATGTGCTCAGTTGTTGGAAAAACCTTTTTTCAAGCTTTATAAAATGCCAAGCTAACACTGAAATAGAAACAGTGAGGCAAAAGCTCCTGTTGTGGGCTGATGGAGAATTCCCTTTGGAATAGAGCTTCCAGCACAGTTTGATGCCAGTGAGAAAACTTCTACTGTGCCAAATATTATTAATAGTAGTACAAGACAGGGATAAGGAAAAAAGCCAATGTTCTTATTAAAACCAGACTTTTTTGTAACATCTCTGTTATTAATTAACAAGATGATCTGGTTTCCACTATAGCTCAGAAAAGAAGTATAATTCTGGGACTGGATGGCCGTCATTTTCTGAGGCTTACGGTACTTGTGGCAGAGATGAAAGTAATACCAATATCATGAGACGACCAGATAACTCGTTGGGATCAACTAGAACTGAAGTCGTCTGCAAACAGGTATGTTTATTTTCAAGGTGAAACCCGAAGACCCAAATCTCAACAAGTTTTCTTTGTGCCCATGAATGAATCTACTTAAATACAGCAGTGAGAATTATGGTGTCATTGGAACCATTCTGTCTCACTTCTTGGTATGAAACACATGAGTAGAGTTTGAAGTACTAAATGCAGGCAGTCAGTTTGGGGTGAAGAAAATGATGTGACTGGGGAGAGTAGTTGTGTAAGTATAGCCCAGGGTTGGAGTTTAGACAGAACATTTATTCAGAGGACCTCAGGTGAACTGCAGGATGTGACAGGATGTGTGTGTGGTAGGACGAGGGGGAATGGCTTTAAACTAGAAGGGGGTAGATTTAGATTAGATATCAGGAAGAAATTTTTCTTCCTAACCAACCTTCCAGTGGTGAGGCACTGGAACAGATTGCCCAGAGAAGTTGTGGAAGCTCCATCCCTGGAGGTGTTTAAGGCCAGGCTGGATGGGGCTTTGAGGAACCTGGTCTAGCAGGAGGTGTCCCTGCCTATGGCAGGCAGGGTGGAACTAGATGATCTTCAAGGTCTCTTCCAACCATAACCATTCTGTGATTCTATGACAACAGACAGTAGAATGGACTCTGAGATATAGTCCATACATTTGACCCATCACAGGGGCAGTTATTTCTAACTCAGTCCTGCTAAATGTTTGCTGAAGCTGTTCTTAAAATATGCAGTGATGGAGACTCCACAGCCTCACTAGGTAATGAGTTGTAACCTTCATGTCTTCCTGTTGGATAGACACTGGGGAAAACACTAAGTTTGTTCTGCAGCAGCTGAAGCCTGTTACTCTTTGCCCTGCACAGCGGTGGTGGTGCCTCGCATCTTCACAGCTATCTTCTACAGGTTCTCTTATTTCACAGAAGCCACCCTTCTATTTTGGGTAGCTACTTTGACTCCCTCAATCACTTCTTTTCTGGACTAGAAAGGGCCAGTTCCTTCAACTGTTCCTTTTTGTGCAGTGTTTGTGCCAATCATCTTGTTGCTCTATTTTGCCCTCCTTCCAATTGATCCTTTTCCTTCTCAAAGTACAGTGCAAAGCTGGACATAGCGCTGCCTCTGGGCCTCGCCTGCATCAGAGATTAGAGGCTGTTTTGGTCCATTATAGGTAGTGTTCCTGTCCTCACACCTTTACCTTCCCACAGCCCATGACCCATATTTGTTTTGGGACCTGCTGTAATACCCACGTCCTTTTTTAAGGAACTGCCACCCCTAACCATTTCTTCCCAACCTTAAATCTGTGCTGTTTAATACATTTGTTAAGGTATAAAAGTATGCAATTGAGTTTAATGAATTGCATCTTGGTCTTTTTTTTTTTTGTGTGTGTGTGTGTCTGTTTTTCCAAACGGTTAAGATTGCTAATACTGTCCTCCAGTGTGCTTGCAGCCCCCTCTAGCCAGATCAGGTATTATCTTCAAACATAACAAGCATTCGTTGCAGTCCATTATCATGGTAGAGTTCATGTTTGCAGTAATATCCAGCAATCACCTTTCAAGAACCACAGCTGATAGCTATTCTGAGTCATTTCTTCCCATCAGTAATTAGCGGGGGGGAAGGGGGGAAATCCTCACTTGACCTGTGAGAAGGACCTACAGTGACTGTCTCAATTAACTTGAAATTTTCATTATATATTGAGATGTCTAGATGCTCCCATTTACTTCCTATACTTTCTGGGATTAGTACCTTTTAATTTCCTCTTTTGGGATCTGCTTGTCTGGGGGCAGATATCCGCCCACTGGGCAGAGGTGATTACTCCAGGATGCATTTCTAGTCTCTCCCCAAGACTCCTCCACCCACACAACTCAAAAATGAATTCATCATACACATTTCTTAATTCAGGATAGCACAGTAGGTACCAGCACAATGTTGGTCCACAGTTGCAATGGTAATAAGGATATATAATTTCTGTTGCAGTGTGATGCCCATCTAGGCCATGTGTTTGATGATGGTCCCACACCTTCTGGGCAGAGGTTCTGCATCAACAGTGTTTCATTAAACTTCAAACCAGGCTCTGGTTAGTGAGATGTGGATCTCTGTGGCTTACAGAACATCCTTTCCCTGCTCGTACAACAGGCTTGTGAAAAACTCTCACACTTTTAATATAGACTTCAAATTTTATTACTTATGCCATTGCAGCTTTGCTTTGCAGTTATTATCAGTGTTGATAAAATACATATTTTTGTGGTAACTCTTCGGCAGTTTGCCTTTTCATGGTTAGTGTGATATGTGTTGATCTGTTTATTGTATTTTTTTAATAAAAAAAAATCTATGCAATAGTTCACATTCATAACTATCATCATTAACTGTATTGAGGCTGCTGAAGTGAAGTGCTCTCCTGAACCTGACTTTGCCTATGCTGAACAGTAGTTGTGGCACCCGGGAATACAGATGTACATGGCTGATCATGCCAGAGCTTTTACTTCTGTAAGATCATCATATCCTTCTAAAGGGAATAAAAAATAACATGAATCTCCAAATTAGGTTGGGGAGGTGTGTCCCTGATGCGAGACCTTTAGCCACGCCAAGTGACTTTTCCGTGAACCCATAAAAGCAAAGTTCTGAAGGAGGGCCTAATTAAAACTATTCCAGGCAACGGAACCAGTGGAGACATGGACTCTTTCTTCTTTTAAATCAATTACTTTGATTCTGTGTCCAATAGCAGAACTGAAGTAGGGTTTGCTCCAGAAACTTCCTCATACATATATAGTATGATAATAATGTAATGATCTGTGTAATATCTCCAGACTTCTGTTATCACTTGTGTATTTCAGAATCCGAAAACAAAAATGAATGTGAAATTTACTGTATTTGGGGGGAAATATCAGCATCAAAAAACATGCTCAGTAAAGTGATGCTTTTGTTGAAAACATGCCTTGTCTGTTCTTCCTCGTACAAGTTTGTATATACTTCTGTACTCTCCCAAGCATTGTCACCATGGTTTTCTGTAACAGGAAAATAAATCATATGTTTGTTAAATTGAGCTTTCCTGCTTTCAGATTTTTTTCCAGAGAAAATAATCTCTGAGTCAGAACACCAGCTTCACTAAACTGGCTGGGTTTAAATGCTTCCCTGCTGAGAGTTACTAGGCAACATCTCATTTGGCTTTACCTATAACAGGCTGTTTCCATTCTCCCCACTTTGGTTGCCTCAGTAATAAAAAGGGTGTGTTCATTTACTAGTGCAGTCTTAAAACCATTTAATATCTTCAGAAAACGGACCTCTGTTGCACTGAATTTACTTTTGCTCATTCTGTCTTGCAGCTCTGCCATTTTTCATTCTCCTGTACTTTCTGCAGGAGAACTCTACCATTTCATAACTTTTAAAAACATCATACGAAGACAGCGATCGCTACAGCCAACCAAAATCAGAATGGCACAAAGGCTACCAGAGGTGTGAAGCAGCATGAATGAAGCATTCGCTGCTGCTGGTTTTAGGTGGTGTCATAGATGGTGACGGTCTCATTGTCATCAGAGGTGTCTGTAAATGGCAAGAGCATGCTGCTTGCTGTGCCCGTGCTGCATCACGCTCTGCCATGCAGAGATGCCCTTACATCACCTGTTGCTATCACCTGCCTGCTCTGACCAGGATGTACATGCCCAGCCTGTCCCTGTCTCTGGTCCCAAGAGTCTCCACAGGTTGTTCAGAAATCACTGTCCTCGTATGCTCCGAATCCACGTACCCCCCTATCCTGATATACTTTCATTCACTGGTTGGGTTTTTTTTTTCTTAAAATCTATCACTCAGCTACTGGAAAGGGGGATTGGCCCTTACAGGCGTTCTTTAGTCAGGCAGCCCTCTCCCCTTTCCTCACCTTGAGAGGGTTGTCTCAGAAAGGAGCGTGACTAGAAGGTGTCCCCAGTTGGACTCCTGCGTTCAGCCAGGTGCTGGTGGAGAAGCCAGCACCTGCCTGAGTACAGCGAATTTTGGCGGGGATACCAAACTGAAACGGTCCTCGTTTCTACAAATGGCAGAAAGTAGGAAGAGAACTGGCAAAATACCTGTGTCTCGCCTGTCCCCACAGATACCACGTCTCACTGACACCTTCTATGGGTGAGACTGAGTGCCATACAAACAAAATACACCATGGAGCTGACAAAACAAGTACCCACACACAGACTTGTGTGCAAACCACACTCAGTTTAGTACCTTGGACGTACATGGTTGGTGGAGACCAGCTCTTAGTGAAGTGGCAGGTTAGTAGCCACCACTGACAGAGGAAGCTTGCCTGAGCACAAAGCACATTTATTTTCCACCTATAAACATCACTGTATGCAACTGGACGTTTGGGTTAAGCAGCAGCTGGTGCCTTCTCACTCATTCAGCAGGATGACCTGAGGAAAGAGTCCTGTAAGGCACCAGTTTAGCTCGTGCAGTGTTAATTACAGATACATAATCATAGGAACAAACCCCTATCTTCAAGGGCAGCACCTGACCTGCACTACACTGATCTGTCACCAGGCAAACAGCATGAAGCACACTATTGCCCCAGAGAAACCAGCACTGAGCTAAGCAATGTTGTTCTGCTTTTTTTGTATAAAAATGGGGAAAAGAGGAAGGTTTGGCTTTCACCACGTGTGTAAAATCCAAGTAATGGCACATGACCTTTCAGTGCAGCCCTGTATCCTGCAGTTTGGAGTAGCTATACTGAGAGGTATATGAATATCCCGCCCCATACACCTCACTGTAAATCTCAAAGTGTTTAGATGTTTGTATGTACCCATGTGTATATATCAGCCAGGGAACTGGGAAAATAATTTTGCTTTGCCAGTTATCAATTTGGAATAAAACCCAAAATCAACAGAAGCCCTCCCCGCTGCGGGCAGTTTGCACCTCTTTATTAAAACACAGCCATGCAAAGGAATGATGCGGGACTGAGCAGAGGCAAAGGGAGGGGGGTAGGTAAGGGAGGAATGAGTGGAGGAAATGGGTATGAACAGAAGTTCTTGAATTAGCTCTTCTGATGCTTTCTTTTTTTGGCAATGTCTGACCCTTTCTCTTACATTCTCTGCTGTATCAGGAAGAGGCTGGAACTGGTTGCAGAGCAATCTCCAGTACTGTGGTGGGGATAAGGCAGGGGTCTTTTTATTGCATTATCACTTGTGAAAAAAATTATATGGATCAAATAGGCTACTCCTCAGTAGTCCTTTGTAGTCCTTTATTTGTTTTCTATTATTTGTCTTACAGTACAAGATGGGGGAGAAGGACCACATTCATTTGGGTTCAAGATAATTATCTCTTGAGCACAGCATTGTTACTATTAGGTTAACAATTAATTTTGAGGATGTGCTGAGATCTGCACATACAAAACTGCAAGCTGTCTATGTCTTGGTTTTACCATTCCCTCTGCTGTTTTTTTATTGTCTGTACATCAGCTCAAACTTCTACTTTTCACTTTTAAGGTCTATCACAGCATGGTCTCACCTTGTGTTTTGTCTCAGCCATGCTGATGGTACTGGCCTGTGCTCTGCCAGTAATGTCTGCCTTTGTAAATTTAAGGTCAAATTTTCTTCAAATACGTTTGTGCTTTATCTTGGCCTGCCAAAACCAGAGGAGATCCATCGATGACTTTGCATGTCCCCTTAGCCTCTTCCTGGCCTCCTCCCTGAAATTCGCATCTCTCAGTACGCACACAGAGCACATCTAAGCAACTGCTGTACTCGGGCAGTTACACCAGCCGTAATGATGCCACCATTACCCTGTGCTTCATGCATCTGCCAGGGGAATCCATGTGATGTTTCTCATCATGTATTTGAGCTTATCTCCCATGATGATGCATTTACATGAACTAATTTTACGTGTATAAACATAAAATTTGTGAGCTGTTGACATTTATGGTCTCGTTCCCATGTGATGTAAACTGCTGGACTTTTAGGACCTCTGACCATAAGGTTTTTGGAGCAGGGAACTTCATTATCTTCTGTGTCTGTAGTACCAGCCACACCAGAACAGATCCCAGCTAAAGGCCCACAGTGTTATGAGATCATGAATAATAAAGACCGATAATAATGGCAGACACTATTAAAGAGTACCATAGGCTACAAGTATTTCCTCCTGTATCTGCACTGACTTTGCTCCACCATAACGAATACAGAGCAGTTGCTTCTCTGAGCTAAATATACTCCACCAGGCAACTGCAGATTTATGTTCCATCCTTCACATCTGAGAAGTTTTCCAACACTGATATTTCATAAATTAGTTTCAGGGATGATACTTTTTATCCCATTGTGCTTTTAAATAACCTTTTTGTAAATCCTAATTGAGGCTTCTACATAATTCTTAAGAGATTTTAACATCTTAAATAACCTATTTAAAGACTTCCTTAGTCTTTGCAGCATCTCTGCATGGCAAGTAATTATTCTCAGTTTTTCTGACGGGAGACTTGATGAAAAGAATTTAATTGACTTGCTCAAGACTACAAATTAAATTTGCAGCCAAGCCAGAATTAGACTCTGCATGGCTCCTAACAGCGTCCAGATCTTCAGACCCTGCTTTTTCTAAAACTTGTTTTGGTACTTGATTGTTTAGGGGGGTGAATTATCAAAAGAGAGGAGGTAAAATCAGCCTATATTTTTCCAGCTACGGTATTAAAACCAAAGCCAAGCCAAACAGGGCAACTTTGGCACATAAAGAGCAATACTTGACCTCTTTCTCAGAGCAAAGGTGGTACGGGTTTGGTTAGGAATTAGTCCACTATATTCTCTGGCTGTGCTGTGTATTGCCACGCAGCCTAAAATGAACAAATGTTCTTCATGTTCCAAGACAGCTTTAGGCAGAAATGACGCAAGGCAGCTTGCTAGCAGCTCCTTCTTTGCTTGGGAGGCAGCATCGCTTTTTTGTGAGCACAGAGAGAAGATAGGAAAGAAGGAGCAGGTTACTCTTATACTACTAGCAGCTTCATGCTCCTTTCACCAGAAGTTGTAATTTCCATTATTTTAGCCATGTAACCACAGAACTGTAGCGATGCTCTTTTCTGTTGCATCACGCTGCAAATCATTTGGATTATCTTTTAAGCTTGTTGTAGTCTGATTCTAGTCACAACAAGAGAAGGAGAGACACTTTTCTCAGAGTGAAAATAGGATTTTGCCACCTCAGAACATGTCCAGTATGAGGTGGCTCAGGGGGCAGCCTGCATGAGAAGGAACTGAGAAAGTCTCAGTTTGGGTTTTGCTTTTTTTATTCTGGTTTTGAACAAGATGGTGAGAACTCAGCTTGTACTCCTAAGCATGTTTGTATTACCTGGTCTTCAACCTTGGCCCTGCTGTGTAGAAGAAAGAAGTCCTGTTACCGCACAACGGAACTGCCTCCTCTTCCATTCACTTAACCACTTTCCACACCGGGAGCGAAGAGTTTTAAACCATACTCCTGCGCCTGTGCCACCTCCTGCTACACCCAAGTGATGCACTGCGGTAACACTACCCTCACAGCATGTCGTGTAGCGCTCAGCACCGCATCAGCTTGGTGGATTTCACAGCTCTCTACACACAAATGATGCCCAGCCCCAGCCCTTTGAGGTAGTGGTGGGCCACATGTCACAGAATAGGAAGCTGAGGGACAGCTGTGGGAAGTGACTCGCCCACAGTCCCCCCAGGCAGGGCAGGGAAATCTGATTACAGAAAGGGTTCTCAAAAGCTCTCCAAGTGTGAGCTGCTGCCAAAATTCACAAAGGCAAAGTAGTTTAAAAGCAAAGCTCTGTATTGAAGAAGTGCCCAGATTTTTTCAAGACTAAAAGAATTTGTCTCAAGGCAGGTGTGTCCATGGGGACTGGTTTTAGTAGCGCTGAGGAATGTGTGTGGAAGGGATTGGCAGCTTGCCACAGGGCAGAAGAAAGAGAAATTCATGCCCATTATTGCGCTCCCTTTTACTGTCTTCTCTTTTGTTGGTATTCTTTTTTTTCTTTGCTCTGTGGTATCCTTCCTCTCTCCTCCTCAGAAATCCCTTTGTAATATCCCCCCGGGGTCTGGTCTTCTTGACTGCACTCACCGTCACCTTGTGCCTGAACCCTCCTCGTTCCACACACTCAGTCCACTTCCCTTGGTGCCAGGGAGATGATCAAACATGCACCCACTGCTGAGTCAGCAGCTACCCACACACGCCGGAGGTGACTGTGGGGACCTGGCCTGCGGGCTCTGGGTAGGTTGGCAGAGCAGGCATCAGCTGTGCTTACCCAACTCACCTCCTTTGCGCACACAGATTCCCAGCATTTACAAAGTGACTTCCAGAAAAACTTGTCAGGGACAGAGGAGCTGCCACAAAATCAGGAAAAAGAAAATAAAAAGGTCATGGGGGATGCTCGAGTAGCCTGCTTAGTTCTGGAAACAAAGACTGTGCTGCCCTGCCACATTACTGATGTATGGGATGTAGAAATGTGGACCACAGCCCTGTCATCTTTGTCATTTTTGAAAGATCAGAAGATAGGTCCAGACATTTTATGAGAGGAGGAAGGAACAGGAAAGGACAGAAAACTATTTTGCACAACTGTTAGGGAGGAGGCAAAGGCAACCCAGAGGAAGGTGCTGGAGTCAAAGATGGACGAGAATTGGTGTTTTCCTTTCCAGAAGGAGTCAGCGCTGAAGGATGAGGACACAGCTGGTGGATGGAAAGCACGCAGAGGATGGCAGCTAAATAGCTGACTGTGAGCTCTCAGGAACAGGGGAGCTGAGATCAGTCCTCCCTGGTGTGACAGTCTCTTGGGGACAGTTCTGCCAGAGCCATGGGATGCCTATGCATTTTCTTGGATTACTGAAGGAGAAAGCCTTGTGAAGGGCTAGGATCTGAGCAGAGCTAGAAGCAGGTGTTCATGCTCAGGAAGTTCAGGAGATTGACCGCTCTGTTAATCAGAACACCAGGTGCAAAATGAACCCTCACACATTCACTGCCCCAGAAATGACCCTATACCCAATCCAGAAAATGTTCCCTCCCTATTTCAGGCTTTACATTACCTCTTAGTCCTGGGCCTCTCCTGAATGCACTTGGGTATTCATGCTCGGGCCCATTATGAACAAAGGTCATTAAACCTTGTCATGTACAATATGTCTAGCTGGAGTTTCCTTAGGCCCCCAGAGAAGGAAAAAAAAGGCCTCCATGACACTTCTCCTTGGCAATAGCCCAAATAGCCTCTGCCTCCAGGCTTGGTCTGTAAGAAGGGCATTTTCCAAAACCAGATCACATGTAACTTTCTATGACCTTGTAGCCTTCGCTTTACTTTTATGAATGAATCTCTATTAAAAGCGGGGGGTAAATGTTTTTCCTTTGTCCCTCTTTCAGTTTACAAATTTGTCTTCTCCTACAGCCAGCTGTTAAAAGATTGGTTCTGCCCCTGCTTTCACCTTTCCTGTTTTATCAGCTGAGACGTCAAACTGAGGGCCTGACCACTGGGTGTTAAAGATCCATGGCTCTTTTTGTAAGGCAGTGGCCTGGCCAACTCTAGACTCTAAATGCTGCCTTGTCTTACAGTTTGAGTTAGCCTCTCACACCCTAAATTGCAAGGCGTCGTTGCCTTGAGCAATGAACAGCTTCTCTGTCCTAATGCAGGGGTGACAGCAGTTAAGCAATAGGTGAAAGAAACTGTGTATTTCTGACGTATGAGCACTGCTGGGAGACTTAATTTTTTTTTCGCTCTTGCAAATTGCTTGACATCCACAGATGAAAGGGGCTGTAGAAATGCTTATGATGGGTTATTATTTTTGTCCTGTTGCTATTCTTATTTCTATCACCCCTGTGCCAATTTATCTTCTTTTCTGCAAGTTTCACCTTCTTGGTCTACACCTGCCTCAAGAATAGGCAGAAATTGCCAATAAAAAACATTGCCTAAAGCAGAGAGAGCTGATGAACTGCTCCAAAGAGACGCAGTAAAACTCCTCCACTCTGCCCAGGTTGTGGTATTTAACTAAGCCCATTAAGCACCTCTCCACAAACAGATAGCTACAGCAGACCAGAGGTGTTCAGCTGTGCTTGTGATGACTTCCCAGCCTGCAGCAACCACAACAGTGGCTGCAGGGACCTATCTGCTACCAGAGCCATTCTTCTGGCTGGAGAAGGACAACAGAGACTATTTGTTGGGACCACGGTGGGTTGAAGAGGCAGGTTGTGGGTGCTGGGGAGATGTGATGCACATAGGATGATGAGCTTGGGCTACTCCGCAACAGGAAGACCTCATGGGGCGAGGTGTGGTGTGGGGAGTGGGTGGGAATATGAGGTGGAGGGTGTAGCACAAAGGAGGTGACATTCCATCTGAGAAAGGTAGCAGGGTACAGTTTTGGGATCTTGCTCTGTGGAGGTATGGCATATGGTTGGGTGGTTTTGGAGAGGGACGGACAGTGACTACTCAAATTCACCTCAAAATACATTTTTTAAAAAACCTACTTTAATATTCCAGAATATTTTGGCAACTTTCCCTCAGAACACAGAGCGGCTCAAACGGATGCTCTGCAGTGACCTCTAGGGTACATTTGCTTTCAAACACGCTGCAACCATAGACCACTTGGAAAAAGCAGCTTCTCCCCAATAGATTATACAGACCTACTTTCTCTTCTAAGACTGGCTTGTGCCATGGCCAGTCTCCACGTCTTTCTCCACATAATGCCCTAGGTAGAGCATGTACAGAGATGAGAGGCTTGTTATCTCCAGTTTGCTGGCGCATCAAAGGAAGTTGCAGATGCTCCGCATGGATCTGATCCAATACTCTTTGAAGTCAATGAAAACCCTTCCCTCGACCTCTCATTCAGTTCCCCTCTCTCAGTAGCTCCTTATGCAAATTGTAGTCTATTTTGTGTGTCTCTCCCAACAAAATCAACGTGTTTCTCCCAAGCATTTTCCTTTGTGGAACCTGATAGCAAACCTTTCAAAAATCTTGGCGTTCTCCTTTTCTGATGAAGCGTGACTTGAAAGCAGATTAGTGCTATCCAAAGGGGGTAGGTGGGTGAGGGGGGAAGAAGCAAGCCCTGACCCTACAAACCTGTGGAAGTACCAATTACTGACAGCTATTATCGCTCCGACTGCAGGGGGACCGCTCACCTGGGTAACAGCCAGGAGCAACAGGCCTCAGATAGGGACCTGCCGAAAATCAGACACAATGCAAATGAATGCAGGCCACTTGACAGCAGAACGCTGTCAGGAAGCCAAACTGAAGAGAGCCTGGCCAAGCCGAAAATGGAATCGTCTGCATTCGTTAAAATAAATAAACAAACAATTAAAATCATGGATGGAAGTACAGAGCACAGAAGTCCTAGAAAGCTCAGGACAAAACTCTTCAAAAATGAGACCAAAATTTACAGCAGAGACTAAAACTAAAAAAAAAAATAAATAAATGGGCAGCCCCACTTGCGATGACTGGGATGCAATCCTAACGCTTTGTGCCTTTTAAGATAGTCCTTATGTATTCATGTGCCAACAGCCCCCCTGCCCCCTCAACAATTAAANCAAACTGAAGAGAGCCTGGCCAAGCCGAAAATGGAATCGTCTGCATTCGTTAAAATAAATAAACAAACAATTAAAATCATGGATGGAAGTACAGAGCACAGAAGTCCTAGAAAGCTCAAGAAAAAACTCTTCAAAAATGAGACCAAAATTTACAGCAGAGACTAAAACTAAAAAAAAAATAAATAAATGGGCAGCCCCACTTGCGATGACTGGGATGCAATCCTAACGCTTTGTGCCTTTTAAGATAGTCCTTATGTATTCATGTGCCAACAGCCCCCCTGCCCCCTCCCCTCAACAATTAAAAATCCGGGATACGGATTAAAGCGATAGCAGGTGGCAATCTAATTGCTATCAGTCTTACATCTGAACCTCTCATTTGTCATATAAACTCAACAACAGCTGGCTCTCAACCCTAGTTATCCTCGCGGCTATTACACCAGGTTCAAAGAAGGTGATGGACGCCGGGCTCCTCATCCGCACTCTTCACAGGAGTCAGCGTTGGCGGGACTCGGCGTCCATTATCTGGTACCAGCTTCACTCTTCGCACTGAACCACCGTGGGCTGAAGAATGTCCACCAGCCTGGTCTGCAGCCAGNGCAGGGGCTGGGAGAGCGGCGGGAGCGCCATCACAGGGCCGTTCCCTGTCAGCGCCATTCCGCGCGGTGTCACAAGATGGCGGCAGAGCCCCGGGGCCGGGTCCCCACAGCTCCCCGCCGCCTGGCCGGCTTTTTTTTTTTTTTTTTTCCCCAAATCGCCAAAACTGGCAGGAGCTGGGGAGCTGGCCAGGAAAAGGGTGGGCTAAACTGTTGTGTTGTGAGTTTTTGGGGGACGGGAGCGCGGTCAATTTTGGCAGGCAGGTTGGCTTCTGAACGGGTGACGCGTCGGCCAAGGAGGGCAAGGTGTGTGTAGGCACAAATTTATTTGAGGTCTTGAGAGGTCTCTGTGGCATGGACCGCTGGAGTTAAAAGGTGGAAGGCCAGCCGTGCTATCTGTGTGTGTTCTGGTGGCATTTGGGTGGGAGACGGTGACATTTGGCTTGAAACACAGAGGGGGACAGCTTGGGTAGGGAGGGAGAAGAGGGAGCAAAAGGAGATGGCGACGCCAGGAGATGATGTGTCAAGGGCAGAGGGGAGCGTAGGGCAGGGGAGGGAGGGAATGAGACACTCACTGAAGTGAGGTGGCATGGACGGGGGCTTCAGTGGGTAACTGGGATCAGTGGGGGAAGAGATTGGGGTCTCATCGTCCCTGGGGATTCAGTAGAGTGTATAACCTGGGTGTCTTTGTGGCTTAAGCTATCTTTACTAACACAACGCTTCAAAGCAATGGGGATATGTTCACCAATAAACTCAATTTTCATTTGATAACAGGAGAGAACTGGTGATGCTGTAGCCAGAGGTACACCTTAAAATGTGTCATTGTCGCTCAACTGCTATTCCTAAACAATTGCAGAACCCAAGATTCCAAAATATAGGGAGGCAGCACCTCAGCCCTCTAAAGAAAGGACAATCCAGTGTGTGAAACGCCAGACAGAAGCCCTGGGAATGCAGGAGCTGAGCCGTGAAGACCTGCAGAGGATTTGCAATGAATGTTGGCATGGCATAAAGAGGGCACTGAATTCACACGCATTCCCCTAAGCCTTTGTGTGCCAGTGCGCAGGGCCAGCTCTCGCTGCCCAGCCCCACAGCCGTAATTAAGGGATTCCCACTCGCCACGAACAGGTGCAGCCCCACCCAAACAAGGAGGCTGCAGACAAAAGATTACAAATAAGGGCTAAATCCCTCTACTGTACATTGCAGTGGTGAGCGGGGACAGGTGGCCTAGGGTAATTCGGGCTCAGTCCTCATGCTGGGGTGGGAAACTGCAGCAGCTCATTTGGTTCTGAACTATTATATGATAACTCCTTGTGGGCTCTGTTGATGGGGAAGCTGATGGAGGCATAGATTAAATCAAACAGCCTGTATGCTACTGGCAGTGGAATTATTCCTACAAATTTCTGACAGCTTGCAGATAAAGGCACAGACGAGGAAAATGCTGCTCTCTCCAGCTACCCCTTCCTCACCAGTATTATATGTCATTCATTCATTTGACTATAGTTTATCATAAAGATCTGGTACATCAGAAGAGCATGAGTGTATGCATGCAGCTCAGCCTGTGGATTTGCAATGCTCATGTACATGTGCCTTTGGGACTTACTAAGCCCAGAAGAAGTCTTGAGCGTTTCGGTAACACGAAAGAAGCAATTGTCACCTGATGTGATCTTTGATGTTTTCTTAATTTACTGCATTTGTTGCTGTGTTAGACATGTCCTGCCATCAGTGTCCTGTCTGCAGATCTGGAGGAAGGTCTTAACACAGCTCAGGGCTGTGGGCAGCTCAGGTGAGCTTCCAGTATTGCAATTTGTACTACATTGTGTATCAAACACTTCTGCCTTGAGTGCATGTGGCTCTGTTACCACAGATCAGAGTGCCCCGCAAGCTTTCATGTGGTTATCCTCACAACGCACTGAGAGTCAGTGAAAGGCTGTTTTCTGCACTTTAAATAGATAGGGCTGAGTTATAAAACCCTGGATTCCTCTCAACCAACAAAACTACCCAAGCTAAGGTTTAATCAGTGCAGGTTCTCTTGGTAATTGTTAGAGAGCTATGAGCATGTAAAGAGGGCACTCCAGATTTCGGGAGGCTTTGGAGTAATTAGCTTCCTACATTGGGTATCTTTGGTAGTACTGAAAATCAGCCAGAATAAGCATGGGCCAGTCTGAGAGCGAGGCTCTTAGATACTTCAAAACGCTTGCTAGGCATTTTGGCCATTTAAATGTCAGAATGCCTTGAAAAACTTGTAGTCCTATAACTTGAAGCTAAAATCTTTTGGTTCCTTCCATTGCCAGTGAAATAGGAGTGGTGTCTCCAAAGGCCATCGGACTCCGTCGTAATAAAGTTCCCTCCTGGGGGTGGTTTGTTACACCCATCTTTTTGCCTTGAATATTAATGAACATCTTATACTTAGGGGTGCAGTAACTTTAACATAGATATAGATGCCCTACCCCATTCTAGATAGTATCAGGTATCCTACATGGATAGCCTGTGTGGAAGCTCCAGATGAGCTTCCAGAAAGGTGCAGGTCTGCTGTGGGTCCTGTGTCTTATCTGCAAGCCCCAAGAAATACCTTGGATACTATATATATATATACACACACTTATATGTATAAGTACTATATATACACTATATGCTACTATATATAAGTACTTATACTTTGTATGTTATATACTTATACTATGTATTATACAATATTATATATTGTATAAATGCTATATATATGGTATACTTAACATGATACTAGACTATGCGTGTCATATTCCTGTGTGTAAGGAACTGAATTCCTCTCCTAATTAGTGTCCAGCTTTTGACTGGCTGAAGTCAGAGGCAATGATGACTCACACCCTAAGTGACTTGCTTGAGGACATTGATGCCAGAGGCATGTGTTTACAAGCCCAAAAAAGAGCAAAGAGGATCCTGGGAAGTATTAATCCATCAGCGTAACCATGATAATGAGAGTCAATTATTAATCAATTTGTAAGCACAGAAGTGATAAGAAGGCAGTAGAACATATCAATATGGATTAATCAAGAACATATCACTTCAAATTAATTCAGTGTCCTTATTTGAAGGACTAACTAGCCAAGTGTATAAAGGGATAGATGTGATATATGTCGACTTTGTTAGTGTCAAAAGCCTTACTATTCTTACAAACAAAGCCGTGTAATGAGATCTAAATTAAATCCAGATTAGAATGAGCACATGGTGTTTGATTCATACCAAAGCACTCATCCGCAGTTCACTCTCAAAGCTGGATGTGCCAAGTGGGGTCCTGCAGGTGTCTGTTGTGGCCCCAATGTTTTCAACAATAAATTGGCTGCTGGAAAAGAGAGGACTTGATTCAACTCCTGAGAGCACTGGCTGGGAGAGGCTGGGAGAGGTTGATTTGGAGAACAGGATCAGGACTCACATTGATCTTCACAGATTGGAGAGCTTGCCTGAAATCAATAAGTTGCACTGTAATGAAGACAAGTACAAAATGCAGCCTTGGGACAAAAGACAGCATCAAACGCGTGGTCTGTGAAATGAGGAATAACTGATAAGGCAGCAATAGTGCAGGAAGGGATCGACTGGCTGTTGTGAACCATGCACTACATGAAGCGGGATAAAACCTATGCAGAAAAACAAATGTCATTTGGGGATATATTAGCAGCAGTGCTTTGGGTAAAACACTGAGGTAATTATACTGCTCTACTTGGCACTGGTGAGGCTTAGCCTAAGTATAGTGTCCAGTTTTGGGCACTACACTTGAAGAAAAGCTACAGGGAAATTAGCAGAGAACAGCAAAAAATGTTAAGATGTTTAAAAAGTGCACACTGAAGGGAAATGGATTTGCTTAGTCTCAGGAAGAGACCATTGAGAGGAGACATAAAAACAATCCTCATTATGAGAAAGGTTCTCATGGAGTGGAGTGAACAGTGTGCTGCCATGCCTGCTGAAAGGTGAGCATAGGAGAAGGGGTACCAGGCTGGGTCAAACCGTACTGTTCCTGTGTGGACAACTTCCAAAGAAAATGCAGCATCTCCTTGTGTAGATGTTTTTCATGTCCCTGACTTGGTTAATAATTCGCCAAAAAGATAAAAGCCTCAGGGCTAAATGGATGCAGAGATGTGGTTTTGCAATGCCTAAATTGTAGGTGCTGGGCACCCAGCCCCAAGGCTCCTGGTATGATGAGAGGCGGGTGATCAACAAAGAATGCAAGAGTGAGCCAGCGGGCTCAGCAAGGAGCCAGCAAAAGTAAGATGTCTAACTCTGGGCTGGAGAGAAACCTAACTGCACTTAGAAGTGAGGGTTGAGGGATCTCCACTGGAAATCCTTTCCTGGAACCGAACAACCAGGGCAGGTCAGCTCTTCCTAGCTAACAATCATCAGGATAGTTTTCACATCATCTTACAGCCAAGACTATTAAACAAAACACCAACTGCGTAGGTTGTCTCCTAAGGAGAGAAACTTGTAGGATTAGACAGTGGCTGAGGAGAGATCCTTGAGGAACGTGGACCCCTAAGATGCTTTTAGGCCTCTGGTTTTACCTGCATTTCTAAATCTTGCATCTGTTTCCAAGACAGGAATCATTCATTTAAAACTCAGCTGTACTAAATAGTATCTCATAATTTTAATAAAACAACTTGCTGCTTGAGTTCTAAAAGCCATTACACAAATTCACAGAAGAGAAAGAAATGTATCAAGAGCACTTAGACCCACAGAAGCAATCTCTGGCAAAAGAAGTCCCTGAGCTCTTACCACCATTACAGGCAGTTGAGGGAACTGGATAGACCTATGCTATGGCCCAGGATAGTCATCTCTTTGCTCTTACAGACTCAACGGAAAGTTTCCATGAACAGTTTTAGAACAAAAGGAGGACTCTGCTAACAACATCAGATGAAGTTGCAGAGCAGGAAGGGCATCCCAGCACAGAGGAGGCTTGAAAAGTCATCAGGAGGAAGCCCAGGACTGGGAGTACCAGAGTGGCAAAGAAGGAATGAAGTCCAGTAATAAGAGGTCGGGCATTTGGGACATATGGTAAGAACATGTTCTATGGCTGTGGTCTTGGGAGTCCTTGCCAGATAGAGGAGGAAAAAGACCTTGGGGCACTAGTTAATGACAAAGCAGTTATGAGCCGCTGAAGGAACATGGCCATGAAAAGGGTAAATATAACCCTTGCAGTACAAAGTGAGGGGGTTTGGCAGAAAGGCAAATGCTGACAGCATTCTCCAAGGAGCTGTGAGGACTCTCCTGGACGACTGTGTACAGTTACACTTCTGGTTGCCCCAGCAGATTAACTCATGTGGAGAAAAGGGCAGGGAAATGTGATTTGGGTGATAATCAGGGGGTCTAATCCTGAGCTTGCTTTGCTTGCCCTGGCAAAATGAGGCAAGCATGGTGGCAGTATATAAACCTGAGGGAAAATCCCATGGAGATTGAGATCTTTCACAGGAACCCACAGGTGCACAAGGGCAAATGGGCAAAAACCAGGGAGGAAGAAATCAAGGGAGGAGGTTAGAAAACAGAAGGAGTCTCTGACCCACAAAAAGGAGCGATGACTGGAAAAACTTACTTCTATTTAATCTATAGCTGGATATATTTATGGAAGAGATGGTATAACACGGTTGTTTATCAGGATGAAAAAGTGCCCTGTTACCCACTGGGACAGGGCTCAGTCCTCAGAAGTTGTCAGGAATTAAAAAAATTAGAACCGAGTCACAGCGCCTCCTGCCAGCTGGTGTTAGGGAGCCTTGTTGCCCTTTTAAAAACGCTGCAGAGTGCAACCAGCATTTTCGTCAACAGTCACCTGCTTTGCTTTGTCGCCTACCAGCCGTTCTGGAGCTTGGATGACAGTCTTGTGTAATTTCTCAAGCGAGCGACCCTCTGGATCAGAGCAGAGCAGGACCTGGTCTCGGGGAACGGTTCCCCTCCCCATGAGTGGTTTTCTGTATTGGAAAATAAGGGACTCCTTATCAAAATGTGCTTTTTACATTCTCCAGCGGCCTTGCGTATAGATCCACCGGAGGGGAGCGGGGAGGGACACCCCGCTGCCGGTTCGGCCGCGGGATGCAGCCCGGGGGAACCAGCCCCTTCTCCCGGGCTGCCCGCACCTCCTCCGCGCCTCCCCCGCGCCTCCCGTTCAGGTGCCCGTTCCCCGCGGGGGCCGGTTGGGTTTGCTGCCGTTTCATTCTGCTGCGGTGCCCTGGGGGGAGTCACTGCTTCCTCCCCGTCCAGCAAAACCAGCACCCCCGCCCGCCCGGCATCCCCCACCCCGCACCGTGGCTGCCGCCTTCTCCGGGCCGCCCTCGCCCCTGCCGTCCCCGCAGGCAGGGCACTGCCCGCCCCGCTCGCACCTGAACGGCTCCCGCAGGAGGAGGCGGGCGGGCGGCCGCCGCCGGTCCTGCCGCCTCCGCAGCCGGCGGAGCCTTGAACTCGGCTATCTCCGTTGATTTAAATGATATTAGCTTTGAGCCTTTCTATTGTCGGGCCAATTTAGAAGCGGATGAAACAGTAAATTGTTGGTGGAAACGTAGGCAGCTTTGTGCTCTGCCAAGCAGGTGCCTGGCGGTTTTAGTCAAAGATTGGTAAATTTACAAGAGTGCGGTGGACGTGCCCTCCCCGGGCTATTGTGAAATTCAGGGGCGAACAAAGGAGAACGTGAATATTCACACACAGCCGCCTTTCAGCGTGTGGCATTGCTCCGCGATGTTTAAAGCGCTGCGCTTTTTTTTTGTTGTTTAGGAAAAAAAAAAAACCAAAACAAAACAACAAAAAACCCCAAAATCAGAAAGTACCTGTTTGCGTTTTAAAGCGCATGGAAATCATCCGTGAGCAACCATATAATTTGATTTGCTAAGCAATCTGCGAGGCGATTGCACATCATTTATAATGTTCATTGAGCATTTTGCTTAATTGTGTCTCTTTTTGTAAAGGAAGCACAGCCCCCTCCCGGCTGCGGCCGGCACAAGTGGCCAGATTCCCATGGACCCGCAGACAACCGCCGGCCCTGCGTGGGGAGGGGGGGGTCCCAAGCGGAGCCGTCCCCACCGTCCCCACACTCCCGTCTGGGGGGCAAGAGGAGGGCTCAGGTACGAGCTCGCTGTCTGAACCGTCCCGTTCCCCCCTCCCGCCGCCGCCGCTCACAGCCCGCCCGGGCTGGCGGGTGCCCGGCTCTCCTCTCGCCGGGGCGATGCGTCCCCCCCCGGGGCGGCTCCGCAGGTGCGGGACAGACCCGGCGGCACCGGTGCCGGGACGGTGCTGCTTCCCTTTGCCAGCCCCAGGCCCGGGTGAGGAGTTCGGGGAGGAGACCTGAAAGCGGCACCAGAAGGGGAGGACAGACTTTTGATGCACGACCTTGCTGGAGTCCCCCCATCGCGTCCCCCCCCCCCCCCCCCCCCCCCCC